>BTPG01000001.1:121125657-121135903 GCA_036245525.1 Semisulcospira habei | reverse complement strand
TTAAGAAATAGGGCCGTTCGGGCTGATTCTGAATGAGTTAATGTAAGGTGCCTCATTTGTTCTCTACTTCGATTGACAAAACAACTAGTCTGCATACCCATCTACTCCTTCAGCTTATTTGTAGAGGATTTCTCGCCTTGTCTGAGAGCATAAAGTCTCAATAAGCTAGTTGACATGATATTGAACTTCTGATGAGGGGAGATTTACCCAATGAAGAAAAGATAGCACGCTTTAGAAAAGGACAGTTACACAAAAATCGTGGTGTGTTTGGTAAAAACTGTCTTCTTTTCTAAGCGTTGCTTCCTTTTTTCGTCGCGGTTGTTATTCCTTCCGGCATTTTACACCCTTGACCCATGGACCTTTGTGGGTCTAGGGATCCAAAAGGAGCTCTGAGGGGAAGACGAGACAGGTTTGAAGGAATTACTGGGTTGTGACGTGAAACTGGTCATCTTCTCATCGTAAAGCAATGAATGATTCGCTTACATCGGGACTTCTCTTTCACTGGGCAAAGGGTTATTAGGGAGCGTAAGTGGGGCCGTATGGGGGGATACGGGATTAGCGAACAGGACAGGACGCAACAAATCAAGGTACATCTCCACATTATAACCAAGGGGCAAACCAAAGGAAATATGCGACAATTTTTTGGAAATCATCGGAAAAAAGCTTTGGGTGTTTCTGCCGTGGTTTCTGTTTTACCTAATAAAAAAAAAATGTCTATTTATTTTGCTCCTCATTATTGTTAGATTTGATTGTTCATGTCCTACGTTCCCTACGCCCAAATCTCACCGTTGTTGCGCCAAGTCGTACCACCGTCTCAATCTGAAGCGATCCCTCGCTACCACATACAACAAACAATAAGAAATCGGAGAAATCGGAGAAACAATGGTATATTTGAGTGCCTCTTGATTGTTACGGTATTTCCGAGGCTTCATGGTCACACCACTGTTTTTTTTTTTTGTCGACTCTCCTTGACCAACTTTGTTCTGCATCGCGCATCGGGGTGAATTCGTGTTGTACCACAGTTTCACCCTTTGCGTGTCTGGTAGCGCTGATTGTGTCGCCGTATGTATTCATGAAGAGAATCACATTCGCGACCAATAAACCGGCTTGTTACCGAAAACGCAAAGGCGTTAATTTGACCTACCTCATTCGTGACGAATATATATATTTTCCTGGCTTACACACGGTATAAGGCGCCTATTATGAGGATAATAAAATGTAATGAGAGGAATATAAGGAAATATTTGAAATGCGGACATTTCTCTAGTATTGATAGGTATGTTGCATTCACAGGCGGCGGCGCGGCGGACCATGGGATATAAGGATGTATAAAGGCCGCATCCGTCCTTCAACGACGGTTTACAAAGACACCAAAGTGCGCTTACATTCCCACTTCTTTACAATGCCCCAGCCACCGTATCCACCCTAATTCCCCCGACTCTCCCCCCCCCCCCTCGCCACCCCCAACCCCCCCCCCCCCCCCCCCCGCCCCTTCCCTCCCCCTGCACCCGCCCGCTCCGCGTCCCAACCCCCCCCCCCACTCCCAGACCACCACACCCCATCCTCCGCCCTCCGCATTTGGATTTATGTTACAGTGGTGGAAACAGGTTTTCACAACATATACGCTCACCGTTGTAACCCGCAGAGTCCCTTCTCCCCTACATACTCACCTCTATTTCCCCCCCTCAACCACCCCCCGATACCTACACACTCACAAGCACCACACGACGCACGCATACAACACACACACACTACACTACACACACACACACGCCTCGACGCGCGGCGCACGCTTGAACAGCCGCATCGCAACGACCACACCACCAACCGCACACACATTGTTGGCCGGTGGGTGTGGGAAAATCGACAGAAAGAAAACAAGGTCCTGTTCCTAAACAAAAAGCTGGGAACCCCAGGGGAAGGCCACTTGGGAGGTTATACTGATCCTTCCGCCACTGTACTCGCGCGAGGCACTTGTCTCTTTACGATAGTATATACAGTGGAGGCGCATATTTGGAAAAACAAGAAGGCTGACAAGACAGTGTATCCTGCTCTGCGGTCAGTTACACTACTAGTATAGTATTTGACACGCATACAAGTATTAGGACTGAGTCGTACTGGGTTAGCGCAGCGGGGTCAAGGCTTTCGTCAGTGTCCGCTGGTCTCTGGTCGCGTCTTGTGGGAGTAGTACCTCTTGGTTAATTTTTATTAGGTACTGCCTTGGTCACCCTATGTGCCCGACTTTTGTTTCTTCTGATCAGTGGGAAAATGAGAGCAGGAAGAAGGGCAGTGAGAAGGTCACTACAGCACTACGCACTACAGCGGGAAATGGGTCCGACCATGGACAATTCAAGGGTAGGTGCCAGTTTAGCTTGGGCCGCCGGATAGCGCGCTAATCTAATCTGGCACTACCCTTAAATTATCATGGTCGATCCATCTCCTGCACACACACGTTGCATAGGCGTTTTAGATGACGCCTCCAAAATGTGGGAAATACGTGCGTCGGGCCTGATAATGATGTTAATCATTTAAAGAATATCATTATTTATTTATTTATTTATTTATTTTATTTATTCAATCATTTCATTTATTTATTTACTATTTCAGTCAATCATGGCCATTGCGCAGAAGACATGGTATGAGGAAATAGGTTATTGCCCAGCCGGCAAACGTTTGCTGCGGAAAACTACGAATGTTGTCCAACACCACTCGCCTGGCATACTGTAAGCCACTGATCCCATGCCCTGAGTTAAGAATGTGACAGTTGTCACAAAGCCCGTAGATACTCCAGCACGTCCACGAGCTTTGTGACAAAGTAACACTTGTTACACAGATCCGTACAAAAAGTCATCGGGCTCTGTTTTCCCAGGTCGCCTTGAAAACCCCTTGACTACCAGGCTGTATTTTAACACTATTGCAAATTCAGCGTCAACGATCCCCAGACGTCAAAAGCAGTGGGGGATCCAGCAGATGGCGGGGAGGGGGGAGGGGGGGGGCTGACCCCAAAATATATTTTGGGGTACTTCGTTGTGGAAGCTGGTTGTGGATATGCTTTTTGTGTGGACTAGTCAAATAGCCTCACTCGCCCCTGCTGACCTGCACCGCGTCACAAATAATTCATCCAGACATAGAGTGTCGTGTGCCCCTGCAATCAAGAGGGTTCATAAAAGCAGTATATCTCGCTAAGCGATACCGTCCTCACTGGATCCGCAGACTGAGGCAGCCTTACGGCAATAAACTGCTGACTGTTGGTCCATCCCATCTGTGGGAAGTATACAATCACGGCTGATCTTGGTCCAGCCCAGCGCCTCAGACAACCATAGAGGTTCATGTACCCCTTCAGTCTCAGGGGCACACGGAAAGCAATATCCTGTTCTGTGCGATAACATCCTTATTGCATTCTCAGACGACACAGTTATCTAGGTTTAACCCATTCAGCCCTGACACTACAACAGGAGGTGGGTCGACTATCATAATTAAAGGGTATGTGCCAGACAATTAGCTTGGCGCCAATAGGCGCCAAGCTAATCTGTCAAAGTGTGTTGATTCTGAACACTACGTTACTTCTAACTAATCCTTAAGCATCGTCATCCATTGTAAGAGGTAAACGGCATGGGCGATCATGACTTATTAATCCGACGCCGGAACCCGTAATCGAACCTCGCACCTTTAGCATTGGTGGCAGGCGCCTTAACCACTGCGCCACGGACCGCCCCAGGGCCGGGTCAAACAGCAGGCTTATGCAAACATTGTTTATGAAAAACATGCGGGTATTAATGAGAAAGTAAATAATAATAATAATAATACATGGTATTTATATGGCGCATTTCTCATATTAATAATATAAGATCACATTGGCTCAGGGCCGCAGGGGAAATACCACACACACACACACACACACACACACACACACCCACACACACACACACACACACACTCACAGAGACGAGAGATGACGAGAGAGACCTGATGATGATCAGTAGGGGAGACTGAGATGGGACTGTTGTATGGGTGGTGTGAGGGAAAGTGCATGACGAAGTGAGATAGGGTAGTGCTAAGAATGAGGAGGGACGACGTGAGAGAGAGGACTGAGAAGTGAGAGAGAGACGAAACAGAAGTCTTCAGGGCGGGGGTGGGGGAATGGGAGGGGGGGGGGGGGGGGGGGGTGGAGGGGGACTGGGTTCGGGGGGGTGGTACGGGGGGGGGCGAGGGGGGGGGGGGGCGGGGCAGGGGGGGGGGGGGGGTGGGAGGGGGGTGGGGGTGGTGGGGGGGGGTTAGGGGGTACGAAGGGGGGGGGGGGGGGTACAGAAACCCGAAGGAGATGCTGATTAAACGAATAAAGTCTCGCGATTAAAAGTTAAGTTTTTGACTTTGCTTTGAACTGCCGTTCTGGGGTGATGCATTTCTAAGCTCAGTCGGTAAGGAATTCCAAATTAAACAGCTGTAACAAGCTGAGCATTGGGTGCATCTGAAAGAGCGTTCACCGGCAGATTTGAGATGGTACTTTGGAACTTTGAGAAGTTTATCTCCCGATGAACGCAGTCACTCAAAACGTTTTATATGTACAATGCTGGTTAACGAGTTCATTCAATATCTCCCTTTTATCTAGTTACACGCAAAATATCTAGTAAAAATAAGAAAAATTACGGACTCCCATGTGGATCAACCGGTTTTTGTGAAACGGCCATTTTCTCGCCAATGAGCATCTTAATCAAAAATCGGAAAAACAAGCCCCGAAATAATTCTTTTAAGGACAACATATTAAAATTTAAAGCTTGTCCGCCCTCAAACGCCGGCGTTAGTCGCTGTCACACACACACACACACACACACACACACACACACACACACACACACACACACACACACACGCACACACACACACACACACACACGGCGCTTTGGCGCCAAAATGACGTTCTCTAGCAAGCTTTGGGTAGCTAAAGACGTGACGTCATTTTTATCTTGTTACTTCTTTGTCAGAATGTTTGCCACGCACGTGAAAAACGTTATGTGCATGCTCCGGAATGTGCTCCGACCAGCCTATTAGGCCTGATGATAATAGTTTTGACTAATGCAAATCGGCTGCGACACCGCGTGCACGCCGACGCCTACTAAGCTCAAGACAGAATACAAGGGAGGAAACGAAAGGCACACAAAGTGGCGAAGCACTGTGATTCCAGAGCAGTTTTCAACCCTCAAAGCAACCATCCGCCTAAAACCTCGAACTGAACAAACTCGGTAGATATTTTGCCACAAATCTATACCAACCTTGTCAGTCCTCCGATCAAAACGGATAGTTTAGTATCAAGGCTTTTTGCACAGTCAACCATCATTATAGCAGACGTCGAGTTGTAGGGTTTTAGATGCGGCCGGAAATACGCCCAGTGCTCATTTTTCATTGGTTTATGTAAATAAGCATATCCAATGAAATTAAAACAAGAGTGCGTCTTACTGTGGACATCAACTTGTGACCTGCACGCAGCAGTCGCTTTACGTACTTATAGTCCACGAGCTAGCCCATCTACCGTGCACCCCCCCCCCCCCCCCTCCCTCAGTACTCAATAAGATGGGTTTCAAAGAGTACCTTAGTATGCCCTGAGATGTTTAAGCCATGTTCCCCTAAAATCCTTAAGAAAAAAAACAGAGATATTTAAGATGGCACAAGGGTAACCCAATTCACGCTCTTCGCTGATCCTAAAATGAGCTTGAGAAACATTTTCCTCTAAATAAATCAGAATTCATTCCAGAAGCAATCAGGAATCAAATCAGGAATATTATATTAAGGTACACCTTCTGCGTCCTCAGCACACAAAAAAACATAATGAAAAAAATATAGAATCTGTGGCTGAAAGAGAAGGCATTTGTGCACCAAGTAAACGGCCATTTCTGCAAATCGCAACAACAACAAAAAAAAGACAAAAATAATGTGTCAGATGCCTTCAGAAATTGTATATAGCACTGGCAGTCCATTTTTAGGCTTACGTGTTTAAAACAGGATGTCACAATTATTATAAACTTGACTAGGTGATGCTTGATCACTGAGATTGTCACAGTGGTTGATTTTGTATCCCTACACTAAGTTGTAAAAATACACAAAATTAATTGAAAACATTACTAAAGTTAGCCCACTTCATTTCAACCTATCTTTGCCTATTACGTTTCAATAATGTGAGCATAAAGTGCAAGAAAATGCGGAAAGTCGGCATCCTTTACGAAACGTTCGTGGTGAATGATAGCTTTTTCATATTTAAAATTACCAAATTGGAAAACGTATGCGGTCTCTGATGCCCTCAGAAATATTGTATACAACTGATAGGTCTTTTTTTAGGTTTTAATGGTTAGGATAGAGTACCACAGTTACTCCTAAGTTGAGTTTATGATGCTGTGATTCATTTAGGGGCCACAGTAGCTGAATCTCCTGCCCTACCCCCATTTTCCCAGTATGCAAAGGAACACAAAATGATCATAAAAATTGCTTACCTCATACTCCTCTGTTTAAATACTTTTGTTGCCAGTTTTCTTAACAAAGTATGATTCAGCCACTGTGGCCCCTAAATGCATAACAGCTTCATAAAATCAGGTTGGGAATAACTGTGGTACTTTATCCTATCCAATAAAAACCTGAAAAAAAACTATCAGTTGTATACAAAATTTCTGAGGGCATCGAAAACCACGTACGTTTCCTGATTTGGCAGCTTTAAATGGGAAAAAGCTGTCATTCGTCACGAACGTATCGTAAAGGATGCAGACTTTCCTCATTTTCTTGCACTTTATGCTCACATTATTAAAACTTATTAGGTTATGAGAGGTCAAAATGAAGTGGAATAACTTTAGTAATTTTTTCAATTAATTTTGTGTATTCTTACAACTTGGGGGTAGGGACACAAAATCAACCACTGTGGCACTCACAGTGATCACAGCATCACCTAGTCAAGTTTATAATAATGTGACATCCTGTTTTAATAATGTAAGCCTGAAAAATGGACTGCAAGTGCTATAGAAAATGTCTGAAGGCATCTGACACAATATTTTTTTCTTTATTGCAATTTTGCAGAAATGGCCGTTTACTGGGTACACAATTACCTTCTCTGTGAGTCACAGTTTAAATATTTTTTCATTCTGTTTTTTTTATTGTTTGTTGTTGTTTTTTTTTTTTTTTGAAGAAGAAGAAGAAGAAGAAGACGCAGAACGTAATATTGGCTGATTTGGGCTTCTGGAATGAATTCTGGTTTATTTAGAGGAAAATATTTACAAGCTCATTTTAAGATATGTGAAGAGCGTGAATGGGGGTACCTTTGCGCCATCGGCTATATCTCTGGTGTGTTCGTAAGGGTTTAGGGGAACCTGGCTTAAAATCTCAGGACATACTAAGGTACACTTTGAAACCCATCTTATTGTGTACTGAGGGAGGGGGTAGGGGGGTGTACGGTAGGCAAGACTGGCTTATGGCGTATTATTTCCCCCAGCCCGAAAACGGTCTACTTTAAATGGCGCCTGTATTAAACACTGCTCAGTTGTCAAATTATCTTTTCGAATAATTTTATTCGACTTTAGAGTAAACCCGGCAGAAATCAATGTTTGCATTGCAGTGCATAGTGGCCTCTACTAAATGTTTTAAGGCCACGGAATACAGTGCTGTTTCCGTATTGTCCAGTCTCTTAGTCAAACTCATAGTCAGTCCCCAGGCATCCCTTAATATTTCAATCCCCTAAAAAACACTACCGCCCACCAGCTGCACATTTGCCACGCACAAAATAACACAAAAAAACCAGCACATTTACAGTCTCATTTCTTGGCTATGAACCTGATTCCTTACCAACCCCACACCCAAGCACATCTAAAAGCAGCGTGCCCCTCAAATAATTACGTCAACGGCAACTCAACATAGGCCCACAATTGTCCACTGGATAAGCTCAGGATGGTATGAATCAAAGCACCAAACATGTCTCCTCTTATCTAACCAGAAATTTCCAGCCAGTTCCAACATTCAGCCCTGATACAAATTTTCAAACAAGGCATACTCACTGAACTGCCCAGATTTGAATATGTAACATGACCTGTAAAAGAAACTCTCCCACCTGAACACCATTCAATCTGCCATCAGTGCAACCCTTAGACACTAGCTAAGTCAAACCCAAAGTGACACCATTGAATGTTGCTGCATCTTTATGTTATGGCCCATTATGTGAAGCGCGTTGTTGTGGCGTTCACTATGCTGTTGATGTTTTGGATGATGCATATCTGATGCCATGAAAAATAGACTAGATATGGTCAGAATGCCTCCACAATTGGCATGTATATCAAGTAATATATCTGATTTTCAGAAATGTTGCATTTGAGACACAGGCACATGAATGTTTGTTGGGTTTTTTTTTCATATTTTCCCACTACCCACCCCCCTACGTTTTCTGTTTTTCCAAGTTTACACACATATGCAATACAGTCAAACTGACTTCTGGTGGGCTGGACAACTGAAAAAGGTTACCATGACACTGACATTGATGAAAAATGAGCTTTCAGACCCAAGGCCACTTCCTTGTGTATCTCAGGGCAGCCAAAAAGGCAATGCCCAGGCATCCTCATTGACCCTGTTGTCTGGTGACAACAAGCAGGAAGAGGCCTGTAACCAGCTGCCATGCCCTATATGCTGCTTGCATTCTTTTCCTCAAGCAAAAGGGGTCATGAAACAGCTGTGCAATTTAAACATTAAGTCTACTGAACTAACCCACAGACAAAAGACTACACAAAACAGCCAAAACGATGCTACGCATACCCAAACAAGTGTCTGGAGTGCTTATTTAGGAGGTAGCAGGGAAAAATGTTTATGTACAGTTTATTTTTATATAAAACACACTTGGCAGAGTCTCCAAAGACCTCAACTCATGTTGCAAACGTAGCAGGCATGTGTGTGCCAAATCTTTGAACACTCCTGTAAAAGCCTGTACTGGTGGACGCAACTGCTGGTCCCATAACAATGCACTCAAATGAGCTTTACAGAGTGTAAAAGTGCTTGTGTTTGGCTCAGAATAGACACCAGGGGCATCCTTAATTGAAAATTACAGCAGAATGACACCTCAGATACAGCCAGTGTAGCTGGATCATGCAAAATAACACTTCTGCATGTCACACTATTTTGGCGGCTTATTTCACTCTGAGGTCAGCTGTCTGATGAAATGGACATGCTGACACTGTTTTATTGTAGTTTTGATCTTAACCTTTGACCTTAAGCCCCCCCCCCTCCCCCACCTCCAACCGCCCCCCCCCCCCACCCCCCCACCCCCCCACCCTACCCCACCCCACAACTTCAATAACTGAAATAGTGCAATTTTTTATGCATTTATCAAACTGAACGCCCCAAACCCCACCCCTTTCAAGGTCAAGGTCAAAGGTCACAGCTCAAGGTCAAAGGACAGACTCATGACTACCTGTAACACAAAAAATAAATGAACAAACACGCTAACCATAGCTCACATTGCAGGTAAACAGGGGGTTGTGACGCAAAACATGCAAAAACACCTATAAAACTTCAAGCGCAGCGATTTTTCGGCAAAACTTTGAAATTTTTCATGATTTTCTTAGTTTTCCAACTGCAAAAGTCCAAACTCAATGATATGGTTACATTAAACCAGCTTCTGATCTATGTCACATGGCATGTGGTGCCCTGACAGGCCACGGAACACAGTGCTGTTTCCGTACTGTCCAGTCTCTTAGCCATAGTCGGTCCCAGGCATACCCCTAATATTCAATCACCTAAAAACACTACCGCCCACCAGCTGCACATTCGCCATGCACAAAATAACACAAAAAACAGCACATTGACAGTCTCATTTCTTGGCAATGAACCTGATTCCTTACCAATCCCACACTCAAGCACAGCTGAAATCAGAGTGCCCTTCAAATCATTGCGTCAACGGCAACTCAACATAGGCCCACAATTGTCCACTGGATAAGCTCAGGATGGTATGAATCAAAGCACCAAATAATTATGTCTCCTCTCATCTAAGCAGAAATTTCCAGCCAGTTCCAACATTCAGCCCTGATACAAATTTTCAAACAAGGCCAAAATTATTTTTAAAAACACCCGTCCTCTTACTCCCTGAACTGCCCAGATTTGAATATGTAACATGACCTGTAAGAGAAACTCTCCCACCTGAACACCATTCAATCTGCCATCAGTGCAACCCTTAGACCCTCAAACCCAAAGTGACACCATTGAATGTTGCTGCATCTTTATGTTATGGCCC
>BTPG01000001.1:121073157-121123157 GCA_036245525.1 Semisulcospira habei | reverse complement strand
GGAGTCATCAGACCGACGTCGGCCGCCGTTGGCCCGCGCACCAGCAGTGCGCGGGCCAACGGCGGCCGACGTCGGCCCAGTGGCCCCGTGGCCTTTGCGCACTGGGGGTTGTCTATTATCTCTAACTATAACGTTCTAACTTTCAGCCAGCTAAGCTCACTGAAACGAATGAAAGCCACCTCTTAGATGTGTGCGTATCCTTAAAATGTTGTCATTGCTATTTCGAATGACCTTTCTAAAAAAAAAAAGTGTTATTACTTTTGAAGTGAGTGTTCTCTTTTTAAAATAGGCCCTGGAATCGCTGCGGTGGTCGTCCTGGTTTTGGCGCTCCTCTTCGGCTGTATCAAGTGTATCAACGACGCATGCTGTAACAGTAGACATCTGTAAGTTATACAGTCCCTGCAGCAGTCTGAGACTCGGCCGCATCCCGGCCACTGTTCGCAGATTAAAATCTTATTTATTTATTTATTTATTTATTTATTTATTTATTTATTATATTTTGTGAAACAGCAACACGAACAACACCATTAAAAGTTAACACAAAATCATACCATACAAAACTAATAAGAACGCGAATTTTGCACTGTAGCAGTTTTGTGAGGGTGTTTCCCTTCTTTCTTTTTTTGGTTTTTTGTTGTTGTTGTTGTTGTTTGTTTCTCTCATAAATGTGCTTTTTTCCGGGTTATTTTGACCGTTTTTTTTTTTTTGTTTGTTATTGTAATAAAGAGTGTGTTACAGCTCATGCAAATGGATGTTTAGTCTTAAAATCTCACAGTGACGATTTATATCATCATTACACTACCATCACGAAATATTGAGAGTGCATCTGCAGAAAACACAGCTTAAGACCAACCAACTTGCAGTGTCGCTAGGCTCCGTGTGAATGAAAATCTGGCATATTTGGTCTTAACTTATGTTTTGTTTGTCAAAGGCACCTAAATAGTCAACATGACATACAGACAAGAAAAGCAAACAGTTGTTTCGTTTCAGGGTCGCAGTCATATCTACCTGATCAAATGGTCATGGACGTGTTCTTCATCTTTGTCCGCAATCACTGGCTCCGAGCATAAAAAAAAAAATGTTTTGAAAGTAATTCACATTAAATTAAATAAGATATTCTGGTGGGTTTTTTTTAATTGAACGGGAAGTTTTGGTTCTATAGTGAATTTTGTGAGTCAGATTTCTTTTGAGGCAATCATTAACGTCCTAAGCAGTCCACACAACATGTGTGTTAACAAAACGCACAAGAAACTTACTTGTCAGCGTGTGTCCTGTTGTGCTTGTCACCAATAATTTAAACGCGGTGTAACTCAAGGCAGCGAAGGACGACAACTCTTCAAAATTTTGGGTGAAGGTAGCTCAGACAGTAGGTTCAACATCGGAAATAAACAACAAAGGAAATTTTCTTGTTTTATTGTGAGGGTGGCTCTTTGCTTGCGGGTATATTTACTGACACTTTTCGAGTTTGTATTGCCTCCGAGTATACATGCAATGTATAAATCACACACGAAGCTGATAATAATAAACAATGTTACAGTAAACCTAATTGACTATGTTTGGAGAGAGAGAGAGAGAGAGAGAGAGAGAGAGAGAGAGAGAGAGAGAGAGAGAGAGAGAGAGAGAGAGAGAGAGAGAGAGAGAGATGAATCTTTTTGATGAATCTTTTTTTATTCAGGATAAAGCCATTAGGCAACTCAATGCCTGTCTTACAAGCTGTCCTGTAAACAAAAGAGAACACAACAGGAACAATGAACAATGAACCTTTATTTTCCAACGGTAGAAGTTATTGGTAACAGGACCAGTTTTCAAACTTGCCGTTGCTACATCTACTACATAAATGACATAGACATGTAAACATACACATACCACACACTGACGCATGTATGCACTCGCTCACGCACGCACGCCCGCACATACGCACGCACACGCACGCTCACACACACACACAAACACAAACTTGCACACGCACGCACTTAGACACACACGCACACATATACACACACGCTCTCGGACACGCACTCCAGACATACGTACGCGCATAACGCGTACGCACAAAAATATAAAATGAGTAAAAATGCAAAGTAAAGCAATACACAGAAAATCATTAAGTACATTAGAATTCATACAGCAAAGGCAAATATGTATATATGTGCTCTCTCTCTCTCTCTCTCTCTCTCTCTCTCTCTCTCATCTCTCTCCTCTCTCTCTCTCTCTCTCTCTCTCTCTCTCTCTCTCTCCTCTCTCTCTCTCTCTCTCTCTCTCTCTCTCTCTCCTCTCTCTCTCTCTCTCTCTCTCACTCTCTCTCTCTCCTCTCTCACACACACACACACACACACACACACAGCATGCACACACACACACACACAGAGCATGCACGCGCACACACACACACACACACACACACACACACGTGAGCGCGCGCCCAAAAATATCGCGTACACACATATGAAGGCAAAAACATTATACATACAGGAAAAGAAACATAGCATGTAAATAATAATAATAATAATAATAATAATAATAATAATAATAATAATAAATAGTAATATGAGGAAGCAAAACTAAGGAAAAAACACAATAGAGAAATCATCGAAAGGAGGGAAAAAATGAAAATGGAGAATTTGTAACTGCCTCCGATGCAAAAAGCAAGAGAAAGAAACGCGTGCACAGCATTAATATTATACTCATCTAAGACAGTGTCATAGAATCAGCAGCATCAATAGCGTATAGTGACACCGACAAGACAATAGATGATCAGGTAGCAAATGTAAGGAGAAAGAGAAAAATATTTGACGTTTACGTGTTATCAGCAGTATTATTCTTATAATATGGCAAACTGTTAAGTCACGCTGATTGGAAGTGAGTGTGCAATGCACGTTTAAAATGGGTTTTATCGCAAAATGATTTAATGTTTAATGGCAATGAGTTCTAGACAGAACTACCAGAAAATAGAAGGCTTGACTTGTAGAGATCTATCCGTGGGCGGGGTAAGTGAAGCAAGTCATTCCTCGTATGTTGTTGATGCCGAGGGCTGAAGTTAAATATCATGCACAGATATTCCGGGGCTTGTTAATGAAATATTTTGTGCATGAGGATGCATTTGTTAAATTTGAGTTGTTCCTTCAGTGTAAGCAGGCCAAGGGAATATAGTTTCTCGGCCGTGGAAATAGGGTTAGGAATAATTAACTTAACTGAACGACGATACAGCGTGTTTAGTTTTTTAAAATGAAGTTCACTGCATTCGTCCCACAAAGAGGACGCATAGTCACAGTGGCTTTTAATGTGTGCGTGAAAGAACAATGTACAACACTTTGTACTAAGAATATGTCTAAGTTTACATAGCAGAAATACATTCCTGGACAAGGTTTTGCACGAACTGTTGATATGCGGCGTCCAGTTCAGCTGGTCGTCAATTACAACTCCCAGTAGGCGGTGCCTGGATACTTGTTGGATAGGTTTATTGCCAAGTGACAGTTTCAGAGGGGCAGGATGTAGCTGACGCTTTTGGCGGGTTGTTATCAACATGCTTTTGGTTTTAGAAGTACTGATTAGCATGCGATTTTGCGTACACCAATTTGACACTTCATCGAGACTTTGCTGGAGGATACAATTTAGCGTCGTTTCACGTTTGTCTGATGTATGCAGAGTTGAATCGTCAGCAAAGAGTTCGCATTTAACCTCAGGATTTGAGATGGAAAGAGGTAGGTCATTGATGAATAAAGAAAATAAAATAGGCCCTAAGATAGATCCTTGGGGGACTCTGTGCATCACTATACCTTCTTTCGAATACTTCCCGTTTGAGTACACCTTCTGTCGGCGGTTACTGAGGTAGGAGGAGAAAAAAGCTATAGAGTTCGAATCAAGCTTATATACTGAAAGTTTCTTTAAAAGAATGTTGTGATCGACTAAATCAAATGCTTTGGTTAGGTCCAGAAAAACTGCACCATTTAATTTGGAATTGTTTATTGATGAGAGCCAAGAGTCAACAATGTGAACGAGGGCAGTATGACATGAGTATTTAGGTCTAAAACCGGACTGAAGAGATACGAAGAGGCGGTGATTCTCCAAGAATTGGAGTAGGTGCTTATGAACGTGTCTTTCTAGTGGCTTCGATAATAGTGATAACACTGAAATAGGACGGAAATCGTTTGGACTTTTTGGGATCTGTACATTTGGGAATGGGGACAACTTTAGCATCTTTCATGGCATCTGGAAAAATACCTTGCTTGATAGAAAGGTTGAATATAAATGTTAAGGTGTCAGCTGTGTATGGAAGGGACAATTTCAGTACCATGTTGTTTATTCCATCCAGGCCATACGATTTACCTGTTAGAGTAGAAATATATTTACCTACTTCAAACACTGTCATAAGAGGTATGAAGAATGACGCACCTGTTGCAGACTCACGCAGTTTATCAGAACAACTGTAACTATCAGTGCCACTGGAAAAAGACTGTACAAAGGACTCAGCAATATTTAAAAAGTGGGAATTGAAGTCGTCTGGAGTTATGCCTGGAGAGGTAGCAGCATTGGTGGAACTCCTCTTCTTTGTAAACAAATTGATTGCATTCCAGACACTTCGGGTATCTTTACCCTCTGCGATAACTTTTTTCCGCAAGCGTTTTCTGTGCTTTTCTAACTAAGGATTTACAAGATTACGTTGTTTCTTAAAATCCGCAAACTTTCTCTGCCGTTTTAAGTCATCTCTTATTTTCATTGCATGAATGATGTCCTTTGACAACCAAGGCGGAAGGGTAGGGTGTTTAACGCGTTTAGTCCTTAGTGGGGCATGTTTATCGAGGACCCAAAGAAATAGCTTGTACCAAAGCGAGAGGGCTTCATTGGGATCATTAATGTTATAAATAAGGTGAAAGGGCGTGATTGAGAGGTCATGAAGAAAGTCATCTTTGTTGAACTTTGTGTAAGACCTGTATGTGATGGTAGTGTGGTGTTTGTGCTGGGGTCTATCACGTTTAACTGAAAGATTAAAACAAGTAGGAAAGTGATCACTAATGGCAACATTCGGCACGTGGACGTTTGTGACAGCAGGTGCATTTGTAGTATAGATGTGGTCAATCAATGTGGCGGATGACAAAGAAACTCTAGTGGGAGACCGAACCATCTGCTGCAGGCCAAATAATGAGGTGGTGCAATTCCACGCCGCATTACCAGTCTTTAGCAGGTCAATATTAAAATCGCCTAGAAGTTGTATATCTTTGTTGTGACGTTGTTGCACCTTATCCATCATGGTGACAAAATCATCATACCATGAGAATGTGGCTGAAGTGGTGCGATAAATAAATCCAATTAGTGTGGGGGAAGATTTGTCACATTTCAATTCAAGAAATAAACTTTCAACGTGACAAGACTCTAAATCCATGCGGCGGGTAACGTACTGGCGGATAGAGTTATGAATGTACATAGCTATACCGGTATGACCGGGGGGATGGTGCATCTCTAGGGAATACAGCATAGTTATGAATGGAGATCGAGGCGTTACTAATATGTTCCCCGAGTCTAGACTCAGTAAATCCAAATATATGAAAGGGTTGGGGTTGTGACAGTAAAACAGTGGCGTCGGGCACTTTGTTGTATAAATGATAAACGTTAAGGTGCCCTATCCGTAAATCATGCTTATTCAGCAAACACTGATGTACATGTGGGCTACAGGCAGGCATGATGAATCAACACGTGGGGGGGGGGGGATGTTTACAAAAGTCAATTAAGAACAAATGAAAACTTTTGAACTCTAACAAAGTTAAACAAAACCCAGGAGAAACTACAGTGCTGAAAACTCAGCTCAGTCTATCGCTTTCGCTGAAGACAACGTCACGTCCCACGCAGGGGAAATAATAGGTTGTTACGTTCAGTAGGCGAATGAGTCACTGAACGTGTACTGTATCTGCAATTTATATAATATCTAAACTGGCTCCTTAGGGTCACATCCCACGTAAGGGAAATAATGTTTTGGTTACGTTCTGAAAAGCGAAATAAATGAGTCACTGGTCGGAGATTGTATAATATACGATACACACATTGGCTCCTTTGGCTCAAGAAGAGTATATTTCCTCCGTTTTGAAAGAAATGAAATGAAATGAAATGAAACTTTATTGAAATGAAACTTTATTTCTGAACGGAAGAAGCAGTTAGCACATGTGCCATATTTCACGCTTGCCGTTGCTAAACTACAAAGGTACAAATCTGCTAAAGGTACAAAGCTACTAAGATACAAAAGTACAAAGCTACTAACAAGAAAATGCACATAATATAACAAGTCATTCAAAAAGAGATGGATAAGGCAAAACGGAGGGCACCAATTATGATTACTAACAATGTGAACGGGGGAAAAAAAAGAAAAAAAAAGATAGCCTTTAAAATTCCTTCTTTCACTGAAATCAAACGCGCGCGCATGCTCGCGCCGCATGCTCACACACACACACACACACACACACGCGCGCGCGCGCACACACACCCATATACACGCACGTGCGCGCAGAGGTTAATATCAAGGCTTTAGGCGATGGAGATACCCAAACCAGTGAATGAGCTGTTAGATAGCAGGTACTTGAAGATGCTTTCCTTGAAAGAGGGGAGTGAACCAGTGTGTGTTATGTGAGCTGGCAGTTTATTCCAAAACGAGGCGCCCGAGAAAGCAAGGTGGTTTTAAATAAATCTATCCTCGGGTGTGGTGTGATAAAGTTTCGCCTTTAGATTTGTACCTTTGTAGTTTAGCAACGGCAAGCGTGAAAAATGGCACATGTGCTAACTGCTTCTTCCGTTCAGAAATAAAGTTTCATTTCAATAAAGTTTCATTTCATTTCATTTCATTTCTTTATGTTGAATAGCCTGAAGCTACCTTGGTGAAGAGATTACACAAGTATTCTGGGTGGATTTCATTCCAGATTTTATACATGACTACCCCTTTGTTAAAGAGATGGTGCTTGTCAAGAGGAAGCATTTTTAGTTTTTCTAATTTTTGGTCAGTAGAAAGAGCTGGATCAGGCAGGATCTGCTTCACTGCCCTGCGATGCAAGGAGTAAGCCTCTTCATGTGTATGTCACCACTGCCGTCCCATGTTGTGGAGGCATAATCGATGTGGGATTTGACATGGGCATTGTAAAATAGTTTGCAAGTGTCGACATCAATAAGATATTTTAGCTTAGACAGCATAAACACATTTCTGGACACAGTTTTACAGACAACATTGATGTGAGATTGCCATTTCATCTGGTTATCAACAATAACTCCAAGTAGGCGATGTTCAGTTGCTTGTGTAATGGTGTGTTCTTGGATTTCCAGGCTAAGCGAAAGTGGCTTGAGCTGATGCTTCTGACGGGTTGCTATCGTCATACATTCAGTTTTGGTGGGATTAAGGATCATTGCATTATTTTCACACCATTTGGAAATTTCACTCAGTCCCTGTTGCAAACGATCATTTAAAGACTCGAGACACTTATCGGGGGTGTGGATTGTTGCGTCATCGGCAAACAAGTCACATTCAATTCTGTCATTCGTGAAATGTAGTGGCAGGTCATTGATAAATATGCAAAAGAGAAGAGGTCCCAGGACAGAGCCCTGGGGCACTCCTCTTGTTAATAAACCACTTGAAGAGTAAGATCCATTGGCTATCACGCGCACTGTCTGTCTGTAAGATAGGAAGCGAAAAACGAGGTTGTTTTAAAGGAATGAATAGATGCCTGAGAACTGCCGTCTGATGTATGAAAACAGTTACTTGAAAATGAACCATCCAGATATATACTGAGCTTGGAAAGGATAATTTCATGATCTACCATGTCGAAAGCTTTCCGAAGGTCTATGAAAACAGCACCTGTGAATTCGCCTTTGTTCATTGAACTTAGCCACGTGCCAGTAAGTCGCGATAAGGCTGTATGACAACTATGCTTCGGGCGAAAACCTGACTGGAGGGGGTGGATTAATTTGCGTTTTCCCAGGTATTCTAACAGATGCTTATGAATGTGTCGTTCAAGGGGTTTACTTAAGACAGACAAAAGTGAAATGGGGCGATAATTGTTATCATCGGACAGATCTTTTGTTTTAGGTAGGGGAATAACTTTAGCTTTTTTTAGTTCTTTTGGGAAAACATTTTTCTGTATGCATAAATTGTAGACATGAGTTATTGTTTCTCATCATCATCGACAGCCACTTCAGACACGCTGCTTGCGCCTTGCTCCTACTACGCCTACCTGCTGCGCCACGCCGCCTTGCTACCAGACCACGCTGCCTTCGCCTCGCTGCGCTCTGCTCTTACCGTCCACAGCCGGCCGCCATATTGACTGTTGCTACAAGACCATTTGCTACAGCTGCTACTACGCCAGTCTACATCTCTCTTGCCGAGCCTCCACTATCAGTAACGATAAAGCTTGGATAGTCCTTTTCAGGACTACCTGTTGTGTAGCTTGCTTTCGGTTGGCATGGTGTTATTCTGTGGTCAAGGAAACTTGGTTTGTTCTTAAACGCAGCGTCTTTTTAAAAAAAAAAAAAAAATCCAAAATTTTAACAAGTCTTAGACTGAGTTGAATTTTTAAATTTCTGTATAAGAGGATTTTCTTATTGTTGAGACCTCCTGGCCCGTGTGGAGTCCAACTGTATGGATTTTCTCATTGGAACTTTGTCGTCAACGTCATCGGGGTCCGACCTGGAAACTGGTTCCTCTTCGGCCCCTGGTGACAGTAAAAACGAGATTTCTTCTCGTAAGAGAAGAAAAAAGAGAAATAAAACAAAAAAACAAGCGAGCTAGGGCTAGAGATGTCCCTAATACTTCTCACTCTTTGGAGGCAGTTAGCGCTGTGGCAGACGGGGTTAGCCCAACTGATTTATCCCCGGGCGGGGTCCCATTAGGGGGCTCTGCCCAGGGAGAGCATAGGGATTTCTTATCCCCCCCCCCCCCCCCCACTCCCCGGACATTGCACGTGCTGCATGCACAGTCCCGGGAGAGCTTAGGGTAGCACCCCCACCTCAAACTTCTTTGGCTTCGGTTGCAGAGGGGCTGGCCGACGCGACGGAGAATCCTTTTCTCTCGCTTCGGCTGTCCCCCCTGTTCCGTCAAAATTCTCCACAGTCCTCCTCTCCCATGGAGGATGGCCCCCCCCCCCACCCCCCTCTCACCATCGACGAGACGGACGTTGCTGGTGGGGAGGGGGAGGAGACCTTGCGGAAGGAAGTAGTTCAACAGGTGAATGTTAATAAACAGGATGTATTTCAGCCAGTGAATAACAAAAAACAAACTGCTAGGCTAAATCAGCGTCAAACAGACTCTAGGGTGGCCGGCGCCGGCGCCTCTGCGGAGGTGTGGTGTACCTTTCCGGTGCGGGTCCGTGACCTTGGAGGGGGTTCTACCCGCCTCCGGGACCACGGTACCCAGCAGCCTCACCTCTGCGAGGGCGCCGGCGTCGCCCCGTCCGAAATTACATTGACAGATCGGCGGGGACGCCTGGATTGTATCCTGCCCAAATAGACGTTCTCAGAAACTTCTTGCTTCAAAAAAGAGCCTTGGCGGGGCGGAGGTGGAGTGCACCATCCCCACCCCTAGGGTGGTGGGGGTGGTGCGTGGCATCCCCCTCGCCGAGGATCTGACTCAGTTAAATAACTCCCTTGCGGCTCAGGGTTTCCAGGCGGTCACCGTCAGGCTCACCGCTAGGGATGGGGCCCTCTCGAGGGCGGTAAAGATCGATCTTCACAACCTAACAAAGCTGCCAGAAAAAGTTAGGGTAGGAGTTCATTATCTGCCGGTCGAGCCCTATGCCCCGTCTGCATTTAGCTGCACCAAGTGCTGCAGACTTGGGCATTCGACCCGGTCGTGCAAGGCTAAACACCAAGTGTGCGTTAGATGTGGTGGCCGAGACCATGCTCGTGCTGCCTGTCTAGATAGCACGGCTCCTAAATGTGTTAACTGCGGCGGCGCTCACAGCGCCGCCTATCAGAAGTGTCCGCAAATAGCCCTCTCTAGGGAGGCGAATAAAATCAGGAATGCTAACTACATCCCATATAAAGAGGCCATCAGGAGGGCCCAAATTAATATTCAAAACAAGAAGAGTCAAACCGTAGTTCCAACTGACCTACCTAGAGATTTAGATACGACGGCATGGACCCGGGCTCCGGTCCTGAGAGATCGGAACCCGACCATTAGAACAAACCAGCAGACAGATAAATTCCGGGAGGTTTCTAGTACCAGAAATTCTGTTCCTCTGGCAATAACAAACAGGACTCGAGAGGCTCCTGTAGCTTCTTCTTATCGTGATGCCCTTATCCAAAGGGCACCAAGTCGAAAATCAGCCTTAGCCCTTACTGCGGAAACAGCAAATCAGTCTCCTCCCCTACCGCCTTATCCCTCTCCCTATGGGGAGGGTGCCTCTCCGTCGGCCCGCAGGTCCCTCCAGTTTGGAGAAGTGCGGCGATCTGGGGACGGCCCTGGGCTGACTACGTTCATGCTAGGGGACGTCCACAGACAGACACAGGCACTCACTGAGGCGATTGTGGGGGGTGATGTCAGGGGGATCGTGATGGCCATGTTACAGTTTAGCCAGCTGATCATGACCATCCTGGTCCCTCTGCTTAATAATTCTGACGTGTTGTAGGTGGGTCACGTTTGGTTGACTCTCACTAATCTAGTAAAATAATAAATAAGTATTTTTGATACCACCCCTCTTAGCATGATGGGTAAAGAAAATAAATCTTGCCTGAGATTCCTTCAATGGAACTGCCGGGCGATCAATAGTAATATACAATTTCTTAATAAATTTATTATTGGACATAACCCGCAAGTGATTTGTCTGCAATCGTTGTGTTCTATTAAATCTAAACTTCCGTGTATTGAAGGTTATCACTACCCTCCCACAACTGAAACAAATAAAAAATTTAAAGATAAGATACACATTGCAACTTATATTCAGGTAGGGATTTTGCATGAGGTGCTTACCTCTCCGGTTCCGATACATGACGTACATCCAATCTATAGTAATTATATTAAAATTAAGTCAGATGATACGCATAATGAAATAAATATTTTAAACTTATATGCACCTAAGTCAGTCTCTCCTACTGGGTTAGAGTGGATGCAGGCCTTGGTGGGTGATGGGTGGGTGGTGATGGGGGATCTCAACATCCACCACCCTCTTTAGCTTGCAGAAATTCCCCCTACGCGTATGATTGCCCATAAACAAGCTGAGACTATGCTATGCTATTTTTAAAGGATACGGACTTCCAGCTCTCGCTGATTTCGTCCAGGGGGGGTGGGCCGGGGATTGAGGGGGGGGGGGGGGGAGTTATGTTCTGACTGGTTGTCGCTGATGTCCACGCATCGCTTTTGATCTACCTCTCGTCATGTCTGTAGTTTGGTTAGATGTATCGGATTAGTGGGTGCTTATTAAGCAGGTGTATTGTGTATTTGGTGGTGGTGGACCATGTTTTAGGGTCGGGGTTTAGGAGGCCTTCTACGGTGAGAGATGCGTTGAGTTTATCTGCTACTAGGGTTCTGGTTTGGGCTATGCTCGGGCAGTCTAGCAGTATGTGTTCCGTCGTGAGTAGGTGGCCGCATGTGCACATTATTGGGTTGGGGTGGACTAGGTATCTCTCGCCCCCTAATCGGATCCTTGTTAGTCGTGACTGGTCTCTCCTCTTACCTATTAGGAGGGTGGGTGTATTGTTCAGTACCCTCGTGAGATTTTTGCGTCTTCCTTTTTTGTTCTGGTGGAATTCTTTTTCCCATAGTTTTTGGAAGGCGGGCCGGAGAGCATTTGACCGTTCATTTGCTGAAAGTGGTAGGTTGAAGAAGGTCGATTCTTGGTCGAGGCCTTTCTTCGCTACCCTGTCTGCTCGTTCGTTGCCTGGGATTCCCACATGGGAGGGGACCCACATAAATTTGACTGTTTGGCCGCGTTCTGAGAGTTCGGCTGCTCTTAGTCTGACCAGGTATGTTAGATCTTCTCTGAACGAGTCTAGGTTTTGAATCGCTTGTATTGCCGATAAGGAGTCCGTCACTATGAGTAAGTGTTTAGCTTCCTGAAGGTCGGCTCTTATTACTTTGATGGCTCCCAGGATGGCCGTGAGTTCTGCTGTGAAAACTGATGTGTGGTCCGGTAATTTTATAGCCCGATCCGATTTGTTGGGGACGTGGATACCTAGTCCGGTTGCGTGGCTGGTTGGGTCATGGGACCCGTCTGTGTAGATGATTGTGTAGTTTTTGTATGTAGTAGTTCTTTTAATATCGAACTCCGTCTTCATTTTGGGCCCGTCTGTTGCTTTCTGATATTTTGTGAGGTCCAGGTCTACCTCTATTTGTGGGAGTTTCCATGGAGGCGTTGTTATTTGTGGATTTGGCGTTCTATTTGGTAATTTGAGGTTTATCACGTCTTCTAACTTTTGGACTTCGGTTTTTATTTGTGGTGTTTGGGTGGGTTGATTTATGGGCTTGTGGTTGGAGGTGAGCGTGAGCTTGGCCGGGTGGTCTTCCGGCATGCATATCGTTTTGTAGTAATGGTTAGCTGTCCTTTCCTTTATTATTAGTGTTATGGGCTTTTGACCACATTCTGCCAGCACAAGCAGGTTGGGGGTGTGTCTGGGGACCCCCATGACCACCTTCAGGGCGTCTGCTTGTACTGACATCAGTTTTTTGGTTTGGGTTTTGTTTAGGTTGGTAAGGAGTGGGGCTGCGTAGAGTAGCCTGGACATTACAAAGGCGTGGTAGAGGTTTAGGAGTGACTTGGGGTCGGTGCCCCAGTCTGCTCCGCTGACTTTGCGCATTAGGTTTATTCCTTTCCTGGCCGACTGGCATATTTGGTCTATGTAGGATGTCCAGTTGTTGCTGGTTGTAAATATCACTCCTAAGAACTTGATTCCTTCGCAGTATTCTAGGTCTATCTTACCAATTTGTAATTTGGGGGTGGGGGCTCTTATTTGGTATTTGTAGCTGCGGTTTGTTCTGAAGATGATTGCTTGGGTTTTATGGGGGAAAATTTTTAGGCCTGCTCTTACTAGCCAATTTTCTATTCTTGTCAGATCTTGTTGGAATTCTTGGAATCCTACTAGTTCCCAGTTGAAATTTCTTTGTCTACTCTTAATTTTCCCTATTAGTGAGGTGTCGTCTGCGAATTGCATTATTTTGTTGTGCCTGACAACGTGTTGTAGGCCTGTGAGTAGGAGTGTGAATAGGAGGGGGCTGAGCACCGATCCTTGTGGTACTCCGTTTTCTAGGGTGTGCTCCCTTGATAACGCATTGCCTATTTTAACTGTTATTCGCCGGTCGGCCAGGAAGGATTTCACCAGGTTGTACATTTTGTTGGATATTCCTAGGTCGCCCAATCTACTAAGTAGTTTACCGTGCCAAACCATGTCGTAAGCTTTTTCTATATCTAAGAAAATTCCTATGAGTTCTGTTCCTCTCTCTTTGTGAGTATTTAGGATTTCTTGTTGTAGGGTGGTTAGGTGATCGAGTGTGCTGCGCTTTTTCCTGAATCCGCTTTGCTGGGGTAGTAGGATATGGTGTTTGTCGCAGTAGGACATGAGTCGGTATTTGAGTATTTTTTCCAACGTTTTACCCAGTTGAGATGTTAGTGCGATGGGCCTATAGCTATCTGGTTAGTGTGTTGGTTTTCCTGGTTTGGGGAGGGGGAAGACTACTGCTTTCTTCCATTGTGTGGGGAATATCCCTTTGGAGTAGATGGCGTTAAAGAGGGCGGTTATGGCTTTTTTCATGGAGGGGTGGCTTCTTTGGATCATTTCGTATGTAATTAAATCTATGCCGGGGGCTTTGCCATTTCCGGTGGTTCGTAGGGCTTGGTTTAATTCTAGGAGAGTTATTTCGTTATCTAGCTCGTAGTTGTTTTTCTGTGTTGGTTGTTCGAAACATGTGCTTAGGTGGGGTTTGAGGTCCCGGAATTCCGGGGTTAGGTTGTCATTTGAGCTGGCTTGGCTAAATGTGTGGGCTAGCAGGTCTGCTTTGTCCTGATCGGTGGCGTATACCCTGTTTTCTATTTTTAACGATGGCATGCTGGTTCTTGGGCCGTTGTTGATGGCTTTGATTTTATCCCAGCTTTCGTTAATCCTAGTTTTGGTGTTGATTGATTCTGTGAAGGCATGCCAGTCTTCTTTTTTGGCTTCTTTTACCATTCGGTCTGCTATGGCTTTGGCACGTTTGTATTCTATTCTATTTTCGGGCGTTTTGTGTTTTTTTCCAGATTTGGAGCTTCCTTTTCCTATTTTTTACTTCTCGATCGCAGGCCTTATTCCACCAGGATTTACCTGGTCTCCCATTATCCGATCCGGTGGGGGTGCACTCCTTGATTGATCTGATAATGTGGTCTGTGATGTGGGCCGTTTTATCTTCTATGTTGTGTTTATCGTCCCAGTTTGAGGTGAACCTGGTTAGTTCGTGGTACTTTTCCCAGTCTGCTCGTGAGGTGTTGATTTTTTGTGGGGCCCCGGGGTGTTGTGTTGGCGGGGGTTCGTCTCTATCATTGATAGTTATCAGGGTGGGGAAGTGGTCGCTCCCTAGGTTATCGTTGTTCACTTGCCACTGTGCCTTAATGGCGATGGTGTTGGTGGCTACTGCTATGTCGAGTGTGTTCATGGTATCTGCGTTACCTTGGGCGAACATATGAGTGGGTTCCCCCGTATTTAGTATACATCTTTGGGTTTCATTTATGGCTTGTTCTAGCTTTTTACCCGCTGTATCTGCTGTTGTTTGGTTTTCGTCCCATTGGGGGCTTTTGGCGTTAAAGTCTCCGACCACTATGTCCCCTGCTAGTAGCAGTTCTCTGAGGTCTTCTATTGGTATTTGGCTATAAGCTCTCTCGTTGGGGATGTAGACATTTACTATTTTTAGTTTGCGGTTGGTTGATGGGGTTATTTCTCCTATTATGGCCTCTATTTGTGGGTTTAGGGTGTGGGTAATTTCTGTGATTGCTAGATCTGTAACGCCTCCTCCTTTTTTGTCTGCCCTATTTTTATAAATAGGTGGGTATTTATACCCCTTTATTTGGGGGGGTTTATCCCGGAAACCCGTCTCCTGGAGGGCGAGGATTTCCGGGGGGTTGGGGGTTAACCAGTTTCTGAGCTCGTCTAGTTTGGAGTAGAGGAACCTGCAGTTCCATTGAAGGATGTGTAGGCCTGACATCTTCCTAGAATTGGATGTTTTGAAGTAGACCGGTGAGGAGTGGTACGAATTGCTCTAATGCTTTCGTATTACCGCTTCTTCGCATAGATGCTGTGACTGTGTTACCCCAAGCGACCAAGGAGATAACATACTGGTAGAAGAACTGCTGCTCCAGATAGGCCGGTGTTTCGCCGCTTTCTTTTGTCCGATAATGTGGGGATAGGCTTGTCCATTCGATGGGTGTGGGGGTGGCAGTTGGAGCCTCTATGCGCGCCTGGTCCTCGGCCGGTCCGGGTGCCCTTCCTCCCTCCCTGGCCGGAGGGGAGTGTCCTCTTTGTGGAACCTTGTTCCGTTGGCTGTTTGTGTTGTTCGGGTTGTTCTGGGGTGTGTGTTGGTGACGGTCTGCTCTCTGACTAGCGTCTAAGTGTGTGTCGCTGTGTGGGGCGTTTGTAGTCGGATGATTGTCGGGGGTGGGTGGAGTGTGGGTTCGTCTCGGACCCTGACTCGCTCTTCCCTTTGGTGGGTCTCTTGGATGACTGGTTCTGCTTGACTATTGTTTAGTGGTCTGGCGTGTCTTCCTTCTTCGCCGTGGTTTTGAGTCCTGGGGGCCTGAGGCCAGCTTTCGTTGAGTGCCTGGGCGTAGGTTTTTACCCCCAGGCTGGCGACTCGGGTCGCTTTGTTGTGTGCTTTCTGTAGTTTGCACCCTCCGTATGTCGCGCTATGACCTTTGTCGCCGCAGTTTGCGCAGGTAAACTTTCTACGTTCCGTTATGGGGCACTCCGCGGTTCGGTGTTTATCCCCGCATTTGGTGTCCCTTTTGCATGCCTTTGTAGGGTGCCCATATCTCTGGCAGTTTCGGCACATCAGTGCCTTTCCTTTGTACCTGTCAATGTGTATTATTTCGCCACCTAGTTTGATGGTTTTCGGGAGGGCCTCTCCTGGGAATTGCACCAGGATGGCTTGGCTGGCCTGCCCTTCTCTGTTGGTCAGGCGCTTTAAGATTCTGGCTTGGGGGTGAGTTTTCCGGATTTCCGTCTCGATATATGGGATTTCGTCCTCGAGGGGAATTGGTTTAATGACCCCCAAGGCTTTAGTTGGTGGGCTGTCGGTTTTATGGTGGTTTGGTATCGAGCAGCTCACTTTGACTGGACCGATCAGGGTTTTGGTTATGGCGCTTTCTTGTATGTCTGGCGTTGCGCATGCCATTATAATTCTCTTGCCGTGGAAAATTCGGCGGGTATCGATCGGTGGCCCAAATGTGTCTGATAACACCTCGTTCAGCTTCCGGATGCCCATGTTGTAGAGTTCTGGTGCGGTGTCTTGAGGTGTGATTAGGATAGGAAATGCAAAGAATTTCTTTACTCGGTTCGGTGGGAATCGCTTCTGTTGTCGGCGGGGTTTCACTTCCGTGAACGCTTGCTCGTCCTCTACCTCAGAGTCGGAGTCCTTACCCTCATTGTCATCTTCATTGGTATTTTCGTTTCCGTTGGTGTTTTCATTTTCGTTTGGTGGGGTTCTTCCCTTTCCACATGGTTGCTGTTGTTCTCTTCAGTGCGCGCTCTAGCTGCGGCTGAGCGGGTCAGCGGCTTTTCCCCCTGACTGTTGGATTCTTTGTCTGGGCGAGGCTGGCCGGTTGTTTCTTTGTTTGCTTTTTTGGCGCCATTTTGGCTTTGTCCCGCGTGGTCATCCGCTGCCATCTTGGATTTCAAATTTGAATCTGGCCGAGGCTGCACTCGGGCCAGTTCTTGAGCGTGATCGTAGGTCTATATGTAAGCTCAAGATCAGTTTTAAGCGTAAGCTAAACGGTTAACGTTTACTAGGCGTATGTATAAGCTAAGCGCAATTATAAGCTAAGCATAAGTATAAGCTAGGCGTAAGTATGACCTAAGCGTATATATGGGCTAAGCTAACGTATGCTTTTTCCAGTACTGTATGCTTGGGACCAGGCCCGAGCGTATGCGCTGTTTTCTAACCAGCGGTATCTCTTCTTCTGTGGGGTGGTTTACCCCTTTAGTCAACTAAAGTTTTGTTAAGAAACTAACGAGAAATGGGCCCTCACTGGGACCTACCTTCGTTCGAACCTTTCGCAGTTTTACTTGCTTGGCATCCTCTGTGATGGGGTGAGGCACCTTTTTTTGTGGCCCGCCTGTTTGAATCTAATCTAAGTTTTGGGCCGAGGCCAGAGACCACCACCCTAACGGGCTAAGGATCCCTGTAGCCTCCTCGCTATTCTACCACTTCCTATCTATCCTTGGGAAGAGAACACTGCCTATTCTAGTAAAGAAGCTTGGTGGTCGGGGCTGCTAACAGCTCCGCCACCAGTCAACTCTATGCTACACTGTACACTGTTCGATTCGCTTCACTGCACTCTGGAGCTTGGTCCACTGGTCTGCTCTGTTCGGCTGCGCTGAGCGGAATCAGCTGAGACATTCATTCATTCATTCATTAAATCCAGTTTAACGTCCCTCTGGCACAAGGAGTGATCGGGGACTAACTAATAAGACTTGAGTTGACATTACATAAAACACACATTCATACTCAGATACGTTTACATCATCCAAAACAACGGTCCCATATTTTACAAAAGACTATTTTTTAATTCAACATGGATAAAATTTCAGGACCACTATTAAAATCAAATTTTATTTTAAAAAGAATCAGCTGAGACTCGAATCGGCCGCTTTATATAGGCTCCCAGCCTCTGGGTCCGGAAACTACGTCACAGCTTCGCGCGTGTAGTCTGCTACACACCAACTAGCTAAGTCAGCAAAATTCTCGCTCACAGTGTGCCAAGCGTGCACTAAACCACTGAACTCTGACTCGCTGGTAGTAACTAGCGATAGCGTTAGCAGAGGGCTCCTCTGCTACACTCAGTGAATTTTTGTAACCGGACTGACTGGGTGTAGGCGACTTAAATAGTTTATCAGATAGACAAAAACCGCTGCCCATCTAATACAGTACTCAAGTGCCTACAGAGTTTAAAGCTAAGGTGCAATGAGAAAAACCCGCCCAGCGCGTGTTTTAAAGCTGAGGTGCAATGAGAAAAATCCGCCCAGCGCATGTTTTTAAAAGACTGTGGGTCAAATCGGTTCGTAACTCAGTTGACGGAGTTGGCAACTGCGTATCCCGAGCTTGCAAAACTCTCGGAAAACGACAGACCACTTCCTGTTGCACGGAAATCATCGCGATTAGCAGATCGGACAACAGCAGACGATTCTGCGACACTTTGAATCTGACCGACAGCCACGGATTTTACGCGCTGGGGACTATGATGGCAGAATGTACGGCTGTACATGCTGTAAGTATGACTCTTGACACTTTGTAGTTGTGAACGAATTTTTTCAACACGTACCTCCAGTCCAATATAGGCTAATATAAATAAAGAAGCATTGTGATGTACAACCAACACAGTAAATTGGATGAGAGAGAGAGAGAGAGAGAGAGAGAGAGAGAGAGAGAGAGAGAGAGAGAGAGAGAGAGAGAGAGAGAGAGAGAGAGAATCGACTGTTTACATAGATGCCAAAAGATACAAGGTCGCCATGGGTCAAGCTGATTTTTAGTAGCTGCCCTTCGTATGGAGAAAAACATTTGCTGTAGGCCACTCCAGATGAAAAGATATAACAACAAACACAAAACGACAAATAACCCCACCCTTCCGATATCAAATAAAGCTTCAGGCTGTGCTGTGTAACTTACGGATAGCTCGGCCTGGTCCATATCCAGTGTGCGTCCAGGCAAGACACAAATGGCCTGCTCTGTCCGTCTGGTGGTCGAGTGTCGTCTGCTACTGTTGATAATTTTTATCATTTTTATCAGTAAAAATATCGCTGGTTTAGATCAGTGATCGCGGTTCTTACTCGCTGCGATACAGGAAGTGGCCTGTCTTTTTCACGGGAGTTTTGCCAGCACGACAAACGCAGTTGAAAACTCAGTCAACTGAGTCAGTTGCAAACCGGTTTGCCGAAGTTAGCCGAACGTTCACGAAGAGGGCCCTCGCTGGGTCCTGCAAAGTTTTTTTAAAACACGTGCGGGGCGGAGTTTTTTGACTGTTTCTCAGCTTTAAAAAGACTACAGGACCCAGCTTGGGCCCTGCTCCTAAGTGGGTCAAATCGGTTCGTAACTCAGTTGACGGAGTTGGCAACTGCGTATCCCGAGCTTGCAAAACTCTCGGAAAACGACAGACCACTTCCTGTTGCACGGAAATCATCGCGATTAGCAGATCGGACAACAGCAGACGATTCTGTGACACTTTGAAACTGACCGACAGCCACGGATTTTACGCGCTGGGGACTATGATGGCAGAATGCACGGCCGTACATGCTGTAAGTATGACTCCTGACACTTTGTAGTTGTGAACGAATTTTTTCAACACGTACCTCCAGTCCAATATAGGCTAATATAAATAAATAAAGAAGCATTGTGATGTACAACCAACACAGTAAATTGGATGAGAGAGAGAGAGAGAGAGAGAGAGAGAGAGAGAGAGAGAGAGAGAGAGAGAGAGAGAGAGAGAGAGAGAGAGAGAGAGAGAGAGACAGAGAGAGAGAGAGAATCGACTGTTTACATAGATGCCAAAAGATACAAGGTCGCCATGGGTCAAGCTGATTTTTAGTAGCTGCCCTTCGTATGGAGAAACAAATTTGCTGTAGGCCACTCCAGATGAAAAGATATAACAACAAACACTAAACGACAAATAACCCCTCCTTCCTCACCCTTCCGATATCAAATAAGCTTCAGGCTGTACTGTGTAACTTACGGATAGCTCGGCCTGGTCCATATCCAGTGTAGTGCGTCCAGGCAATGCACAAATGGCCTGCTCTGTCCGTCGGGTGGTCGAGTGTCGTCTGCTACTGTTATCAGTAAAATTATCGCTGGTTTAGATCAGTGATCGCTGTCCCCACTCGCTGCAAACAGGAAGTGGCCTGTCTTTTTCACGGGAGTTTTGCCAGCACGACAAACGCAGTTGAAAACTCAGTCAACTGAGTCAGTTGCAAACCGGTTTGCCGAAGTTAGCCGAACGTTCACGAAGACAGGGCCCTCGCTGGGTCCTGCAAAGTTTTTTTTAAAACACGTGCGGGGCGGAGTTTTTTTTACTATTTCTCAGCTTTAAGTCCGCATCCCTTTTGTGGTCTAGAGAAGCCCTGGAGATTGCAGTGGAGAGTAGATAAATCTACTCTAGTCTCGCATGCGCACAACTGAAATCCGTCAGTGTTTATTTGCCTCGCGTTGTGTTCAATAGTCAAAGTTGCCTGCGCAATGGACTGACCACAGTATCCAGAAAAACCCTATTTTGACTGGACTTGGTGTTTGTTGTTATCGTTCCTACTGAGCTGCTAGTAACGTGCGCTCGCACGATCAGTCACACCGTCATACTTGCACGGACGTACACACACACAGTCTCAGTCTCGCTCTCACTCTAGCCGCTGAGCATCATAAGATAGAAGTAAGGTTCCAAGATTTATTTGTACCAGAAAAGCATTAGTAATAAAGCAAACAACATAATCAAAATTAGTCAAACCAGTGCAAGTGCTAATAACCTTAAACACCTTAGGCCTAACACCTATACCTTCCGACACGACACTTCAAGTGACCTATCTCCTATGACTAACACCTACAACGTTGAATACGATTCCTAGCGAACCTAGCTCCTAGGCCTAACACCTATACGCACTTACCAATAAAACCTAGCGTCGTCCTAACACAGTCTAAGCCCTATTTTAGGTGAATTAGAACTGAACTAAAACGCCACTGTCCTATGAGGTAGGGCCGGGGTGGTTGAGGAAATCATTGTTCACAATCGCCTCGTGGGGGTAGGGTCGGGGTGGTTGAGGAGATCATTGTTCACAATCGCCTCGTGGGGTAGGGTCGGGGTGTTGAGGAGATCATTGTTCACAATCGCCTCGTGGGTTAGGGCCGGGGTGTTGAGGAGATAATTGTTCACAATCGCCTCGTGGGGTAGGGCCGGGGTGTTGAGGAGATCATTGTTCACAATCGCCTCCTGGGTTAGGGTCGGGAAATGTAGGAGATCATTGTTCACAATCGCCTCACGATTAGATAGACAAAAACCGCTTTAGTCTAGGGAATTGTGTTGGCAGTGTTTGGTTGTGATGTGTAATTTTTAGCCTCAGTAACTTGTGATAGGGACTTCTATTGGAATGTGATTTTTCCATTTGTGTAACATTCATTTTTCCATCAAGCGATGCTGCCGTTAGGGCTAAGATAAAAGCGTACAACCAATGGAAGAAGGTTAAATCACCTAATAACCATGCGGCGATGAAATCGGCAAACATATTATATAACAGGATTATTGCTATGGCTAAACTTGAGCATCTCAAACAGCAATCCTTGCGGAAGTTCAGTCCCCTACAGACATGAGCAAAGCTTGGAAAGCTGTCAAAAAAACTTTAAAATAGTTATAATCCGTCCACTGTACCATTGATAGATAAGGGAATAAAATATAATACAGATCAAGAAAAGGCTGACCTATTTGCCGCAACTTTTGCGGCTGTCAGCTCCACTGAAAATTTGACACCAACAGCCCGAAATTTCCGTCATGTAGAAGAAAGTTCGCCAGCCTTTCAAAACCCATCTGTGTTACCATTAGCCGGCTCGGAAGAGTTAAATCTTCCTTTGACCCCCACCCGGGTCTGCCCTGGGGGACTTGGGTGGGGTTAGGTGTTTTTTAGTTCCCAGGGTCACCCTGGTCAGCCCCACAGGGTGGGTTTTTCTCTCTATTCTGGGGCATGTGTTTCTGTCTACCCTTTGTCCATTCACCTGTATTTGCCTTTTTAAAACTCTCCCTACTGTCTGCACTGCCTGTAGCTCTTGATATTGGATGTGTGCTGCTAAATGGTCTTAGCTTTATTTATGCCCCATGTTGTAGGTTTCTTTAATGTATTTGACCGGCTGGCGCCATACATTCAATTTTCTGTTTAGTTTTTTTTCACAAGCAGTGCAGGCACGTCCTGAGAAAGCCTTGTTGCTGTCGGGACGTTAAGCAATGTACAATCAATCAATCAATCTTCCTTTGACCCTACCTAAGCTGGACATTGTACTATCTCAAGTGAAGGGTACCAAAACTTCACCTGGCCCAAATGAGATTACGTATATTATGATAAAGAAACTCCCCCTTAAGGGGAAAAACTTATTATTAAATTTATATAATCAGTGTTACAGAGAGGGTCTACTACCACAAACTTGGCAACATGGAATTGTTATTCCTATAATAAAACCGAAAAAAACCAAGAAATTTAACTACTTCATTCCGACCTATAACTCTCACATCGCATGTGAGTAAGATATTCGAGCGTATTATAAAAAAACCGCTTCGAATATTATTTAGAAAAAAATAATATAATACCTGTTGTTCAAGCAGGATTCCGAAAGAAAAGATCAACAGCCGATCAATTATATGCTCTCTCGTCAGCTGTAAAACAAGCTTTCAAGAGTAATTCTAAAGTTATGGCCTGTTTTTTCGACGTCAAGCGAGCGTTTAACGTCGTCTGGCATCAAAAATTGTTACAAAAACTTAAGATTCTTGGTCTTACTGGCAGTATACTTAATTATTTTCAAACTTTTCTTAAGCGTACGCTGCAGGTCAGTTATGGGCAGACCCTCTCTGCAATACATAATACTGATTGCGGGGTTCCTCAAGGCACTTGCCTTGCCCCGCTGCTATTTAACGTTATGATGGCTGAGCTACCTGCCCATCTTAAATCTAAACTTGATAAATATACAAATAATACATTAAAAATATCCCAATATGCCGATGACATCGCCATATGGAAACCTGTTAAAACTATTAATCTCCGAGGTAGGGAAATAGCCAAAGAAAAGTGTGTTAAATTTCAAAAGGCGATTGATGAAATCCAAAAATATCTGGATAAACATGGGTTTGAACTAGCCCCCGATAAAACACAGTTGATAATATTCAGTCCACAAAAAGTTAAGTTTCAAAAACAAATTACCATCACAAATGATAATATTATATACCCCATAACTCCCTTAAAACAGATTAAATTTCTTGGGGTGCTGCTTTCGTCTACTTTAAATTGGAAATCACATATCAATCATCTTGTACAGAAGACGAATGGTGCAATAAACTTAATCCGATTTCTTAGACACGAGGCATGGGGCAGAGACACCAAATTGTTGGTGCACCTGCACCATGCCCTGGTGCGGTCTAACTTAAGTTACGGAGCCGAATGTTTCTTTTCGGCTTCTAAATCGGATCTAAAAATGCTCGAACGAGCAGAAATGCGATCTCTTAAATGTATTCTGGGTGTACCCCATTATGCTTCAAACAGCGCAGTGTACGCTATGACCAATATTTTACCGCTCAATATCTATAGATTAAAATGTTGCACCAAATATGTTAACCGTATTTTTGAAACAGCTAACAGCGCCCAAGAGACTTATTTAAATGAAATTAAAATGGATCGGCTAGAACAATCCTGTGTAGCAATACAAAAACGTAAGGTACAGTCCTCACTTACGTCTATAGTTGGTGAGGTATTGGAGCTGGCTGGAGTGGTGCCTGGCACTATCTCCCCAGCTCCGTTGCCTCTCAGATCTCCTTGGACCCTCCAGATGGCTACTATTAAAACTCAGATACCGGAAATTACTAAAAAAAAGTAATATACATTTACAGAAATCCAAAACGTTAGAATATCTTGAAGCTACTTATCCACACGCTATCACCGCCTATACTGACGGATCCGTCGGTGAGGATGGTGAGGTGGGGTGTGGAGTGTTTATCCCAGCCCTGGGGAAATGCTAAGCTATTCGCTGGGTGGGGGCTGGTCCATATGCACGGCAGAGCTCGTGGCCATCTTGATGGCTCTTAATCATGTTTTGACTCTGCAGATGTACCAGCTCCTGGTCTGCACGGACTCCAGGGCTGCACTTCAAAGTTTAGTATTAGGGGAAAGATCTGTTCGACCTGATATAGTGATCGAAATTAAAATGGTTATTCATCAGTTAATCAGCCGAGGGGTTGTTGTCGCCCTCCAGTGGGTCCCGTCGCATGTCGGCATTCTAGGCAATGAGACCGCAGATAAAGCTGTGCGCGCCGGTGCCGTTGGAGGACCCGGTGCCCAGCCGATCCGACTCCCGTTGGCCGCAGGGGAAGCAAACATCCGTATAGACAAACAAATTAGAGAAATTTATTCTTCTAATCGTAAAACTCTTGCAGAGAGCTGTCCGGGCGTCCTAGCATATAAAATTAATAAAGAACATACCATCTATAAAATGCCTTTTTCAATTGATACAATAAACAGAATATGTACTAATAGCTGGCGGGCTCGATTGTCTAAACCTGTATGCCTTTGCGGCGTGGACTTCACCCCAGATCATGCTATCCTGGAGTGTGGGGCCTTCTCTGCAGAGTGCGTAGAATTGCGCTTATTATATCCTAATGTAACAGCCATACATACTATCTTAGAATCGGCCGACCTTGACACTGTTGTCAGGGTCGGCCATATCATATCTAAACCACTTCTGGATAAATTTATATGAAGACTGATATTAATATTAATATTAATATAGCTTATGTCTTGGCTCTGCTCTTTTTTGCTTTGCCCTGACTTCCTCTGCATTGCTTTGCTTTGCCTGGCATTGCTTTGCTTCGTCACTGCTTTGCTTTGCTTTGCCCTCCTTTATTTTGCCTTTCTTGGCTCTGCTTTGCCTTGTTTTGCATCGCTTTGCCTTGTTCTGCTTCGCTTTGTTCTGCCTTGCTTTTTCCCTGGTGGATTAACGGTGGTACTGCCCTATAGCCGCAACTTTTTATTTTTTAATACTTGTATTGGATATCCGGGGGCTGCCTTTGTGCGGCCTCTTGTGTTTACCTATTTCACTGTTATCACTAAACTTTAAGGTGTTAATAATTGTATTAATATAAGTATTTGGGTGACTCCTAGCCTGTGCTCGCTTGTAAACTTTTGTTTGTTTCTTCTTTTGAATATTTGATTATTCTAAATCCTCTTTAATTTTTTTTCGAGTTTAGTTGTCTTTTTAACTTGATCTTAATAGTGGTCCTGAAATTTTATCTATGAATAATTAAAGGTATGTTTCTGTAAATATGTATATAATGACCATTGTTCTGGGTATGATAAATGATAATAATGAATGAGTGTCTGTGTTTTATGTAACGTTAACTAAAGTTTAGCCAGTTAGTCCCCGATCACTTTTGTGCCAGCGGGACGTTAAAAAGGAACTAATGAATGAATGAAATCAAGCAGTATCATGCATGTATAATTACGCTCAAGCTGTAGTTACGCTCAGGCTGTATCACACTTGTGTTTGACACAGCTTGTACCTCTCTCAAGGAGAAAAGAAGGAGACATAAGAAAGTCTTATCGGTGTTTCCCTCCAACCTGTTTAGTGCCAGATGACGGAGATTGTGTTTCTGCAATTTTCATTAATTCAACACATACAAAAAAAATCTGGCTGTCCAAGGAATATGGATTTAAAGTGGTGTCAGCAAGAGGCATAGATTCTCATGAGCCCTAAAGTATTCATTGTTCACTGTACGCAGCCTCCTGTAAAAATTAACACACACTGCCACATAACTGATTTTAACAGGAGACAGAACGACGAGAAGAAAAGTACAGATTAATCATGTCATAAAAGAAAAGAAAAGGGGAGACTGCCAGTGCTAATATTTTAGGAAGGTTACAAAGTAAAGTAGGTTATAGCACTGTCAAGGGAGAGAAATGTGCATGATCGACCAGTGATCATAGATCTACTGTGGCCAAAGCACAAAAAAAAAAAGATAGGAAAGAGAGGGGGCGCTAAGAGAGTGATTGAAAGCAATGCATATGGAAGCCCCCCCGAAGGGGGGCGTATCACATATCCACTGTTCCAGCCACTCAGTGCATGGAAATTTAAATCTAGGTCCCCCTAGGGGGGTCCAGATATTTAGCCGGTGTGGACAGCTGTTTCGGTCTTGACGACACAGCACACCATCAATGGGGGACCTAGATTTAAATTTCCATGCACTGAGTGGCTGGAACAGTGGATATGTGATATGCCCCCCTTCGGGGGGGCTTCCATATGCATTGCTTTCAATCACTCTCTTAGCGCCCCCTCTCTTTCCTATTTTTTTTTTTTTTTTTTTTTTTTTTTTTGGTGCTTTGGCCACAGTAGATCTATGATCACTGGTCGATCATGCACATTTCTCTCCCCTGACAGTGCTATAACCTACTTTACTTTGTAATCTTCCTAATCATGTCATATATTACTGCGCATCTGTTTTTTTGTCATTGCATCTAGGGGTAGAAATGTTATTGCTAGGTGTGTCTCACATTGTTTCACCACATTGAAAATGTCTTGCTAGTGGTATAGGGGACGGAATACCCTGCCATGTGAGTAATTAACATCCAAGAGAAGATTATGACAATCAAAATAAAATGATCGTGCCTCATCGTGACACCCTGTACCTAGTCGGCCCCCACCCACCCACCCACCCACCCACCCTGGCACACACACACTAATAATAATAATAATAATAATAATAATAATAATAATAATAATAATAACAACAATAATATAATACGGGTTATTATATAAGCGCTTTACCCAATTCTGCGAATCGCCTCAAAGCGACGTGGACTGAACCCACGTGACACACACGCATTCACTCTGAAGACAGTCACACACACACACACACACACACACACACACACACACACACACACACACACACACACACACACACACACACACACTTTGACATGTATATCATGCCATTTAGACCAACAATGAGCTATAAAAAGTATGTGGACGTGCTTTACAGCCACAACTAACTCAACTGTTTCACTGCCGACAATAGTGCATGAACACCACCTAGCTGCAAGTGGCAAAGAGCGGGGGCTCATGAGATTCTATGCCACATGCTGGAGCTATTGTGTAACTGTGTTCCTTGACCGGCTGGAGTTCTGTGGCTTTAAATACTAATTTGTCATAGTAGTTTTGTATAATTTTCTTTTTAAGTTTGAGAAAACCAATAATAAGAAAATCAAGTGAGTATGTGCATGACAGTTATGAATATACCTATAATACCATGTGCATACCTACACCTGCCTTTAGTCTCCTTGTATAACTGAAGATGAAAAGTGACATCATCTGTCGATCAAAGAAAAAAAAACTGGTTCGCAGACCAGTAACGACGTAGCCCGTTCTTATGGTTTTTCCCTTCTTGTGTGAGTACATTCATACTTTTCAAACAATAATAAAGAATAATATTATATCATCAACATTTTAATTGTCCCACAAAGAGTAATTTGGGCTGCCTTTCCAAGCAGAGACACCTAGCAGATCGAGACTTTTCCCTTATTTGAAAGAACGTGTCCTAACCCGTTCAGTGCCCGTTGACGGAAACTGTGTTACTGCAGTTTTCGTCAGTTCAACATCAACAAGCCCTAGCTGTCCTAGGAACAGGGATACAAAGTGGTGTCAGCAAGAGGTCATAGGGGTCTGTGACTTTAAACAGGTTGGCATTGATGTTGTATAGCTTCATGGTGGACCAAAGGGCTGCATGCCACACCCTGTCAAACGCTTTCTTAAAATCCACAAAGACATGATAGAGGTTTTGCTGGTGCTGGAGGTACCTCTCACATAGAACTCTCAGGTTGAAGATCTGCTCAGTTGTGCTGCGCCCTGGTCTGAAGCCTGCCTGTTCCTCCTGCCTACCCGGGATATTTGTCCCGAGACAAACCGCTGACAAAACCATAGCATACAAAAACTCTGTGTGAACACTATGCGTGGGGATAGAGCTTCATCACAACACCTAGGCAATTTACTGGTGTAACACATTACTTTAAACAAAGGCGTCGCCCAAAGCCAAAAATGCACTCAATCAGATTAGTTCCAAGGGACGTAATTTTTCATTTGAATTCTGACAATGCCCTGCTGTGCTAATGCCATGGTATTCCAGGCTGGTAAGCTTACATTGTGTCATCAGGACATCAGCTGCCTTTTTTGTGACTGCATCGTTCACTAGTTCTAAAAGGAATGTAACACCTATCATTTTGAACCTTCCACTGAACACCTACTACATAAAGCAGTAGGGACTACCCCCAGGAGCCCCGCCATCCGCTGGAGAATATCCAGTCCTCCCCCCGAGGGAGGATGCTAGTAAATATTCCCAAACAGATATTGGACCTGCTGAGTAGATTTAGATTTTTGCCGCCTACTACCGGTTTGGCCGCGAGGAGGGGGGGGGGGGGAGGCTGTCAGGTAGGCATACGATGTAACCCAACAAATTGCCAACATTTAACTTTTTATTAGATAAACACATGTGACCGTTAATAATACTAATCCCTTTGCGTGCAGCTACCAATATTGTTTACACAGCAGGTTGCATGCACAAGGGGATTAACTCCTTCACTGCCGAGACAAAAGTGTCACGACCCAACTGCAATTTCCTGAGACCAATTTGTATCTATGTTTCTTGGACGGTACTGGCTTTTGGTCGTTGAGTAAAACTAGATTTCAGAATCTAAAATGTACGTGCTGTGTTCGTACAGTGGCAGAGAAAGGGTTACGTAATGCACTACTGAATTAACTCTTAAACTCCCAGAACTAGAATGGAAGTAATTTGTCCTGGGAGTTTAATAGTTAAAGTAGTTCTTTAAGTGCTAACAATCGCCCGTAAAACGGCTTCTCAATGTTTGATGTGCCTTAACTCATTCAGCCCTGACACACCACAGCAATACATGGATCGTGCATGATAGTTCAAGGATGGTGCCAGAATAGCTTGACGCCCGTAGACGCCAAGCTATTCTGGCACCACCCTTGAACTATCATGCTCCATCAGTCTCTAGAATTGTAATACGGTTATTCTAGGGCAAGTTCAACCTTTGGGAATTTCGGTCGTGGGGCAGAGTGTGTTAACTGTCATGCTCCATCTGTCTCTAGAATTGTAATACGGTTATTCTAGGGCAAGTTCAACATTTGGCAATTTCGGTCATGGGGCAGAGTGTGTTAACTAAGACTCTACCGCGTAGTTCTTCATTTCACGGCTTTCAAACTTCATGATGTAACAATCCCTGTGTGCACTGTTATCCCGAGGCGTACAAGGAACACCAATTAAAAAAAAATCTGATAAACTACAATGGCGTAGGAACTCGGGTGAGAGTGGGTTGTGGGTGCAAGGATCGAGGGGGGGGGGAGGGCTCCCCCAAAGAAAATATATAGGGAGGAGGGACCAGCTGAAGTATTCACCCCCTCCCCTCCCCCCTCCCCCCCCCCCCCCCCCCCCCCCCCGCCCACAAACACCCGAAATGAAAATATCTTCCTACGTTATTAACTATGAACCCCTTCGTTGCCGTGAAAATTGAACACCACCCGGCTGTCTGCATGAGGAATAGATCATCAAGTGCCCCTGTAGTTGTTTCTGGCTAAAACCACTTTGTATCCATGTTCTGTTGAAGGCGAGTGATCTTTGAAGTTCAAATTACGTCGATGTTACAACACATTCTATTTTCACTGGCAGTGAAGGGGTTAACCCTAACAGCAAGAGGTATAGATCCTCATGAGCCCCCGCAGTTGCGGGGGCTCATGAGGATCCATACCTCTTGCTGAAACCACTGTGTGCCCACGGTCTTTTGACTGCTGCGGATCTGTGACGTTCAAATTACAATGATTTCAGAAACACAGTCTGCGATCACTGTCAGTGAAGGGGTTAACCTTATCTCTGCCTCTTCCTGAAACCATTTGCATCCACGTTCCTTTGGGGATCTTTGACGTTCAAATTACAATAATTTCTTTTTTTTTAAACATAATCTGCGTCCACTGGTAGTGATGGGGTTAATGTCGATTGTATAATATCGCTTTAACACATTCGAGACGTGTCGCATCCGGATTTGCGGCTTTAAGCCGCGAATCCGGTTGCGGCACGTCTCGAAAGGGTTAACGTTTGTGCAGGTTCTAAAACAGCGGCCTCCCAATCGAATGTTAGCGATTTAAACGGTCCGTACTACTGCTCGGACGTGTGGCAATGTTCTCCGTACGGCGAGATCTGTTTCCAAACGTCTACTATTGTCTACTCAGGCAGGGTCACCATTGCTGTGGGCCCTATGACAGTCAGTGTTGCACCAATCGTAGCGCGGCAACTCCTGGTCCTAAATCCTGGTAAGTTTTGCTGTGACCAGGGGCACATCAAATGTTACAAAAATAACAGAAAGTATTCTCTTTATAAAAAATAATAAATTAATTAATTAATTAATTAATAATCGATCTATAATAAAAGACAAAGCAAACAACACGCGCACGCTTTCCTCACAAGCCCCCGACCACCACCCCCACCACCACCCTCACCCCCACCCCTATCCCCACCCCTACTCACTCCACATCCCGCCAAAAAGAAAATTAAAAATAGTAAGACAAATTTTTAAAAGTCAAATACGTGACAAGTCACAATCAAATTCCAACCCCCCCCCCCCCCCAGCCCCCACCATCCCCAAAAAGGCATGATGAAATAAATAATAGACAAACGCGAAGAAAAATCTAAACCAGATTTGTGTAGATAATCAATTTGTCATGATTAATAAATCAATCAATCAATATATATCAACCAATAATGAAGGGCAAAGGAGACAAACAAACAACACACACACACACGTATTATTCCCATGTCCATTCCCCTCCCCTTCAAAAGAACAAATTATAGATCAAAAATAAATTTTAAAAATCAAATAAGAAACAAACACAATCTCTCTCCACCCCCCAACCTCCCCCCCCCCCCCCCACCCCACCCCCTCTCTCCTCCCTCGAAAACCCCCAGTAGAAAACTGAAAAGCATGATTTTTTTTTAAATATCCAGACCAGTTTTCCAATTCGCAAAAGGCCATCGGGCGGCCGACTTCGGTCCGATGGCCTTTTGCACATTGGCTTTGTATAGATAATCAGTATGATTTGGATGCCTAATGTCTTTTCATCTGTCTACAGCCTAGCTGGATTGCTGATAACCACTTTTCTCGCCTGCGTTTTGGCCTACCTAGGAGCACAACCCCTCCTAGCTGTGACGGATGGTAGGTCCATCATACTCTATGTTGGTCAGACCGACCGACGGCGTTGCTGCGATCCTGTTTAACCCATTTAGCCCCGACGCACTACAGCAGGAGGTGGATCCACCATGATAATTCAAGGGCACTGTCTGATTAGCTTGGCGCCATCAAGCTAATCAGCTTGGCGCCATCAAGCTAATTCAAGGGTAGTGGCAGATTAGCTTGGCGCCATCAGGCGCCAAGCTAATCTTCCGCTACCCTTGAATTATCAAGCATCCTCTGCAACTGATATGTAATCGTTAAGTGACATCTCCGGTCAGAATGGTCGCTCCATCTCCTGCAACTGGTGCGTAGTCATTAGATGACGCTTCCAAAATTCGGGCTCAATGACTTAATGAAAGGTTCGTATTTTTGGTTCTCTACTTCCGATTAACAAAACACGTCTGCATACCCATCTAATCCATCAGACCTTATTGTAGCGGATTTCTCGCCTTGTCTGAAGCAGTCCTCAAAAGCAGTCTGAAGATGGGAGAATAATACCCAACGAGGAAAGAACCACGCTTAGAAAAGACAGTTACAACAAAATCGTGTTGTAACTGTCTTTTCTAAGCGTGCTTCTTTTTTCGTCGGGTTATTCTCCGCATTTTACACCCTTGACCATGACCTTTGTGGTCAGGGATCCGGAGACTGAGGAGACAGGTTGAGAATTACTGTTTGTGACGAACTGGTCATCTCTCGTCGTAAAAGATTCGCTTACATCGGACCCTCTGACAGGCATCGGACTGGCAAAGGTAGTGCGTATAGGGGACAGGTTGCGACAGACAGACGCAAACTAATCTCAAATTATACAGAGGGACAAAAGAAATGCGACATTTTTTTGAATCATCGGAAACGCTTTAGTGTTTCCGGTGATTTCCCAAAAATGTCTATTTATGTTGCTCCTCAGAATGGATTTGATTTCATTCCTACGTCCCACGACCAATCACGTTTGCGCAAGTCCAGCCAAGCGACCTAGCTACCCAACAACAACAACAAAGAAATGAGAACAATGGATTGATTGCCTTGTACTTATCCGAGCTTCGTCGTCCACTTTCGACTCCTTGACCAACTTTGTTCTGCCCTCGGGGTGTACCACAGTTAACCCTTTGCGTGTCGGTAGCGTTTTTTGTCCCGATGATTCACGAAGGAATCATCGCGACAAAAACCGCTACCGACACGCAAAGGGTTAATTTGACCTACCTCATGTGACTAATATTTCCTGCATACACCGGTAAAGGCATGGGAGGAAATTAAAATGAGAGAATAAGGAAATATTGAAATACGGACATTGTTTTGATAGTTATTTAGGGGAGGAGCCCCTATTATGAAACAGTGCTTATTATGAAACACCTTGCTCCCGGCGAAACGGAATAACTTTTCCGAATTCCGCCTGTGCAGTAATATAGAGCTACTTGAGTGAGCCTTATTTCCGGTACAAGAATGTCAGGCGTGATGAAAACGAAAACACGCTGAGAAAATGGGATTTTTTACCCTTCTGCATCTAATTTTTCGCCATTTTGAAACACCTACATCAACATTCAGTTTTGTGATTTTTTTTTTTAATAGCCACTCTTGTCATGAAGAGCAATCTTCGGACATCAGATAACCAGCAGCAATCGTTTTGGTTCTCTTTTTGTTGTTTTGGAGGCACGCATTTTCCTGGCAAGGTATCTTGTTCCTAATATGAAACACAAAGAGCTCCTAATATGAAACGTGTTTCATAATTAGAACAGTGTTTCATATAAGGGGCAGTGTTTGTCTAGCGTATATATCGGAAACCATCCAGCCAGTTTGATCCAAATTTCAGATGTTGATACTTTTTCTCATGTCATGCGTCACTTTGCGAAGGGGAGGACCTACAAATGCGCCACTTGTTGACTATCAAAACGATAGTGCTGGTGTTAGTGCAGGTGGGAGGTCGCGGGAAGGGGGTGAGTGGTCTAGAGACCTTTTCACCAATGGGCGAAAAAATCACACGACGGACCTTTTACATTTTCATGTTAGGGGGGAGTGTTTCAAACTCCCCAAAATGGAAAATTACACATTAAACAATATACTGGGAGCCGTACACCTTTGAACACCCCTCTCACCCTGAATTTGCTTTTTAAATATGTACATAAACCTGTGTGGATAATTTTAGGATGTTTACAAAGTAAAATAGGTAAAAGCACTGTCAGAGGAGAGAATTGTGCTGTATCGACCAATGATCATAGATCTAGTTTGACCGAAGTCAGTGCAGCCATGCGTAAACAGACCCAGGAGAAAGCGGCCTTACCGAGGAGGACGGCGCAAGCGAGGACGCCCCATACCAGTTATCATCACCCCTCGGGTTGTCCACTCTGCCCCACCCCCCGGGACTACCCATGTCAGCCAGTTCCTAGGGACTCGAACATCATCGCAAACCTGCGCATCTTCACGTAAGGCAGGCACGCATTATGGATGGTCAAGAGACTCAGGTAACCTGATTTATGTCCCTATCAGTACAGATGTCTGTGACTGTTCTTCACCTGTGCAGAGATCGGACAAGAACAGGCTGTCATTGGCCTTCTTGAACACTCAGTCTTGCAGGAACAAAACTAGTAAGATAAGTGATTACATCACTGATCATCAGCTAGACTTCTTGTTGCTGGCTGAAACGTGGCTTCAAGATGAGGGTGACGAACCATACATAGACGAGTTGACCCCTCCAGGATATTTTCTGAAGTCTTTCCCTCGCGTTGGGCGACGAGGGGGTGGCATAGCAGTACTGGTCAGGAAGTCATTAGAAAACTGTACCAATTTCAAACGCTTGCCCTTTAACTCTTTTGAAGCTGTTGAAGTTAGTATCATCAGTGACACCTCAGTTACTTTGACTGTAGTATACCGACCGCCTCCTAGCAGACAAAATCAACTAACCACTAGCGAATTTTTCAGTGAATTCCAAGATTATGTGGACAGTGCCTCCAGCAGCAGACACGAATTAGTTATGGTTGGAGACTTTAATTTTCATTTTGAAGTTCCATCTGATCCTGATGCACTTCGTCTGCGTTCACTTCTGTCTGACCGTAGCTTGCGTCAGCATGTGCAGGGGCCGACTCACAGACGTGGTCACACCCTGGACCTTCTAAACACAGGGGAGAGTTCCTCTCTTGTTCAGGACGTTCAGGTGTGTGATTCGCTGTTGTCGGATCATGCAAGTGTTTTCTTTCATGTGCTTGCGTCTCGGCCTCGTTCCACAAAACGCTCGATCACTTCCAGAAACATTCGTCGCATTGACATAGATGTTTTCAGCTCCGATGTAAAGGTGGCTTGTTACGGTGTATTGACAGACTGCACAGTACATGAACTGCTGGACACTTACAACTGTACACTCTCTGACATTCTCAACAAGCATGCGCCACTCACCACCAGACGCGTAACCTCACGTCCCCCGGCCCCTTGGCTAACGAAAGAGCTGAAAGATGCCAAGCGTGAGCTTCGAAGCACAGAGAGACTGTGGAGGTGTAGTGGTCTTACAGTACATAGAGACATGTTTGTGAAGCAGCGTGCTGCACTGAAGTCCTCACAGCGTGCAGCTAAGAAAGACTTTGTTTGTGCCAAACTTGAAGACTGCATATCTAGTCGTCAGCTGTTTGGCCTTACAAATGAACTTCATGGAAAGAAAAATGAACCTGTACTCCCGAATACCATTCCTATGAATGATTTACCTGATAAGTTTTGTCAGTATTTTGATTCTAAGATATGCACGATCCGTCAGGAACTGGACAACTGTTCTGATGCTGTGTCCTATTAACCATATGACGGGCCTGTGTTACATGAGTTTACTGCTGTCACAGAGGAGACTGTAAAGAAACTAATTATTTCCTCACCCACCAAATCTTGTTCCCTTGACCCCATTCCCACCTCTATACTCAAGCTATGCCCTGATGAGCTTGTCAGTGTGATAACCAGAATTATTAACTTGTCTCTGGAGTCAGGGTCTGTGCCTCGGCATTTTAAGCAGGCTGTGGTAATTCCATTGTTGAAGAAGGCAGGGATGGATGTAAACTTGCTGAAAAATTATAGACCAGTGTCTAATCTTCCCTTTCTTTCCAAGATTCTGGAGAAAGTTGTGCTGAGTCAGCTCATGTCACATCTCAGTAGTAATGATTTACTTGAACTGTATCTGTCTGCATATCGAAGAAATCACAGTACTGAGACAGCATTGCTTCACATTACCAATAGCCTGCTTACACATGCTGACGTCGGACATGTCTCTTTGCTATCATTATTAGACCTGTCTGCGGCGTTTGACACGCTGGATCATGGGATTCTTTTAGAACGCCTACGCGTGTCTTTTGGTATTTCAGGTCCAGCGCTGTCATGGCTCAGGTCTTACCTTTTTGAAAGATATCAGTCTGTATGTGTGAATGGGATCATGTCTCAGCCTGTGCTTTTGAAGTATGGTGTCCCACAGGGGTCAGTTTTGGGTCCTCTGCTGTTCTCTCTGTACACTAAATCAGTTTCCCGAATCATCAGCCAGAATAGCTGTGAGTATCACAAGTATGCTGATGACACTCAGATCTCTAAGTCTGACCATCCTGGTAAACTGCAGACCATTGTCTCCAATGTGGAGAAGTGTATAGTTGAAGTCAAAGACTGGATGACTTGCAACAGACTCAAGTTAAATGATGATAAAACAGAGAGCATGCTTGTTGGTACTCGAGCTAGAACATCCGCCTCCAGCTGTGATCATATTTCCATAGGTGGCCAAGACATTTCTTTCAAATCCTATGTAAAAAATCTGGGTGTATTCCTGGATTCAAGTTTATCGATGGAAAAACAGGTTAGCCATCTTTGCCGCATTGCCTACCTGGAGCTCCGCAGAATAGGCATGATCAGATGCTTTTTGACAGAAAAGGCTACTGCCCAGCTCGTATGCTCTCGCATTCTGTCCCGTCTAGATTACTGTAATTCCCTCCTTGATCAACTCACTCGCATTCAGCGTATCCAGAATAATGCAGCCCGGTTAGTCCTTCGCAAAAAACGTACTGATCATGTCACACCACTGCTAAAGCATCTCCACTGGCTACCTGTCAAACAGATAATAGAGTACAAGCTGGCCACTTTGGCATACAAACACTATGACAATACGCTTCCTGCATATCTGTCTTCTTCCCTTGCCTCACACAATCCTAGTAGAAGTCTACGCTCAAGCTCACAAAAACTGCTTGTTCAGCCCAGAGTCAGCCTAAAAACTGCTGGTGCCCGTTCTTTCAGTTATCAGGCCCCTCACGTCTGGAACTCACTTCCACTGCATGTCCGTCTTTCCCCTACCCTGTTGACCTTCAAATCAAATTTGAAGACCCATCTTTTCCAGGTAGCATATCAAGATTAGCTTAGTCTGGATGTGCTGCCTGGAAATGTTGGTTGTTTCCCCATGTTGATAGGCTATGTGTGTGTGTGTGTGTGTGTGTGTGTGTGTGTGTGTGTGTGTGTGTGTGTGTGTGTATGTGTATGTGTGTGTGTGTGTGTGTGTGTGTGTGTGTTTCGTGTTAGGAATGCGCCTACATTTAAAGAGTGCGTGCGTTCTAATTTTTCTCCTTTTTAATATTTTTTTTGTGCTGTAAAGCGCTCCGAGCTTGCTGTTCGTGGGGAAGGGCGCTATATAAAAACTATGTATTATTTATTATTATTATTACCGAAGCACAAAAAAAAAAGATAGGAAAGAGGGGATGCGCTAAGTAAGTGACTGGAAGCAATGCATATGGAACATTTTACTGTGGTGTCTACAGGGGCATACATTCCATGCCTCCAGATAGAGCTAAATTTTCATGCACCCTAATAGAAAACCTTCTAAAAGGGGAGAAGGGGTTGCAGTCGATATTGTCGTAATAAATGAAAAGAAAAGGGGAGACTGCCAGTGCTAATATTTTAGGACGTTTATAAAGTAAAGTAGGTAAAAGCACTCTCAGGGGAGATAATTGTGCTGTATAGACCAATGATCATAGATCTAGTAGTAGTATTGTGAGGACAAAATGGGCCGTGACGCCTTTGCAAATGTTATTTCTTCTTTAATTATTTTATGGGTCTGCTATGCATGCAAATTTTCCTATAAATCATTCATCATAGGAATAGAAAATCTCTTTATATTTTGGTAATTTGTCTAGCAGGTTTTTAAAAGAATTTATGTTAGGTGTTTGTTTTTTTTAATGAAACTGGTAACTCATTCCAAACAATGGCAACTCTGTTAGAAAAACAAAACTCCCGCAGGTTAGTGTTGCAGTGCTGTACAAAGATTTTCTCTTCAGAGTTTCGGGTTCTGTCATAAAATGGTGCTGCAAAAAAAGTCGTTCCAATTTAGATCGTCGATGCCATTATAAATTTTTAAAAACTTGGATTAAGTCTCCGCGTGTTTTACGTCCACGTAAGGAGTGTAGTCCAAAGTATATGAGATTGTCTATATAAGTCATATTTCTACATTCTTTGACCAGCTTTGTTGCTCGACTCTGTACCCTTTCGAGTGCAACTGAAACCTCTTTAAACCTGCGTTAAGTAAGTGACTGGAAGCAATGCATATAGAAGCCCCCACGAAGGGGGGCGTATCACATATTCCACTGTTCCAGCCCCCCCCCCCCCCCTTTGGGTGATCTAGATTTAAATGTCCATGCACCAAGGGGCTGGAACTGTGGGATATGTGATACGCCCCCCTTCAGGGTGGGGGGGGGGGAGGGAGGGTGGGCTTCCATATGCATTGCTTCCAGCCATTTACTTAGCGCACCCCCTCTTTCCTATCTTTGTGTGTGTGTGTGTGCTTCGATCAAACTAGTTCTATGCTCATTGGTCTATACAGGCCAATTCTCTCCCCTGACAGTGCTCTTACCTACTTTACTTTGTAAACTTCCAAAAATATTAGCACTGGCAGTCTCGCTTTTTCTTTTCTGTGTCGATAATGCTAGATTGTAACAAGTTTTACTTCTGAGGTGGAAAAACTGAATACAGTAGCTTTTATTCCCCATACATAGAACATTTTCAACACACTTGCTGATATGCCTGCCCTTGACCTTTGGAAGGAGCCAATAAACTTAATATGCATAGACAGTTTAACCCCTAGCAAAACATTTCCACTGGGGTCTTATTGCAAAGTTCACATACAAATACAAACTACCTGTAATAACAACAACCTAAAATAAAAGTCTTCTTACTCCTTTGACCTTAACGAGAGGTTAACTTAGTAGAGCTGCAGACAAAAGTTGTATCATCAGTTTTCTCTTTGGCAAGTTTAAAATAAGATTACAACTATTTTCTTTAAAAAATCGCCCGTTATTGACCTTGCAACCTTGACCTTTCATGGAGGTCAGCGCAAGTGACAATCAAAGCTATTGTCAAAATGATCACTGTGCCAAATTAGAAGTCTGTGGCTCTGATGGTCTCTCAGAAATTCAAAATGTTAACATCTGTCACAATTGGATATACACAGGATAATAGATGGATGGACCAATAGTGGACCAGTGGCGGATGACTCATTATATTTAACTCACTTATAATATTAGATGAACCTATAATGTCTGCTAACCATCTCTCATGCCTTAAGTTTCCAACAAAATGCAAGTGAAACTTGTAAAAAGGACATAATCACATTGTTTCATATAGGAGACCTAGTGTTTCATATTAGGCAAATGGTGCCTAATATGAAACAATGTGTCACTTTTTTCAAACTAAAACTGCTTCTGCATCAATTCGAGTTTTGAAATTTGGCTTTGACCTAAGATGCATCAATATAATCTCTATCAAACCCAGGTTTCGGATTGATTTTAATTTTCTTTGGACGGTCGCGCGAGACGTTTTTGCTTAAGTGTTTCAGATATGGGTCTCCTCCCCTACATCATAGGCGGATCTTGGTATAAGGTGTAAAAGCCCGCCTCCTCCTACCCTAGTTTACAAAGATAAAAGCGCATTCCACCACCATCTTCTCCCCCTACCCACCCAACCCCCTCCGCTCCACCCCCTCCCCCCCCCCTCCCCTTACCCCAGCCACACACCCTATCCTCCGACTCGCATTTTGATTTTTGGACAGTGATGGAAAAGGTCACCACACACGCTCACCGTCTAACCGCATACATCTCCTCCTACACACACACACACACACACACACACACACACACACACACACACACACACACACACACACACACACAGTGACACACACACACACAGTGACGCACACACACGCACACACATTTTTGGGCGGGTGGAAAACAAGGTCTGTCCTAAACAAAAAGCTGGAAAGCCCCTCGGGAGGTATACTGATCCGCCACTGTACGTGACCTTGTCTTTACGTCAGTAAACAGCAGGCGCATATGTGAAAAACAAGAAGACAAGAAGTTATCCGCTCTTGGTCAGTTGACTACAATCAGTATTTGCCTCACATACAGCAGACTGAGAAAGATGGTTCGCAGTATGGTCAAGGCTTTGTCAGTTCCTCTGGTTCTTCTCGTCTTGTGTGAGTACCTCTTGGTTAATTTTGTATACTGCATGTCTCATTTTGTCGACTTTTGTTTAAAGAGACGTTGGGTTTTTTTAAAATTATTATTATTTTTTTTTTTTTCATATTCTGGGAATAGAGAGCGGTAAGAAGGGCAATGGAGAGGTTGACAATTCATGCCGTTTTCACGTTAAAAACTCAGCTGTTTCAGCTCAAACAAATAATAATCAATCAATCAATCAATCAATCATTCAATCAATCAATCAATCAATCCATTCATCAGTCAATCAATCAATCGGTCCGTCCGTCAGTCAGTCAGTCAGTGAATTAATTAACTAACTAACTAACTATAACAAGAAAGGCAAAGCCCTTATGGTTCACGTGTATGACCGACCCACACATGTGACAATACGTAACTTTATGGCTACCGCACCAACAAAATCAATGTTTTCTAAAAATTTAATCAGTTTTCACACATCTGTCAAACCCCTGTGACCCTTCACCTTTGCGATGAGTCGACTAAAATAGTATACATAGGAAGGTTTTATCGTCAGCTTCCTTTGTGCCAAATTTGATTGAAAATTTTGCAAAAATGTTGATAATAACTACAATTCTATCAAAAATTGGCATTTTATACACATTTTTCTTTCGCAACACACAAAACAGAGTCTTAGAATGGCTCCATTAATCCTTTGCAGGGCCGGACCTGGGAAAAGTCGATGGGGGGGTTACAGATTCAGTATAAAGCGAAGGCGCGAAGCGCCGAGCCTTCTAGGGGGGTCCGGGGGCATGCCCCCCCGGAATTTTTTTTTTTCAAGGATGCAAAATGGTGCAATCTGGTGCAATCTGAGCCTTGAAAAAGCCATTTGTGATGGTCTGGGGACTTTGAGCTTTTTGAACAATCGAACTGACAAACTCTGGGGTACAAAAATTATCACCTGCCCCTCCCTTAAAAAAAACACCCACACCCACACCCACACACACACACACACAAACATTTATTTATCAACAGAGATGTTTTGTATACTATTATTATTCACTACTTTTCGTTGATCGTTAACGGTATAAAGCTTTACCTTGTAGTTTATGAACATCAGGGCCCTGCTTTCACTTCAGTTCAGTCTTGCTGCACTAGGTTCCTCGGCATTAGTACCATTTGTGAATTGTATCTTCTGGCAAAACAGTTCACTGCCTCTTTGAAGTCAATATCAACATCCCTGTGCACTTTCAGTAAAGCAAGTGCATTGAGTCTCTGTTGCCCCATTGTAGAGCGCAGGTAGTTTTTCAGGTTGCGCAACTGACTGTTTGAACGCTCACACTCGGCAGTAGTGACAGGCAGGGTGCAAAGGTTCTTTAGCATGATGAACAGGTTGGGATAAAAATCCCTGTCACAGTGTTTCAGTGCTTCTGATGCCGTGGATGGGATGATAGCTGTCGCATTCTCAGCAGCACTTCGCCATTTGCAAACCCACCGTTGGTATTCTGCATCAAGGGTAGCGTTGTCTGGTAGGTCAGACTCCCACAACATTGCCAGTGTCTTCACCCCTTCTGGAACCTGCATGAAACCATCCTGGTTGTCTATTAAAGTGCTTGGCACCAGACAGAGACCATCAACTGCTAGGTCAGCATTTTTGAACCTCGAGTCCAATTCGGTTGACAGGTGTTCCAAGAAAGGAATGGCAATGCTAATCTTGAAATATTCTTCTGGAGTGGCCGCAGGTTGGTTGTCACGGAGAGTCTGGCGGGATGCTTGACGAGGAACAACAACATCAGTTGTGAAAGCATTTGCCATTTTGCTGACTTCACCAAACCAGGCAACGAACGCTGTGTCGACATCTCTTCTAATAGAAGACATGCAGTTACTGACCTCTTTGATTTCCCTGTAGGCATCGACAACATCTTTTGTTCTTTTCTGGAGCTTCACTGTCAAGGGTTTTAAGTAACGCAAACAATTGCGGACGACAACGAATGCAACGAGGAAAACACTGCTGCTCAAGGTGTGGAGAAAGCCAGTTGCCTTGGTCAATGTCTCACTGTCCCAATTGTCACTGTCTTCACACATTTGTCCCAAACAGTCGTAAACAACCAGGAAGAGAGATGTGTAAACCTCCAGTGCTTCATGTTTTTCTACCCATCTTGTTCTGCACAGATCAACAAGCTTTGTCTTTGTCGTGTCAGGCTGAGATGCTTCGATGGTATCTTCAAGTTTTCGTTGTCTCTTTGGAGAGTTTGAGAAAAACAGTGACAGTTCCCTCAGTGCTCCCATCATGTTCTTCACTGCAGGCAAGCCGCATGCTTTTACAATGCAGAGACTCAAGCTATGGGAAGCACAGTGAAAGTACAGTGCTTTGTTGTTCCTTGCTTGAAAACGTGCCTGCACTCCTTTAAACTTTCCTGCCATGTTTGCGGCCCCGTCATAACCTTGTCCTCTAACATTGTTGAAATCAAGCCCCCACAAGCCCAGACACTCAACAATCTTGTTGTAAAGTGTTTCACCTGTGGTATCTCTGCACTGGACAAAAGCCAGGAACTCTTCACGAACTTTCAGACTTCCATCGACGAATCTCAATATAATTGAAAGTTGTTCCCAGTTTGAGCTGTCTGTGACTTCGTCAGCAAGCACGGTAAACTGTTTTGCTGCAATAATTTTTGCAAGAATCTTGTTGCGGATCTGATCACCAAGAACCTCTATCAGTCTGTTTTGTGTACTTTTTGAAATGTATGTGGCCTTCTTATCGCATGTATCTAGATGTTTCCGGAGAGTTTCATCTCCTGCATTGATGCACAGATTCAAAAGGGCATTGAAATTGCTTCTGTTCTCACTCTGAAGAATGCCATCATCACAGTTGCCCCTCAGAGCTAACCCCTGTCTTCCACACACTTCAACAATCCTGAAGAGGCTTGTCAGAACTTGTCGATTTGCAGCGATGTTTTCTGCATTTTTCTGATTGATTTCACTGGCGATGCTCTGCTCTGGTTTATCCATGATTGTCAAAAACTGCTCTCCATTTGCCATTGCATCTTTGTGGTATTGTAATAACGAGTGCTTTTTGATCTGATCACAGGCTTTATTCCAGTTCTTGCATGGCGTCTTCACAAACTTGCCCAGGTTTTCAGTAGACTTTGCAAATAATAGGCAATACTTGCAGTAAGCCCCATCCTCGAAAGGAGAATACACAAGCCAGGAGTACTTTTGCAACCACTCATGCTGAAATTTTCGGTTCTTGTTGTTTATCACTGTTGTTGGAAACTGAAAACCAGGTGATGGTCTCCAGTGTTGCCTTAGAAGATGCTCCTTGTCACGGCTTGACAGTGAAACGACTCGCGTGTGTTTCTTGAAAACTTCACCAAAATCGATATTTTTGTTGCTGGTGATCTGAGAGGAGAAATCTGAAGAGTCAGAAAGCAGGCTCACATCAGGCTGGTTGGTCATTGGCATGGCAGAGGATTCAGAAAGCAGGCCCCCGGCAGGCTGATCAATGCTTGAGGAGGAGTCTGAAATACAAATAAAAGTTGGGTCTATGAGAAGTCTGAAATACTAAAACGATTGTGTGTGTACCTGTGAGAGAGAGAGAGAGAGAGAGAGAGAGAGAGAGAGAGAGAGAGAGAGAGAGAGAGAGAGAGAGAGAGAGAGAGAGAGAGAGAGAGAGAGAGAGAGAGAGAGAGAGAGAGAGAGAGAGAAAGAGAACAATGAACAATGAACAATGAACCTTTATTTTCCAACGGTAGAAGTTATTGGTAACAGGACCAGTTTTCAAACTTGCCGTTGCTACATCTACTACATAAGTGACATAGACATGTAAACATACACATACCACACACTGCTGCATGCACTGCTGCATTCGCTTACGCACGCACGCACGCACCACGCACATACACACACACATACCCACACACGCACTCAGGTACGCACGCATGCACATCACAACTCGCGCATGCACGCACGCACACACACACACACACTCATGTACACCGCAATTCAGTACGCATGCACACACGCACGAACACTCACACACACACACACACACACACACACACACACACACACACACTTACACACGCACGCACTCAGGCACATACGCACAAAAACAAACACACGCTCTCGGACACGCACTCCAGACATTCCTACCCGCATACGCGTACGCACAAAAATATAAAATGAGTAAAAATACAAAGTAAAGCAATAAACAAAGAATCATTAAGTACATTAAAGTTCATACAGCAAGGGCAAATATGTATGCAGGTGCTATCTCCCCCCCCCCCTCTCTCTCTCTCTCTCACGCCGACACACACACACATACACACACACACAGCATGCACGCACGCGCACACACACACACACACACACACACACACACACACACACACAGTCACACATACTGAGAGAGAGAGAGAGAGAGAGAGAGAGATCAGAGAGAGAGAGAGAGGAGAGAGAGAGAGAGAGAGAGAGAGAGAGAGAGAGAGACCTGCAACAAGATAATTACATTTAAAGCATATATATGTCTTCGTTTACACACTTCAGTCAAGCTTAGATATATATTTATGATCTGAAATAACAGCTTTTCTTTTTAGACCCCTCCCCCCAAATGATGGACAAAATCTTTGCTACCTTATGACTCGTAGAGTCTTCTTAGGCTAATGATAGCCAATGGAACACACCAGTCATTTTGTTTAATATTAATTATTAAATTGAAACACTCAATCACGTATCAATTTCAGGTTGTATTTAATTTAATTTTTTTTTTTTGAGGGGGGGGGGGGGGGGCGGGGCAGTAAATTACTCACCAACACTGCTTTTACTTGTTCCCATGTCACTGTTTCGAACTCCACTGCCAGTGGTCTCACTTTGGGTTGATTTTTGTCTCTTTCGAGGAACTGCATCATCTGCCGTTTAGAAAAACAACTTTTATTATTATTATTATTATTAAAGGTTTTCTTATATAGCGCTTACCTGTAAACAGCTCTAAGCGCTTTACAATTTACTCAACAACAACAAACAAAAAGAAAAAAAACAAAAAAACAAAAACAAAGACATAACATAAAAATTAAAACATGAAATTATCCTAAAAGCAACAACAAAAATGTAAAATAAAATAGAACCGTCTTTTCAACATCTTATATATGATTATGCATTGCAGGTGTTAACACGTCTACTACAATTTTATAATAATAATTTAATATAAAAAAACAGTGGTTTTCTGATTAGTTCTTAGCTTATTTTAAATTTCATCAACAAAAGGCCTAAGGGTGAATAATCTTATTTTGTAGCACGCTGTTCACAGGCATAGGAACTGTTAACAAATTTGCTGATTTTCAGCAGTTGGCAAAATTTCAGCACATTTTTATTTTCCATTTTATTATGTGAAAAAGGCAGTGGTTGGGATGCCGTCATGATGGCTTCTTGTCGTTCCAAAAACCGAAGTCGTCATGACGGTTTCGCACCCGGAAAGGCTATGTTGCCGTCACAATTGATGGCGACGCTGTCAAAGTGGTGTCAGATAGGCTATGGTTTCCATAGTCAGCCATCAAGACGGTTCTGTTCTGCTCTCCGAAGAGATTTACGTCACAATACATAGCTAGTAAGCTGCACTAGTGAAAACGATACCTTATAACTTAGCCCTTGGTTTTGTTATTGAAAACGATATTTTGCCGTCCAAAGATTTTTTTTTATAAATATAAAAGCAATATTGATCATTGATGCCGATATCTTTATTCTTTAAATTGACATTTTTAAAGTTATATATCATAATACTTTGTGAAATAAATTTTAGGCTATGCATTACTTTAATTGTTACCTGTTTTGGTATTTTAATAAGTGGGGCTGTTTTATATCTATGATATTCATTATATGCAGCTAGTATCAGCTCCTACAGCATAGGCTACACTCACAGGAAGGAAGTACCGGCGCCATCGCCACGTGCTCATTTGAATCGAATTCGGAATGGGTGAATTTTACCTAGTTCTACTGACTACATTTCTTTTATGAGACAAAATTGGATTTAAAAATGTACCCACCTTCTGAAATGGAGCTTGATGAAAACCAGCATGACAGTCGCCTACTGCCATCAGCATCTGTTTTTTTCAGTTTCGGCATTTTCGAGGAGACAGCAAAAGTTACCAAAGAAAATAAATCTAGATTTAAACTTCCCCCCACAAACCTTAATGACGTCAGACGTCTTTTCACTGATCTTTCTCGGAAAGACATGCACTGAAGGAAAGCAACTCTTTTGGGTACCTGGTCGATTCAACGGAAATCCATTTCAACGATGTTTTTGGACGATTCAACGATGGTCGTTTCAACGGATGTTCGTTACAACGAATTATCATAATTATCAACTTAGCGTCTTAATTAATCTTTCTAAAAAGTCGTTTTTGGGGGATTAGGGCTGTATCAAGGTGAAGGCGCTGGAAGAGGCTTGTGGCCAGAACAAGAAAATATGGCTGCATTTACTAATTTAGGGTTAGGGGTTGGGTTACTTGGTTGTTTCAACGGGAAAACGTTTTGGACGTTTAAACGGATCCCTTGAAATGGATTTCCGTTGAATTGTCTATAAATAACTCTTTGTGCCTTGGATCAAAAGTGACTAAAAACTGCAATGTTTTAAAAACAATAAAAAAATAATAAAACTTTGGAACTCCCTTTGCATAAAAAAAATTCACTGTTCTTTTTTTTTTTTTTTTTTTTTTTTTTTTAGTTGGGAGGAGGGGTTCCGGAACCCAGGTAACCCCCCCCCCCTGGGTCCGGCCCTGCTTTGCGTGTTGGTAACGGGTTTCATCGCGATGATTCCTATTAAAACGACTAAAACTGCTACCGACACGCAAAGGGTTAAGTTCCCTAGGGAACAGGCCCTTCACCGAACAGAATAATTAGGTTTCGGTGGCAACGAACATCTCCCAGCAGCAAACGAGAGCAAAGTCCTGGCGGATAACCAGATTGTGCCATAAACCACATCAAACCGGTGACTGCCAAGTGTGTAATATGCAAAGAAGAATCCAACGATGAAAAAAAAATGATGAATTGGGGCCAACGAAAAAATAAGTTTACATTTCTATTTTGAAAAAAAAAATGTTTTAATATTAATTTTAATTATTAACCCATTCCGCCCTGACGCACTACAGCAGGAGATGGGTTGACCATGATAATTCAAGGGTAGTGCCAGATTAGCTTGGCTCCTGTCGGCGCTAAGCTAATCTGGCACTACCCTTGAATTATCTTGGCCGATCCATCTCCTGCAACAAGTGCATAGTCGTTAGATGACGTCTCCAAAATTTGGGAAATACGTGCGTCGGGCTGAATGAGTTAATCATTTAAACAATATCATCATTTATTTATTTATTTATTTATTTATTTATTTATTTATTTATTTATTATTTATTTATTATTTATTTATTTATTTATTTATTTATTATTATTTATTTATTTATTCATTTATTTATTTATTAATTATTTCAGACAACCAGGCCATTGCTCAGACGACATGTTATGAGGACAAAGATTATTGCCCAGCCAACTACGTTTGCTGCGGAATCTACAAATGTTGTCCAAACCACTCGCCTGGCATACTGTAAGCCACTGATCCCATGACCTCAGTCAGATAGCCTCATTCGTCCTTACTGCCTTGCACCGCGTCACAATAACTGAATTCACCCAGACATAGAGTGTCATGTGCCCCTGCAATCAAGGGGGTTCATAAAAGCAGTATCTCTTGCTAAGCGATACCGTCCTCGCTGGATCCTCAGACTTAGGCAGCCTTATGGCAATAAACCGCTGACTGTTGGTCCACCCCATAAAATAATGTGGGAAAGCATACAATCACGGCTGATCTTGGCCCAGCACATCGTAGAGGTTCATGTACCCCTTCAGTCTCAGGGTCACAGGAAAAGCAATATCCTGTTCTGTGCAATAACATACTTACTGCATCCTCAGACGACACAGTTATCTAGGTTTAACCCATTCAGCTTTGACGCACTACAGCAGGTCGACCATGGTCAATCAAGGGTAGTGCCACATTAGCTTGGCGCCTATCGGCGCCAAGCTAATCTGGCACTGCCTTTGAATTATCAAGGTGTGCAATAAATGTAATAATGTATTGGGACGTTTGTATAATAAGTAGTGAGGGTTAGGATTAGGTTGAAACACGCGTATTATGAATGCATGTGTAGAGGTGGGTGTGAATGTATAAGTGCCGCTCAGTTCAGTCCATAAAAATGTTTATGTGTGAAATGTGTAAGAATTATGTGTAAAGATTTTGTGGTGTTCACTTATGACCATTTGGAATTTATAGCTGTGCAAGTGCAGGGAGAAAATGTTCATAATTATGTTATAATGTTTTCATGTCTTGTTTGTACTATTTGTTATAAATGTACCACAACCGAATTTCTCTTTTCGAGATAATAAAGTACTCTTATTCTTATTCTTTAACTTTATTGTCTGTTTTAAAATAAACAAAACAGAAAATTGTCTTTTGGTTCCATGCACTCTGTTGTTTCTAAAATACTAATAAGACATAACAATGTGGGTACAAGTAAAAGGCGCATAAAGACTTAATTATTCTAGCATCACACATAATAAATTATAATAAAATATAAACTTATATGCACTGGCCGCAAGCGTTGTGCACTGGTAGCCGTTGTATGAAGGGTCGTTATAAAGTAGGTAGTGCTAGTGGACGCTCACCATTGCCATCAGAGCATCACTTTAGTCATTACAGCAGAGTGGAGGTGTAAAGTGTGTTGATTCTGAACACTAAGTTACTTTTAACTAATTCTTAAGCATCGTCATCCATTGTAAGAGGTAAACGTCATGGGAGGTCATGACTTATTAATCGATTTGCGTATGCATTTCTCATGTACAGGAGGTTATTGGGGGCATAGCGCAGTATCAAGGCTCTCCACAAATGCAGCGTAATTGTAGTGTATCGTCATCATACGGACATGATAATTTGGTGTATAGTGTTTTTTGGCACACACACGCTCTTGCAGAAACTGCAAGTTCAGGGTTTTGGGGGTTTTTTAATCAGAAAATTAGCACAATAACATTATCAGAAGTGGCCGTTTGCATCCTGTTTTGTTAGAAGTGGAGGCTGGGAGGAGGACAAGTGTATGTTTTGACAGAGGCAAGCACGCTAAACCAAAAGAAACCCGCTAAATATGCTCATACTGCAACATTAACCAATTCTTTATATGCAGTAATGATTAAATACTTCTTAGCCAACGTGCGCTCGAAATTTCTTTCCCGTACACACGCATGAACGGATAGCAGATGCCGTCAAACGAGCGAAACGAATCGCAAAACGAGTAAAATTGACAAGATTATGTTAAAATATTATTATTGTTTTATTAATATCATCATCACCGTCGTCGTCATTATTATTATTATTATTATTATTATTATTATTATTATTATTATTATTATTATTATTATTATTATTACTTCAATAAAATGGGGAATGTACGGTTTTGTTTTATTATGCTTATAGTACATGTGAAAAGGCAAAGGCATGTTTATAAAAGGACTTTGGTTTGTTTGTTTGGGGTTTTTTTTTCTTCTCTTTCTCTCATCACTATCATAAGTTTACGTTTATACACACACACACACACACACACACACACACACACACACACACATACACACACACACACACACACACACATACACACACACACACACACACACACACACACACACATCTACAATACTTTATTCTCAAAATTTGAATAATAGACAAATATTTCAGAGAAAACTATAAAAAGATTCGGCCCGTTATCCCATTGGGCGTCGCCACATCGGGCAATCGCTACAGCAGCTTTCACCTCAACAGGACGCCGCTTGGGCCGGACACCGGTCGCATGTACGTGCGTCTCCGCAGAAGCACCAAGGAGGCCTCCAGCATAGCCGCCTTATTTATGCGTACGTCTGGCTCTTGGACTACTACACCTTTCAAATTATTTCCTTTTTTTTCTGACAATACTGTACCCCATTCCGACGTTTTTCTCCGCCACAAATATGTGTTATTGACACGTGCCAAAAAAAAACTGATATGCGCACTAAGGTACTCCCAATGAGGAAGACTCCCATAACGTTACTTCTGCAAGTTCACCTCTGAGTTGAAAAAATTTGGGCGCGCTGCTGTTGGGGTTGTGTTGCATTGTCTGTATCAAACACAGGTGGGGCGGTCCTTGGCGCAGTGGTTAAGGCGCCTGCCACCAATGCTAAAGGTGCGAGGTTCGATTCCGGGTTCCGGCGTCGGATTTTTCTCCTCTAGTAAGTGTCACCGTTAATTCGGGCGGACCGTCGGGGGTTCTTTCTCCGGGTACTCCGGCTCTTCCTCCCCCTCCACTTTGGTATCAGTTTCAGCCAACTTAATAAAATTTCAAATACAAAACGATTTCCAAATACCGT
>BTPG01000001.1:121020657-121068157 GCA_036245525.1 Semisulcospira habei | reverse complement strand
CGTGAACTATGCTGAGTTAATTCAACTTTCAGTCATGTTGGGTTAAGGACGTTTGCTCCATTGGCATATGTGATATTGTTTAGTCGCCATTTGCATATGTGATATTGTTTATGTTGAAACGTTGCTAGTTAAAGGAGCTTTGTTTATTCCGAAACATTGTTAGTTATAAAAGCTTTGTGCTGTGAATGTCTAGTTTGCTAGAGCATTAGCTTAATTCGAACTTGTGGTTCGTGCTCCCGCTGAGGAGATGTAGTAGCTTATGAACAATATTCCTTTTTCTCGATCTTCATTTGTGTGTTAGTAAATATATTTGGTTGATCGTATATTTGATATTTTGCTATTTGCCATACTATAGTACTTAAGGAGCCAGGTGCTGTTGAAGGATTCTTCGCGGAAGCAAAGGCGTTGGTCTACTGGCGTTAGCGCTTGACGCTTGTGCTTCCGTCGGGGTCTGGTGGCTTTTGGGTTTAAGCTTTTCAATCTGTTGTATTAAGGATAGTAGTTTTATTTATATATTGTTCGTTTGTATTTTATTATGGATATTTAGTTTATTATATATTTTGTTATTTTGTATTGTGTTTAGTGATGTGTGCGTGGGCTTTCTGACAATCAGTATAAAGGTGGGTGTTCTAACTCTGTTTACTATACTCTTTCATCCACCACCACACACGTGCTTACAACAAAGACAAAGGCTACACAGTCATCTCTCTTTGCCCTCTGTTTCGCTATTTCCCATACACTCATGAACATATACATTAAATCACTCAGTTCACATCACCATATAAACAAGTTCACACAAATAATTAATAAGTGGCGTATAAGCTATGGATGAATTCGACGCTTACACAGTCAATCGCTACCGCAGAAGTCGTTGTCTCTTTCTCGAGACGTCACTCGGCTCTTCTCTTCACACTAGTGTCGACACAGTCAATGATATCACATCGACGACTTGACTTGACGGAGATTCCCGAACTGAACGGTAATAGTCAATGACAGTACTTACAGATTAGAATATTCCTAGGCGTGGAATTATCAACGACGCTAGGCGACATAGGCTACACTGGAGGAACACTGCATGTGGTCCTGTAGCTCAAATCTGTAGGCTTACTTCGTTACCGTTGCTGCACGTCTGCACCAGTGATGGTAGACGAAGGAAAGATGAAGGCGTGATAATGTCCGCATCCGGTCACGTAGACGATGCTATAAGGACAGCTTCATCAGCCACATACCAGAGGAGTTCCGCTCCGTACCGGCCGCTGTATACAACATTTATACAATCGTAAATTTTCGCTCTTATACTTAAAGAGTCTGTATGTGTCCTCGACACATTATTATAATTCAGAGTGCTCGAGATCATTTCCTTTGTAAAATGTCTTCTCTATGCCACCATTGTACTACAGTCACTATTGTCACAATTCTTATGACAATTCCTATAGCCACTTTAACACTGTGCACACATTTTGCGTACCTACACACAATGAATTATGAGCCAAATATTACAATCACAGCTCACCTTCAATTTATAACATATTACTGCACATTCATTCATTAGGTATACCTAATTATACACTGAATTACTTTCCTATTTCAGTCCCACATTTTCACATATAAATAAATACAACATGACATCCTAGTTATAAACTATATCGCATATAATAATTACATGACAAAACAAGTATTGACACGAGCCATCGCACTTCCTTCAAACATGGGCCCTTCTGCACTCTAGTCATAATAATTCATAAAAAACAATACTTTCCCTTTTCGTATGAATAGCTTTACAGGTCATTATAAATACCGATAATAACAATAATAAATACCTGTATTCTATATACAGCTATAGAATTCCCTAGAAGAATTCTTTCTCAGAGCACCAACGAACACGTCCGCTCAACTCGGCTGATATGACATCTCTGACTAACAACAGTTCACGATACAACACTGTCACTCCCGTGGTATGTGATTGCCAAACTGCATGTTATAAAACCAAAACCAGAGCATGTATCTAACTACACCAAATTTGGAAACGAACTCAATTTCAGTGGTATAGATTTTCCTGTTAAGGTAGAGGATACAGATTTGTTTAAAGAACTAAATCCTGGCATATCTGTGAATGTGTATGTATGGGATAATGAGTCTCTTAACAAGTTACAGCCAATTAGAGTATCACCACTTGCCCCCACCTATGGACAGCCAGAAGATAAGCATGTTGACCTGCTATTAATAAGTGATGATAATGGTAATGATAACTTTCACTACACAGTTATCAGGAGTATGTCAAGACTAATTCATGGACATACAACTAAACATGATGGGAAACAGGAAGTGTGTAAAATATGTTTACAAAGGTTTTCCTCCATAAGTTGGCATATAATCATGTTCAGCACTGTAGGTCAGCTGATGACATTCAAACAATACTTAGGTAACCAGATCCTGGTAGTCAGGTATATTTTAAGAACTATGTTAATCAGCAAAAGTTGCCATTTGTAGTGTATGCTGATTTTGAATCACTGGTTGTACCAAATAAGGGTCCTGTTCCAGAATCATTACCAAAGACTGTAAAATTGAATGACCAAGTGGTGTGTTATTTCGGATACATTCTTGTTAGGTCAGACAGTCAGCATACAGAACCTGTTATCTACAGAGGTGAAAATGCAGCAGCTGAGTTTTTAACAGAAATGAGACAACTGCATAGTCAGGTAGTACAGTATCTGGAAAAGTGTCAGATGCCTTTGATGATGACAGGAAAAAAAAAAAAAAAAAAAAAAAAAAACAAACTAAATTTTGATAAAGCAGAGATGTGTTGGATTTGTGAACAACCTCTAAGAGGTGATAAAGTTCACGACCATGACCACATAACTGGACGTTACAGAAGTGCTGCACATGGCAATTGTAACTTAAAATTAAAAATAGATCCTTAGACATACAAACTGCTTATCTTTTTTCACAATCTCAAAGGATGTGATTCACACATTATCATGTGTGCTGTAGATGAGTCTTACAAAAACATTAGTTGTATTGCCCAGACAACTGAAAAATATCTGAATTTTAGGCTAGACAACAAATTAGTGTTTTATGATTCAATGCAACATTTGTCTTTAGGGCTTGCTAGTCCGGCAGAAGGTCTGACTGAGTTTCCAATAACAAGTAAATATTTTGAGCCAGAGTTGATTAAGAAAGGAGTCTACCCCTGCAAGTACATTGAACACTGGGTTGTGTTTCAAGAAAGAAGTCTGCCTCCAAAAGATGAGTTTTATTCTACACTAAATGGAAAATGTATTTCTAACTCTGAAAACCAGCATGCTCTTGATGCATGGGATAAACTAGGGTGTGAAACGATTGGTGACTACCATGGCCAGTACTTGAAAGCTGACGTTTGCTTGCTTGCAGACGTATTTGAAAGTTATAGTGAAAAGGGTTTGTTGCATTACAGTCTTGACCCGGTTAGCTACATAACTAGGCCTGGCATGACATGGGATGCATTTTTTAAATCCAGTAAGATATATATATAGACCTGTTGTATGATCACATGATGGGTGAAATGGTGGAAGGCGGATTGAGGGGAGGGATAAGTATAGCCCCAAACAACTATGCCAAAGCCAACAACAAATATCTTGATGACCATGACCAGGGCTTTGACCCCTCAAGGTCAAGGTCATTCATTATGTACGTGGACGCTAACAATTGTATGGCTTTGCGATGTGTGAGTTATTGCCCTTGAAAAACTTTTGTCTGCATGATTTGTCACAGTGTGATATAACATACGTAACAAACTGTATTATGACTCATGACCGCAATGATGCAAAAGGTTGGATCTTTAAAGTCGACCTGGAGTACCCACACCATCTACATGATTACCACAATGATTATTCATTAGCTGTTGAGAAAATGAGTTTGTCAGGGAAAAAAAGAAGACGCCAAACTTGTGCCAAATCTTAATGATAAATTCAATTACGTTTGTCACTATCGCTTACTGCAGTTTTACATCAGGCATGGGTTAGTACTAATGAAAGTTCACAGAGGCATAAGCTTTGACCAGTGTGCTTTATGAAACATTACATAATAAAAAAACACAACCCTTCATGCAAGGGATGGTAACACTGCATTTGACAAAGACTTCAAGCTTATGAACAATGCCTGTTTTGGTAAGATGATGGAAAATCTTCATCACCGCAAAGATGTGAGATTAGTAACAACTGATTCAGGTGTAATTAAGCTTACAGGAAAGCCACAATACACAGGGTATAAAGAGTTTCATTCGTCATTGTATGCAGTCACACTCAAAAAAAAAAGATTGTTAAACTGGACAAGCCAGTATTCATTGGCATGGCAATACTTGAGTTATCAAAATTATTGATGCTTGAATTCTACTATGATTACTTTAAGCCAAAGTATCCTGAATGCCGTCTGTTAAACACTGACACTGACTCTATGATCATAAATGTGCCTACTGAAGACTTTTATGAAGACATGAAACAGAGTTTGACACGACTGATTACCTTAAGGGTCACCCGCTGTATAGCACACAAAACAAGAAAGTGCCTGGAAAGTTTAAAGACAAACTAAATGGAGTGCCAATAGTTGAGTATGTTGAACTGAGATAAAAAATGTATTCCATTCTGCACCAGAAAGGCAGTCCGTCAATAGCCAAAGGAATAAATATTAAAAAAACAGCAATAAAAAATAAAGACATCCGTCATGAACATTATAAGCAAGTTTTAGATGGAGAACTAATGCCTGATTATCCAAACAAGACACTGAGGTCAATAAACATAGTCTTGAATTAATCCAAACACATAAGAAGTCACTTGCAGTAGGAGACACAAAACGTGTGTTTCACACTAAGGAAAAGGCTTATGCACCTGGTCATTACGCGATCAAGTTATCTGAAGAAATAGCCGATGAACTAATTGATGAACTAATTAATGAAATGGTTAAAAATGTGTACCAGTGTCTGGGGGAATAATCTGTAATTCTTCTCTGACAAATGCCCTCTGTGGGGCAGGCTCATACAGATAATAAATCTATGGATTTCCTGAGACTATTTTTTTTATATTGTGTACAGATGTGGACCATATTGGATCAGTTGTCCTGCACCTGACATCATTCTCAGCCTCACCGGGTTGATATAAATATCTCACCTGTTTTGTAAACAACCTTGTGTCAAGTATTGTTGTTTTTAGCCCTGACCCTCACCCTGACGCCGGTGGCATTGTTTTTAGTTTAATAGCATCAACAGGTTTAGTGTGGCCCTCGTTATTCATTGCTTTTATCACAGATGGTAATCTCTTAACCCACTCAGTGTTATGCACGTCATGCATGAGTTCCTTAGAATACTGATAGCTGCAAAGTCTCTCCGATAATTGTTTGTTAAAGTTCTCAACAATTGCCTGTGATCTGTGCATGCCTGGGATGACTTGTCGCACTAGCACGCCATGCTTCGCAAATAACTGATTAACGGCACCTTTAAATTCAAATCCGTCATCGACTTGCACAAGCCTGGGGTATTTTAAGACTATATATCTTTGTTAACGCAGTTGCTACTGTGGCAGCGTTTTTGTCAGTTATGGGTTTGGCATCCTTGTACCTTGAAGCTATGTCAACAACAGTCAGTGCATACTTGTATCGTTTCTTTCTTATTGTATCATGGGGCAGGAACAAAAGATCCCTTTGATGCATGTCCTTTGGGGTAGTGTTTACGAAATGAGGTCTTGATATTTTTCTTGGAGCACGTAAATATATTTGCCAAATAGCCTGTTTTTGCAGCCATTGTCGTATTTGATCGAGTGTGACATCACCACCCACAGCAGCATGTAATCTTTCTAATGCAGTTTTTCCTTCCAGTAGCCAATTGGGGAGTAATATATTTTTGAAAGCTTAGCTTCAGCCCTTGTCATTTTTTCTAGCAATAAAAACTCCTGTAAAATATACAAATGTCATTCCCACTAGAACAAAGATTATTTTACCGGGTTTTTTTTTTTGTTTTGGGCTTGGTTGATAGTAATTGCTAAGTTTTGGCTGTTGGATAGACATGTCTTTGCCAGTAACAAGATGTTCTTTTATAGCATCATCAACATTTGAAAATGTATGCTGTGCGTGACCTTCAAGTCTGAGCTTTTCATTGATAAAATCAAGCTTCTCAATTCTTTGTTTTTCGTAATCTTGCTGAGCTTGTGCCAGTTTTTCAGATGCCTCATTGTGACACTTTATTTCTTCTGCAGATTCCTCTCTACCCACTTTTGAATAGAGATAGTTTGATCCGCTAAATGCCAATGCATTAACAACTGCACCACCAATCATAATAGCTAAAGTTGCCATACTTTTTTTATTTACATAGAAACATTTTTTGGAATAATTCCTTGCTTGACGAGAAAGTCTTTTGTTGCAATTGACACTGTGACAACTGCTACTAGCTTAGCACTGTCTTCGAAGTCTAATCTACTCAAATCTGCTGATCTCATTTTGAGGAGACTTTTTCCTAGCATAGTGTAAGCAACTGCTAGTCCGCTTATTATGGCAGAGTGATAGATGAGGTTCATTATGTTCTTTGCGTCACTCATTTTCTTATGCCACAAAAATTAAAATAATAAATTTATTCACTGCATAAAAAATGGATCAAAAGGTTTTGATGTTGCTGGTAATGTGGCGACTTCTTCTTTTATTTTTGAAGTGCCTGGTTTTTGGGACACTGAGTGTGTGGTTTGTATTTTTTGTATAATTGGTAACCTACATAACCAAATCCGACAACAAATCCAACAACTATATAATTTGTTATTTCAGGTTTAGACTCATTTGTTTGCCTCTCACTTTCTTGAGGCGGTGAGGGTGTTAGTAGTGACACCGGTGCTGGGGCTGGTGCTGTTGGTGGTCCTGATGGTGGGTCAATTACATGAGCCTTTTCTGTTAATGCCTGAAGCTGTAATTTTTTGGGTCTGTTATATTTAGCTAATCTTTTTCCAGCCTCAACCCTACCTGGGCTTTTAGCCTTAGTCACCGTTTGAACCTGCATCAAGACAGGGCTCGGTTGTGAAATCGTCTGGGTGTCGTCCATTTTCTTCTGCTTTAAAATTTATTTTAGAAAAATCAATATGACTTCCAGTAACAAGCAAGGTTACCACAGGTGCAAGGTAATTTCCAAACTTATAAAACATAAGGCATGCTAATTTACCAATTGAACTTGAAACAATAGGGTTGCTTTCGAGATCGTGTGATAGACTGTCACTATCAACCAGTAGGAAGTCACTCACAGCTTTTGTGTATAGACAGACAAGAGATTGACTCAAATCACGGGTCATTAGTGAACTAATGTGATTTTCATATTTAGCATGTAGTTTTGTTAGTTCATCAGCGAAGAGTGATTTAATATCGTCTGTTGTGTATTGTTTTCTGAGATAAGCTTTTGATTTTCCAGAAACAACTACAGAGAGAAGACGCTGTTTTTTAGAGTCCAAGTCTTTGTTCTCTACAGCACAGATATTGTTTAAAAGTAGCAATTCATCTTGATTCATTTTATACTGTAATATATTAATTTTTGAAGCTATAATTAATTGCATAAAATACACTTCCAGTATTAATTGTGCAATACGGTAAGAATACAACGGCTAGACCTGTCATTTCCAATAACAGCTGATCGCTGAATACATGCATTTGAAAATGTAAAGGCTTACAAAATTGATATTTTAATTAGCTTTTGATTATTATGTTGGTGGCATTATTGATACAGGTGGGGTTGAAATTTCTTTAAGTTTATTTTTTACTGATCTTCAGAAATTGTCTCTGTTGGTAATGGTGATTTACTATGGGGGGGGGGGGGGGGGGAAGGGGGGTAAATGAGCGGTGATGCCCCAAAAAGGTAATATTATTAAAGGTGTAAACTCTGTCATTGTGTTAATGGTGTCTTTATTTTGTCATTAGTTACATCTCTCACAAAACAGTGGATTGACTCATGAAGCCGAGCAAACATATGATATTTGAAATATTTGCACCCTGATGACCAAATCATAGAAGCAAATTTTAGAACCCCAGTTTTGTTGTTGTTGTTGTTGCTGCTGCTTTTCTGTTGTTGTAGTATTGTTTTGTTCTCTGGGCAGTTGATAGTAAACTATTTTGAAAAACGAATGTTAAGGCATGGGCTACTATTTTCTGTGAGGGCTGATAATCAAAACCCGTGATCGCATTATTATAATAATTTCAACGAGACTGCTAGATTAACCCATTCAGCCCTGACGCACTACAACAGGAGATAGGTCGACCGTGATAATTCAAGGGAAGTGCCAGATTAGCTTGGTGCCTGTCGGCACCAAGCTAATCTGGCACTACCCTTGAATTATCATGGTCGATCCATCCCCTGCAACTGGTGCGTAGTCATTAGATGAAGCCTCCAAAATTTGGGAAATATGGCCATCGGGCTAAATGAGTTAATAAAAGGTTCTCATTTGTTCCCTACTTCCGACTGACAAAACACGTCTGCATACCCATCTAATCAATCAGACCTTATTGTAGCGGATTTCTCGCCTTGTCTGAAGCAGTCCTCAACAGCGGTCTGAAGAAGAGAGAATAACCCAATGGCGAAGAAAGAAGCACGCTTAGAAAAGACAGTTACAACACTATTGTGTTGTCTTTTCTAAGCGTGCTTCTTTTTTCGTAGGGTTATTCTCTGCATTTTACACGCTTGACCTTTGTGGTCTGGGTTCTGAAGACTGACGAGACAGGTTTTGAATTACCCGATGAACTCATTGTAAAAGATTTGCTTACACCGGCCCCTCACTGGCAAAGGCAGTGCGTATGGGGGACAGATTGCGACAGACAGACGCAAACTAAGCTCAAATTATATCGAAGAGCAAATGAAATGCGACATTTTTAAAATCATCTGAAAAGCTTTTGTGTTTCCGGTGATTCCCCCAAAAATGTCGCATTTATTTTGCTCCTCAGTATAGATTTAATTTCATTCCACCGTCTCACGACCGATCACGTTTGTGCAAGTCGTACCAAGCGACATCGCTACCCAACAAGAACAAAAAGAAATGAGAACAATGGATTGATTGCCTTGTACTTATTCGAGCTTCGTCACCCATTTTCGACTCCTTGACCAACTTTGTTTTGCCCTCGGGCTGTGTACCACAGTTAACCCTTTGCGTGTCGGTAGCGGTTTTTGTCGCAATGATTCCTCCAGGAGATCATCGCGACAAAAACCGCTACCGACACGCAAAGGGTTAATTTGACCTACCTCGTGTGACTAATATTTCCTGCATACACCGGTAAAGGCATGGAAGGAAATAAATTGAGAGAATAAGGAAATAGTGAAATAGAGACATTCATTTAATAATTATGTACATCACAGGCGGATCTTGGTAAAAGGTGTAAAAGCCCGCCCACTCATACACCTGTTTACAGACAAAGACAAAAGCGCATTCCACCACCATCCCCTCCACCTACCCCCCCCCCCCCCCCCCCCGCCAACCCCCAAACACAGACCCCCCCACCCCTGCACACCTCTCCTCCCCCCCCCCCCCCACAGCCACCCACTCCATCCTCCGCCTCGCATTTTGATTTATGTACAGTGATGGAAAAGGTCACAACACATCATCATCATCATCATCAGTCCCTTGCCCGAACTGGGCGTTGGGGGGACTGAAAGGCAGCAGCAACAGACAGTGCTCTCCACTGAGTTCTATTTTGGGCGGTGGCAAGCAAGTCTGGCATCTCGAGTTCGGTCCATTCTTTTATGTTTGCGACCCAACTCTTTCTCTGACGACCTCGCCGACGACTTCCTTCGAGAGTGCCTTGGAGGATAGTCTTGGACAAGGTGTTGTGTCGGGTCACGTGGCCAAACCAAGCAAGCTTGCACCGTTTCACAGTTGCCAGAAGGGGTTCATGTGGGCCCACCAGGGAAGTGACGATGCTCCGTACATATTCGTTGGTTTTGTGCTCGCGGTACGAGATGCGGAGCAACTTCCTCAGGCACTTGTTCTCAAAGGCCTGGATTTTCTTTTCTGAGTCTGCAAGCAGTGTCCAAGTCTCACAGCCGTAGAGTAGAATAGACACTACGAGGGACTTGTAAAGCCTGTACTTGATGGTGAAGCTGATGGAGTTACTTCGCCATATCCTGTCCAGCCTGGCCATTGCGGATGTTGCTGTACCTATCCTGATACGGATCTCTGCTATGCAACTACCGTCTTTGGACAGGGTGGCTCCCAAGTACTTGAAGCTATTGACCTCTTCTAACTTCTGGCCATTCATGTGAATATTGCTGCTGCTGTCGCTTGTGGTGTTGATCATCACTTTGCTTTTATCCGTACTGATCTCCATGCCATAAGACCCTGCGCTACTTGAAAGTTTGTCTGTCAGGTTTTGGAGCTCACTATTGCTGCCTGCCATGAGGTCAATGTCGTCTGCGAATCGAAGATTGCACAGGGATCTGCCACCAATAGAGATTGAAGTATGGTGGTCGTGGAGGGTTTCCTGCATGATCTTCTCCAGGAATATGTTGAAAAGGACAGGAGAGAGCAGGCATCCTTGACGGACACCGATCGTCGTCCTGAAGAACTCGCCTGACTGATTGTTAAGTAGAACCGCGCTGCAGGCGTTCTTGTAAAGCGCTTCTATCATTTGGATCAGTCCCTCCTCTATGTTGAACGATCTCATGACTTGCCAGAGTCCGTCGTGCCCGACGCGATCAAATGCTTTCCTGAAATCAATGAAGTTGTGGTAGAGTTCGCGCTGATGCTGCAGATGTTTCTCGATCAGGACGCGGCAGTTGAAAATCTGCTCTACAGTGCTTCTTCCAACTCTGAAGCCAGCCTGTTCTTCTGCCAGCAGTTCCTCGGCGAAAGTTTTGAGGCGGTTGAGAATGATTCTAAGCATTACTTTGCTAGGGTGACTTATCAGACTGATAGTTCTGTAGTTCTGGCACTGTTTCAGGTTTCCTTTCTTGGGGAGCGGGATCACTAGAGACTGTGTCCATTCTACTGGCCATTTCTTTTGCTCCCAGATCTTTTGACAGAGTGTAGTGAGGACCTTCGTTGTTACTTCTCCTCCATGTTTCAACAGTTCAGCAGGTACGTTGTCTATACCTGGAGACTTTCCTCCCTTCAGGCCGCGTACGGCTGCTTCCACCTCTTCAGCTAACACTGGCAGGTCTTCAGCCTTCCTGGCCCCAGCCTGGTTGTTTTGGAGGATGCTGGTGTCTGGCTCAGCCTTGTAGTTATACAAGTCTCGGCAGTACTCAGTCCATCTGTTTAGTACAGCAGTGTTTTCCGTAAGGAGTTGGCCGCTGCTGTCTTCGATGACTGTGGCTGTTCGCTGTTGAGTCTTGGTGAGGGTCCTTAGCGTTTCATAAGCCTTCTTGCTGTTGCCGTTTGCCATGCCCTCTTCCACGCTACAACACTGGTCTTCAATCCAATCTTCTTTGGCTTCTTTCATCCTCTTCCTGATCTTCTTGTTGACAAGTCTGTACTTGTTTGCTGATGTGAGGTCTTGGCCTCTCTTTTTCTTCCAGGCTCTCCTCTCATCACAGAGATCGAGGATGTCATCGGTGACCCAGGGCTGTTTGCGCTTCCTCTGCTTCCCCAGCACTTCTTCTGCTGTAGAAAGTAACACCTCTTACACAACACATAGCTCACCGTTTAACCGCATACCTTTCCCCTACATCTCCCTCTATCCCCCCTCCCCCCTCCGCTCCTACACACACACACACACACACACACACACACACACACACACACACACACACACACACAAGCGCGCGCGCGCAAGCACGCACGCACGCACGCACACACATTTTTGGGCGGGTGGAAAACAAGGTCTGTCCTAAACAAAAAGCTGGAAAGCCCCTCGGGAGGTATACTGATCCGCCACTGTACGTGACACGTCTTTGCGACATTAAACAGCAGGCGCATATGTGAAAAACAAGAAGACAAGAAGTTATCCGCTCTTGGTCAGTTAACTACAATTAGTATTTGCCTCGCATACAGTAGACTGAGAAAGATGGTTCGCAGTATGGTCAAGGCTTTGTCAGTTCCTCTGGTTCTTCTCGTCTTGTGTGAGTACCTCTTGGTTAATTTTCTATACTGCATGTCACCTATTTGCCGACTTTTTTTCGGATATTGTGTGAAAAGAAAGCAGTGGGAAGGTAGAAATTTCATGCCGATTTCACTTTATAAACTCGGTTGTTTCAGCTAAAACAAATATTAACCCATTCAGCCCTGACGCACTAAAGCAGGAGATGGGTCGACCTATCGGCGCTTAGCTAATCTGGCACTACCTTTGAATTATCATGGCCGATCCATCTCCTGCAACAGGTGCATAGTCGTTAGATGACACCTCCAAAATTCGGGAAATGCGTGCGTCGGGCGGAATGAGATAATCATTTAAACAATATCATTATTTATTTATTTATTTATTTATTTATTTATTATTTATTTATTTATTTATTATTTATTTATTATTTTCTTATTTATTTATTTATTTATTTATTTATTTATTTCAGACAACCAGGCCATTGCGCAGAAAACATGTTTTCAGGACAAAGATTATTGCCCCGCCAACTACGTTTGCTGCGGAATCTACAGATGTTGTCCAAACCGCTCGCCTGGCATACTGTAAGCCACTGATCCCATGACCTCAGTTAAGAATTGACAGTTGTCACAAAGCTCGTAGATACTTCAGGGCGTCCACTAGCTTTGTGACAATGTAACACTTGTTACACAGATCCGTACAAAAAGTCATCGGGCTTTGTTTTCTCAGGTCGCCTTGAAAACCCTTTCACTGCCAGACTGTGTTTTTAAACTATTGCAAATTCAGCGTAAAAGATCTCCAAATGTCAAAGAAAGATCAGTGGCGGATCCAGGGGGCGGGGGGAGCTGACCCAAAAAAAATGTAGGGGGCAATTGGTTGCAGAAGCTGGTTGTGGATGTCACGACACGCCTGACGGAGTCAGGGCGCCGTGGACAATATGAGTGCTGCTCGAGAAAACCCACCCACTCTAAATAAATCACACAACGCCAGTGATAAACAACAAACAAATCCTTTATTACCTACTCTTACTCTAACCCCCAACCCAACCCACTAACGCCCCACACATTCACACATACCCACGCATACACTCATAACGTATTAACACTGAAAAAAGGTTAACAGATAAAAAATGACTAACAAGTGAAAATGACTAACAGGCGAAAATGACTAACAGACGAAAATCGGCAATGGCTATACAAGGCGGGTAACTTTGTCTCTGTACAGTGTCCTCTGTCCCACACTAGACAGGGTGGCTCGTAACGTACGAGTACTACCCCTACACCACAGAGCACCGTAGCCGCGCTTGCCCACGCACGCCTGTGACCGACGCTCAGAACGTAGAATCAGCCTGCTGTAGCCCAACGTACTTGTCCAACAGGACCGGCTAGCGAAGGCGTTCCGACTCCCGATGATGCGTCACCGTTGGTCGTGGATGAGATCGAAGAACGACGAAATCTTCGAAGCCAATCTTCGAAGCCAATCTTCGAAGCCAATCTTCGACGCCAATCTTCGAAGCCAATCTTCGAAGCCAGTGCACTGGAAAAGGGCGCATTGTCAGTCAAAGTGCTAACACAGTTAAAGGTCCTGGTTCAGCAATTAGTGTGTAGAGGACAGCGAAAAATAAATGTCATAGTCCCTACCTGACACAGAAAGTCAGTGCAACCCTGACAGGGCCCCGTTAGATGGGGTCCCCGAACACGCACGTTACTATAGCTGCTGTAGAGTGTCAGACGTCCCTGACGGCTGTCACAGTTCACGCAAACAGGTATACACCACCCAGCTGCCTAAGGTCACTTCCAGTTGCATTTGTCCGTGCATGGTAACATCCAATTCCCGTGCAACTACGAAGAATATCCAACTTTCACTTTTGCCAACTGGGGAGGTACGGCCGAGCCGACGTCCAAAAATGGTCCAGCGAATGGTGGCGGTAAGTCCAACATGATATGGCGTCGTCTTTTCACGTTTCTTGTACAAATATTACTTGTGTTGGCAAGTATATTTCCAACAACAACAAACACCCATGCCGAATGTAGTTGACGTCGTGTTTACAAAGGGAAGCTACTCGTAAATATGTATATTACAGGGGACACCACTCTAATGCCCACTTCCTTGTCAACAACAGGTAGACCTAATAGCGATCGTAATGTTATGTGTGTTCTGGCGTACAGGACAATAATTTCGGAGGAAGTGATGACTGAGGAAATAACTGCAGACCACAGTGCTGAGAAGTTGGCAGAATACATCGATGAACAAGACGAAGAATAGATTGGTAATCTTAGCCTCACTGTTCGTCTCTTCCGTAGTTACTCGGTCACTACAGCATAACAGCTTGTAACTGTTCTTTAAATTTTCTCTCTTTTATAAATAATTGTAATATTTTCTGGGCACTTTGCTATTACACATATTTGTGTTATATACATAAATGAAATATGCGATATATTCTGAGCTCAGGTTTGATGTAAATTCAGAAGTTTCCACTCTTAGTTGCGATTTGTTTTGGGGGTTGATGGCGGTTGTTTTTGTGTAAATATCTTCAGAACGCCACAGCGTTTTCTAGTACAAAACCCTTGTGTGTATTACATAACTATACAAATACCAGTCATTTGATTATTTTTCAGTGCCACACCAAATGAGCTCACAGAGCAGCAAGCAGTGTGTTATTTCTGTGGATACATTTGTGAAGCTAGTACAAAGTGAAAGTGAAGGTGCATCAGTAATGGAACACCACCCAATCCCGTCACAAGACATAACATATAATCGCATTGGCAATGGCAAGGTAAATTGTGAACTGTGTGTGTGTGTGTGTGTGTACATGTGTGTGTGTGTGTGTACATGTGTGTGTGTGTGGCTTGGGACACAGTGTACAGCTGGCTTATATTTAGAACAAAATGTACAGCTGTCTGAATAGAATTAAATATACAGCTGTCTGAATAAAAAAACAAAATATGCCTGCAGTTGTCTGAACACAGACAAAGTGTTCAGATGCATGTCTGAATGAAAACAAATGTACAGCTGCTCTCTGTATAAAAACAACATCAGCAATTGTCTGGATGAGAATATAATAAACATGTATAGATAAGGATACAATATACAACTAGGATCAACCTAAAACATATTTGTTCACAAAAACAGCACATTTCAGTGTGATGAAATAGAGCAATACATGTATGTACATAATTCATTATGAAACTCGCAATCAGCGTGGGCTATTGTAAGTTGGCTTAGTTGCCACTGATACATGATGTATTTCTCATATTCAGCATGCACTCTTCTTTTCCTGAAACCACAGGCTTAGGAACATAGGAGAAATATGAGTGACAAAAACTTATAATATTATGTTTGTATATATAAAAATATTCTATTGCGAGTCTTACTGTAAATCATATGTTATATTGTTCCATATCATAACACTCAAATGTGCTTCTATTTTGTGACTAAGCCATTTTTAGAAAGCCACATGCACACATGTGTATTTATTTCTTTTTCATTTTCCCCATTACTGTGTTTATGCTTTTTTTCTGGACAGCAGGGCTGCCACAAGGTCAGGTGACATGGAACTGGTGAATGCACAGACTGGCATCGAGTTTCTGAAGACAGCAAGACCTGTCCGATAAGTTGTCACCGACAGAGTTCTACTGTAATCTCCTGCTACTTTCAGGTAATGATGATCAGTTTGGTGGCATTTGATTTTGAAGTATGGTACACCTTGATTTCACAAAATCATTTTTGCTTGTAAAAGTCCAATCACAGCACACATAAAGTAGCATATAGTGTCATGGAAATATAGCTGTCACAATACTGTAAGTTATGATTTACATATGTGACTGCTTCCTCCACACTGTAAGTATATTTACAAGTTGACAGTAAACAATTATCATGGTGCCATGGTGTTTTTTTCTCCCAAGTCTTCATAACAGCTAGTGCTAGCTACCTGTCAGTTTGCCACTCTGTAATGCATGTATCTTTTATTCCAGTATCAAATAGATTTGTATATTATTGGATCATTACCTTGATGTGTTGCACAAAGGCAAGCAAATTGCATGAAGTTGAGTTGAGCTGTGTGTTTACATGGAGGATATATCCTTGAGTGTATGCAGAACAAAAACACATGACGCTGTTCTGTCATCGAAACAACCTACTCAGTATAAACTGCTGCTCGTGTATTTTCACTTTTGTGCTTTTGTCAGTTTGAGGTTTTGCTTTATCTATTCATTGGCCATCTGTTTTCAGTTTCTTTGCTGCTGCCAAAGGCTAAACACCACTTGAAACAATGGATAAAGCCTGTTATCAAGCATCACCACACATTACGAGCTTCCTTGCCAGGCACAATCAAGGTATCATGTCTTATTTACGCACTTATTTTGACTTAGAGTTTAGATATGTTTCAGTCTCATCATTGAGTGTTAGTCAAGGGGATGTATCTATGTGGTTGAAATGGCCCAAAAAAACTTCAATTGGCTACGAAGGCTACACAATGCACAACATACTTACCATCCTTGACTTAGTTCAAGCACCAAGAATGCAAGCAGTATACCAAGACTAGCAACAGGCACTCTGTGGCATACCAGGTAGCAGAACAGAAATATGCATGCTTATAGTATGTTACACACGTGTGCAATTTCTGTTACAAGTGCAGTATTGTACATGTCATTTTCAGTATCATTACAGTACATGTATTTGTATAAATATACTATTTAGGATTGTGACACTGACCATGCAAACTAAGTTTTTGTTATGGCAAGTCGGGTGCCGAATTCCTGTTCGTGTGCACTGTTCACAGTATGTAGTTATGACAAGGATGGAAAATGAAAGCAGAAAGCAGACATGTATGCGATTTATGAAGAAGAATGTCCAAATGTATTGAAAACAAAGAATGTCCAACACTTTTCTTTTACATTCAACTTTAATACTTTCTTGTGTAGAGAGTACAAAGTGCACAATATGGAGTATCATATTACATGCATGTGTCCATTTAGTCATGTCCCAACTACTTGTACAAACGGATGTAAACAATCTCCACACCCATGACAGAAAGTAAATTTTAAATGTAAATGTTCTTTTCATTCTGTTTTTTTCTCATAAAGGAATGCTCTGTGGCCGTGTATCCCCAATGCCTCACTGATGGAAAGCTCTGCAGTTTGTTACAGTATCTACGCAGTACAGATGATAGAGTGAGCGACGAGTGGATGTGGTTTTTCAGCAGAAGCAAAGACTTGGAGGTTGGTTGCACACACATACACAACCAGATAGTGCCCTCAGGTAGTTTAGATTGGGGCTTGGAAACCGCCATCTGATTATGGCCACCTGACAAGAGCGACAGTGTTTTCTGTTGCCAGGCCCCATATGGCTCTCATGCCACAACTGAAAAAAATCTGTATGCAGTGTTGGTAATTTTTGAATGCCATTATAATGTGGGATTGTTATTTGCAAATGTGCTGCTATAAATTTTGATGCTGCAAAATTTGACTTTGTTCTGCTTCTTACAAATATTTAGAAAAGTTGGTTATTCTGTTAACTCGATCAGCTTGATCAAATTTAGTAGTTCTTGTTGTCCATTATTATTAGACAATTCCCACACAAACAGTAGGCCGGATTGTCTTCACTGGTGATGCGCTGATAAGGTGTCACCTCTACTCCCACATACGATATGGTCACCAGGGGCTGCTCATCGGTTGAGTGCGTCTTTTAGTCTCCCCCAGGGAAAATTTGGCTATGTTGGCCTGAAAACATATTCATATAATATCATGTTACCAAGCAGCATTGCAAACTATTTACGGTTGTTTTCATGATGAGTAGATTATACTGGCATATACCTGGTAGCCAAGTAAACTCCTCTAGAACAGTGTTTGCAGTATATCTTTACATGTACTGACCTTTGCTTCTTGTCTTGCAGCTGCCTTCTGAGAGCAAATTGGGGCACTCTGCACTTGCATCAGGCATTTTTCTGTTCCAAAGTTTCTCTGTAACGTTGCTGCTAACGCCCCTGCAGTTTGGTGACATGTTTGACACTGGCCAGTCTTTTGTCTCTTCACTGGTTGGACCTGTCCATGAAGGCTGTCTGTCTGCTGTGGAGTCATGACAATATTAGCATTTTGGTGGATAGCAAATTAGCATATATATATATATATATATTATATATAATGCATATATATAATATATATATATATATATATATATATATATGCCTGCATGTGTACCCATGCGAGTGAAATGTGACACTGTCAGTGTCCATACAGTGAAAATCTTGCTTTTCACACACCACGGATGCACTGGTGTTTGTCAGCTGGAACTGGCAGCAGCGCCAACATGTAAACTGAGCAGTCACCATGATACAAACTGTTTCTCAACTTCATAACTGCCCCCCCCCCCCCCACCTCACCCCACCCCTCCATACTCCCCCCCCCCCCCCCCCTCATTTCACCCCCACTTACCAAAACACAGAGACCAAGTTTGAAAGACAGCATCATAAGCAAAATATACCATGCATATGATTCAATGACATCACTGAATTTGTTTCTTTATAATTAAAATGGTTGTCTCTGTTCTGTTTGTGTTTTTGCCTCATGTATCATTACAGTTATATATAGTGCTGGAAGTAAAAGTGTGTACATGTATGTTGTTCTGTAGAGAAGAACCCTATGAAGAAAGAAAGTCGCTTAGAAATGACAGTTACAACATAATTGTTTACTAGATAATATGAATAAAATTGTGTTGTAGCTGTCTTTTCGAAGCGTCTTTCTTTCTTCGTTAAGTTCTTCTCTGCATTACACACGCTTCGCAGTCACCATTTTGGTCTGGACTATGTGGTTCTGTAGGATACATAAACTACTTGGTCTTGTTGAGAATGGACGTACTCATTTCATTAAAAAATCAACTGTATTTTACTATATCATCATGGTCATTGTGCTTTTATTTATGTATACACTTATTGATGTACTTGACAATTTTGGTGAACTCATAAGAGAAGCCTCACAATGAAAGGCATTTTTGACAGTTTTACTCAGTACAGACATAAACAAATAAGCCATATGTTGAAGTGTATTTGAAAACAATGTTTTTGTCACAAAATAAAGATCAAGTAAGATATATCTCTTGCTGTTGTGAACTGATATATTTCCTTGATATTTATTTTTGCGGGTTGAGTCATTTCAGTTTTCTGATAGAGAACATTGCTATATGAAGTGATCAAAAACAAATCCCACATGGTTTTCTGTCAGTGCAAACATAGATAAACTATGAATCAAATATATTGTGGTTAGAATACCAATTACATATATCTGTTTCCTAACATTTATTTTGTATCTCATAACCATAGCATGAGATGAAAGAAGCCTAATGCTCCAGCCAAAAGGGTGCATGATGCCAGCTTGCTTTCATCTGCCTCCTATAATCAGTCATGGGGGGGGGGGGGGGGGGGGGGGGGGGGAGAGTTCGCCCAACCCCCCAAAATGGGAAAATTGGATAACATTTAAGTATTTTGGATCGGGGGCATCAAAAATAATTATATGGTCTTTTTTTAAAAAAAGGTATAGATTATTGGTATGGCGAAGGCTGGACCCATTTGTTGCAACCCTGTATCTAATTATTTTGAAACTTGCCTCTCGTTTGTTTGTGCACCCTTTAGCTTGCAGTTGGTGTATGGTTGGTTGCTGTCAGGCACTTGCATGAGGTACGCATTGGGCAGGGTGCATTGCATGTGCATAAACAGCTGTTGGTCTGGGGAGAAAATATTATCACTGAACTCGGCAAGTTTGCAGACAGTAATTATCTTTTGTGATACAAAAAAAAAAACAGCAAACCAACAACAAAAAAACAAGATGAGAAGTAATCGACAAAGCAAATATTTCCTAGTGCTTAGATTCTTATTATGTAATCAAATTTTATGTCCGTGTAACACACACGAACAGGCACAATCACATAGATGGGGGACAGTCTTCAGTCCTAGAAACTGATTCAGCTTTTCAAAATCCCGGAGAGCTGAATTTCAGCTGTTTGGTTCAGACAGAACAGGCCTTCAGCCAGCCTGTTCCTAATGCAACAGGCATAAATTCTCATGAGCCCCTGCATCCGCAGGGGCTCATGAGAATGTATGTCTCTTGCTGGCCATGGATTTATGGGGCATATTTATGGACCGTTTTCATTCATTTCATATTGTCGCAGAGTCATCCATGCACATCACATCGTTGCATGATCGCCTGTAAATGATCTCCCAGGCTTTTGTGAAAAATAAAATCGTTTTGAGGTGGGCATTTCCGCGTTGCTTAGCACGGGAGTGCTGTCCCCTACAACATTATCTAGTAGCTTCCCTTGGTAAAAATGGCGACTACCATAAGGGACTTGTTTGCAAACGCTTTCGAGGAAACATTGTTTGGGATAAATGCGAGGACATACGAAATGAGAAGACCACGCTATAGCATGTTTGACGTACCGTCATCATTCCCTGCGCCGTTTTTGGACGCTGTGGACGTCACTCAGTCGCTCGGTGTTCACCCGGTACAGAAGTGAAAGTTGGATACTTTCGTCGTTGTTGCACGAGAATTGTGGATGTTACCGTGTACGGACAGATGCAACTGGAAGTGACCTTTGGCAGCTGAGTGGCGTATACCTGTTTGCGTGAACTGTGACAGCCGTCAAGGACGTCTGACACTCTACATCAGCTATAGTAACGTGAGTGTTCGGGGATCCCATCTGACGAGGCTCTGTTAGGGTTGCACTTTGTGTATCAGGTAGGGACTTCGAATTTTTTTTTCGCTGTCCTCTACTGACTAATTGCTGAACCAGGACCTTTAATTCTGGCCTATTTGACACGCACCTACTCACAAACCACGTGAGTCGTGTCTCGTCTCACCCTAACATCCGCCTTGGCCATATTAAATATACAATCATGGATATGAAAACTTCCTATGTACATTCAACATTCACCAGGTCTGCACTATTCCATTACACTAACATTAAGCTAGCACAACCACTTTTGTATAATAACATTGCCACTGCTAAAACCAACATTATCAAAATATCCACATGTACATACAATATGAAATAATCACCAGCAACCACCCAACGTGACAATCTTATTACATTATATCTAGGACTTAATACAAATATATTTGAAAGGATACCCACTTTAATTCATTTTACAACATGGCCCTTTAAATATACCCACTCGGCGACAGCCGAACATAAACAACTAAATCCGACACCCACCACATTACAACCCAACCTAAAAAACATGGTTAAAGACTCGATTAAAACATCTCTAAAAAACTAGACGAACATACCCTTCCGAACCTATGTACACATTCAAACACCCGAGAGCACAGCAGCTAACTGAGAAAATGGCATGAACATTTACCTGTCACTGGTGAGTCCTCCGGCAGGACGAGACAAACAAGACGAAGACGAACCGGAGGGGTCTTCTGGTGAGTAGCAGCCGTGGTCACAAGTCTCTCGGGACACCCACACCCAGGAACACTGGCCGTGGTCTTGCAGGGAGGGTAAAACAACCCTCACACAGCTTGTCAAGGGCTCCAAACGAGGCCGCACCCTGACCCAGACTCTCACTTCGCTGGCTAACTCCGCTGACTGACTGTAATATCCTTCTGCTACCTTGCAGTTTAACTTTACTTCTGAACACTGTTCTGTTAAAGCTACTTGACGAAAGCGTGCAACCGCTGTACTCGCTCACCGTTAAGCTTGCTGCACGGGCTTTACGATTACGCTCACACTACATTTATTAACTTCCCTAACCTAAGGCTATTTACAGAAGTCGGCGACCTACATTTATTAACAAGAAAACGACTTGACGAAAAAATGAAACAACATGTCACATCCGTTACGTGACAGTGGACATTCTTTTTGTATGGTCACAGGACTAGTCAAATAGCCTCATTCGTCAGTGCTGACCTGCACCGTGTCACAATAATTCACCCAGACATAGAATGTCATGTGCCCCTGCAATCAAGGGGGTTCATAAAAGCGATACTGTCCTCACTGGATCCTCAGACTGAGGCAGCCTTATGGCAATAAACCGCTGACTGTTGGTCCATCCGATCTGTGTGACAATCATAGAGGTTCATGTACCCCTTCAGTCTCAGGGGCACAGGAAAAGCAATATCCTGTTCTGTGCGATAACATACTTATTGCATCCTTAGACGACGCAGTTACAGATGAGGTGGACCAACAGTCAGCGGTTTATTGCCATAAGGCTGCCTCAGTCTAAGGTTTAACCCATTCAGCCCTGTCGCATTACAACAGAAGGTTGTCGACCATGATAATTCAAGGGTACTGCCAGATTAGCTAGGCGCCTGTCGGCGCCAAGCTAATCTGGCACTGCCCTTGAATTATCAAGGTCGATCCATCTCCTGCATAGTCATTAGATGACACCTTCAAAATTTGGGAAACACGGCCGTCTGGCTGAATGTGTTGTCTAAAATTGTGGACACACCCGCTGAGACTATTATCCAATCACAAAGTGAGAAGTCAGCTGTGTTATCTCCCCTGGGGGTAAGCACTCGCCTGCCGGGGTGTCACCGGCGTATGGCACCTGCTGATCGGACCAGTGACCATGAAAGAGTCGTTGATTGTAGTGATGGGTTTGCTTAGGTAAACCAGTAACACTCATTTTACGTAATTTGTCTTCAAGAATCAAGAAAACATTATTGTCTGTTTTAAAAGAATAAAACAGACAATTGTCTTTAGGTTCCATGCGCTCTGTTGTTTCTAAAAGACTTAAATATAATAAGACATAACAATGCGGGTACAAGTAAAAAGCGCATAAAAACGTAACTATTCTAGCATCGCACATAATAAATTATAAACGTATATGCACTGGCCGCAAGCGTTATGCACAAGTAGCCGTTGTATGAAGGGTCGTTATAAAGTAGGTAGTGCTAGTGGACACGCACCATTGCCCATCAGAGCATCACTTTAGTCGTTACAGCAGAAGGGAGGTGTAAAGTGTGTTGATTCTGAACACTAAGTTACTTTAGACCTTTGGCCCGCAAAAGACCACCCACCCACCCCCACCCCCACCCCCTCCCCCCCCCCCCGCCCACCCCCACCATCTGCGGGGGATCGGAGACTATGTTATTCTGAAAGACTATCCGAAACCACGTAGGTTCCTAGGTGTTGGCCAAAAATAAACACCGTGTGGAAGATACGACAGAGTTTGGCCGAACTTACCCCCCAAGGGTTCATAATTTTGGGGGGTAGGGGATGGACAGTAAAGCTATGATAACTACAAGAAAATACGTATATGGTATCAGTGTGTTCTTCCTTTATTGGGCATTCAGAAAATAATAAACTTTATTTATTCTTTTTTATATACATGATGACGTCACAGCATACCATATTTGGACCCTATGAATATGGCACCATTTTTTAGGTGCGGTGTTCTGATGCACTTCTTCCTTGATTAATGGCCGAATTACACACACATACAAAAAGACTTTTTTGTGCTAAAATACTTCCAGTAATATATGTGCACTTCATATTTACACAGTTTGTAAAATCTGGTGACGTCATATAATAGTACCTTGAGCTTAAAGTAGATTGGTTTTCATTACGTTTCCAAAATATGAATTTTTACAGTTAAAGGTTGTTGTTTTTTTTTGTAATTTTTCAGTCTTTGAAGTGTGGTGGAAATTAGTCAATTTGTGCAAAGAATTTTGAGTACTACGTCTATGCTGGGAATAAATTAAAAAATTGGAGGCAGGTGGGTGAGTATGTGTGTGTGTGTGGGAGGGGGTACATACACAGACACACAGAGGTTACTGTACTTTTCTAATTAGTGTAAGACTGAGATTACAATTATGTATGTCTACAGTTGTGCTGCCCCAATCGGAATAAAATGAAAGAATATTTCTGTGCTAAAAGGCATTTAGCCCTTTTTCAAATATCGCAAGTGATGGGCCAACGGTCGAGCAGACCGTCCAGTAAGCCCAAACAGCCATATGCATGAGACAACGTTTGTGACGATCTAAGTCAGGAGCACATTAAACTATGGCGCGTTTGGTATTCGTAGATTGTTAACATTTTCCCATCAAATCACCTGTGTACGCTATTTGGGCGTTTTAAAGCAAACACACACAAACACACACACACACACACACACACACACACACACACACACACACACACACACACACACCAGGGGCGGAACAGTTACCTCAGGGGTGGTACCAACTATTTGTTTGGGACCTTCAACCTGTTACAAAAGGCCTCCCAACGCTACACCGTGCTTCCAATGGCCGAAAACTTTCACCAGTCGCCGAAATATCAAACAGAAAGGAGGGGTAGTGGGGGGGGGGGGGGCGTGTGTCTGGTCTCTCACTGCTTGTCAAAATATACCCGGTGCGGGATGGGGGCGGGGGGGGGGGGGGGGTTGGTGGTGTCCGAAACTTCCTATAAAGGGACTTTGTTATAGCGTCTTAAAGAATATTCAACACCAATAACAGCAAATTAACTTTGGATTGCTTTCCTGTGGTCTGTGAAACGTCTTTTGTCTCAGTGTTACTATTCACATGACCAGTAAACCTCAATCCGCTTGCAGGCGCCATGTTTCAAACTAACGCGTACATACCTTGCAAACACTCAAACACGTCCTGAGAAAGTCTTGTTGCTGTCGGGACGTTAAGCAATGTACAACCAACCAGCGAACACTCATACATGCTTGAACATTGTTTTGTGTCATCAACCCATGCTCTGACTTGGTGGTAGTGCAAACAATCCAGATAGCTTAATGTTTCAATGGTATTTAAAGTTTAAGTGTTTCTTTTTAAGGGGTCGATGTGGCGTGAGGTGGTGTGAGGAGGGGAGTGGGGTGGGGGTGGGGGGGGGGTAGAAACTACATGACTAACGTCTTATAGCTGGTTTAAGCAATTGATCTGTTGACTTGCATATTACTTGCCAGGTCTACAGGCTCTGCAGAAGTTCCATCCTTATCAGAATGGACCATACATAAACAATAAATAAGATCATTTTATTTTCTACTATCTATATTAGATTCTTTATCTCTGTGTGTGTGTGTGTGTGTGTGTGTGTGTGTGTGTGTGTGTGTGTGTGTGTGTGTGTGTGTGCGTGCGTGCGTGCGTGCGTGTGTGTGTGTGTGTGTGTGTGTGTGTGTGCGTGCGTGAGAGAGAGAGAGAGAGAGAGAGAGAGAGAGAGAGAGAGAGAGAGAGAGAGAGAGAGAGAGGAGAGAGAGAGAGGGAGAGGGGGAGAGAGAGAGAGAGAGAGGGAGAGGGAGGGGGAGAGGGAGGGGGAGAGAGAGAGGGAGGGGAGAGAGAGAGAGAGAGAGAGTTTCAGAACAATGAAACAGTTAACTTATTAGATTGAGTGCACGGTTGTACATACTGTGACTTTGACCTTAATTATAAAGGGTATTTATTATGTTCCTGATACTCTCAACTGAACAAAATATGATATAGTAGTAAGAGATAATATAGGTGTTGTGAGCAAATACTCCTAAAATCAGAGCAAATGTTTGGCCCCTATTGTAAACTGAATATTCTTACGAACTCTTCAAAAACTGCGACCTTGACCTTCGTGAAGGTCACGTCTAAACGTTTATTAACTATTCATACACAAACCAAAGGGAATCACTCAGCGCTGGACAGACAAACAGTTAGATCCCCTACCCCCGCCTATCAGGCACCCAATCGCCAGCCCACAGAGAAATACGCAGGTATAGAACAAGACCTCTAGAGGATTCAGATGATCGTCTTGTTCTATACCTGCGTATTTCTCTGTGGGCTGGCGATTGGGTGCCTGATAGGCGGGGGCGGGGAATCTAACTGTTTGTCTGTCCAGCGCTGAGTGATTCCCCTTGGTTTGTGTACAATTCTGCCAGCGCTAGCCTCACCTATCTGGTTTGTGAGTAACTATTCATAGCATTTCCTTACATGTTATCACTTTTAGTAAGATTTTTATCACAGTTTCAAAAATATGTTGTTGTTTTTTCATAAAGTACAACTTTAGGTGACCTTGACCTTTAAATAACACCTTTCAAGGTCACCGGTGGAAAACATTGAATCGTTTACGTTTCCACTGAAGATATATTATAACATTGGTATTATGTTTTCATCATAGCATGTCAATGATTGGACTCCTATTTTTCTGGGAAAAAGGCCATTTCGCGGATAGTGGAAGGTAAAAAAGATGGCGCCGTGATGACGTCACCATTTTTCTTTTTAGATATTGAAACGTTATAAATGGTATGTAAATGTATTCTGTTTCCAAAGATACCAGTCATTTAGTTTTGTGTGCTTTGTTACGGGAACTGTATCGTTACCACCAACCCTACCCCCAAAAGCAAAATATAGGGCCCAAAGAAGGAAAATATGACCATAGTACATTCCCTCCTATATTCAATACGGTATTTATTTTTGGTAAACACCTACGGTTCGTCTTCATATGTGATAGGTTCCGAAAAAAATGTGGTCTGCAATCTCCCGCAGAGGAGGGGGGTGGGGGGTGGGGGAGGTGTTCACTTCCTATCTGACGGACTACTTCTAACTAATCCTTAAGCATCCGCATCCATTGTAAGTGGTAAACGTCATGGGAGATCATGACTTATTAATTGATTTGCGTATGCATTCCTCATGTGCAGGAGGTTATTGGGGGGATAGTGCAGTATCAAGGCTCTCCCCAAATGCAGCATAAGTGTAGTGTATCGTCCTCATACGGACATGATAATTGGGCGTGTAGTGTTTTTGACACACACATGATGGTTGACCATTGCAGAAACTCCAAGTACAATATTTTTTTTTTTAGTCATAAAATGAGCACCGTAAAATTATTAGAAGTGGCCGTTTGCATCCTGTTTTGTTAGAGATGGAGGCTGGGAGGAGGACAAGTGTATGTTTTGACAGAGGCAAGCACGCTAAATACAAAAACGCTAAATATGCTCATACTGCAACATTAACCAATTCTTTATATGCAGTAATGATTAAATACTTCTTAGCCAACGTGCGCTCAAAATTTATTTCCCATACACAAGCATGAACGGATAGCAGATGATCGAAACGAGCGAAACGAATCGCTGAACGAGTGAAATTTTGACAAGATATTGTTAAAATATTAATATTGTATTATTATTGTTGTTGTTGTTGTTGTTGTTGTTGTTGTTGTTGTTGTTGTTGTTGTTGTCGTCGTCGTCGTCGTCGTCGTCATCATCATCATCATCATCGCCATCGTCGTCATAATTGTTATTATTATTATTATTATTATTATTATTATTTCTTCAGTAAATTGGGAATGTAAGGTTTGTTTTATTATGCTTATAGTACATATGAAAAGGCAAAGGCAAGTTTATAAAAGGACTTTGGGTTTTATTCTCTCTCTCTCTCTCTCTCTCTCTCTCTCTCTCTCTCTCTCTCTCTCTCTCTCTCTCTCTCTCTCTCTCTCTCTCTCTCTCTCTCTCTCATCACTATATACACATCAATTGTACGTTTACACACACACACACACACACACACACACACACACACACACACACACACACACACACACACACACACACACACACACGCACATACACATGGAAACAAAAACCTCAGAGTGTGTTACCTACCATTTTATGTGAAAATGGGTTCCCATATTTCTATTTATTCTAGGGCTCTGGAATTGATGCGAATGTTTAGAACTCACCTTATAACTAAGCTCTATAACTTAAAATAACATAGACATTTTCTAGAAACAGAGCCACTAGATAGAGAACAAAATGGGTTTCTACCAATAAAGTGGGTGCCTCTCACACAAAAACTGACATTACAGCGAAAATGGGTGTCTTCACAACATTAGGCATCTGTAATAAAATCAAGTTCATAGAATACTTCTTTTTCACATTTTTTTTTTCAACTTAATGTGTATGTATGCATTAACATTTTTAACATTGTATGGTGCAAAATTGAATGAACACTGGCCCGTAACCTTTCGATTATGATTTTTACAGAGAAAATCTTTTAAACGTTCTACATTTTGTCCTTCTGAAGCAAAACAGTTTATCATGGCATTTATGTGAGAATCAACATAATGTATTCTGGAAATTAAAGGCCTTTTTAATGTACTCTGGAGTTTGCGACAAATAGCAACAGAGCATTTTGAATATTAACCCTTATCATTCGGAATACACCAGTGTGTGCAACAAGTGTGACTAAAATAGTCCAAAGGTAGTGCCAGAATAGCTTGGCGCCTCTAGGCGCCAAGCTATTGTGGCACCACCCTTGAACTAAAGCCTATTGGTCTATGTCCTCATCTGTAAGTACTGTAATGTAGCTTGCATATATGGCAGTGTACAAATTTAAAGCGTTTAGCCTAAGTATGATGCGGGTTTAAAAATGTGGGAAAATAGGAAAGATGGAAAAAGACGCAGATGAAGAAACTAACACTTAACTTATTCTACCCCAGACACACCACAGCAAAATAAAGATCGACCATGATAGTTCAAGGGTGATGCCAGAATAGCTTGGCGCCTATGGGCGCCAAGCTATTCTGGCATCACCCTTGAACTATCATGGTCGATCTGTGTCCTGCACTGCAACACAGCCTTCAGAAGATAACTTCAACATTTGGGGATTCCGGTCTTGGGGTAGAATGAGTTAAAATGACAAAACAGAACACTGACATTAATTAATTAACTGACAACATAAGAAATCACTTGACACTTCAGCCTTTATTAATCACATCAAAGGTGCATGCATATAAAAACACAGTAATTGTTTGTAAACACTTCAAATCAAACAATCAAGAGCAGTCAAACCTTTTTCTGGCAATTTTGTGATGGGGAAAACTAGTTCTTGCCTTCGGCACGTAAAGGGTTTCCGCGACTTATATGCCTCTATTCATAAAATGGAGAGAGAAATATAATACTGAGTTCTAGCAAGTGCGACAATAAAGTTTAGCCGAGTTGGTATACCTCGTCCAGTGCTTAGGTTAAACGCACGAGCGGTGCCAATGTTGCTATTATTTTTGGCACCAGACCGGTGGCTCGGACCGGTCTGGTGCACCCGATCGGTTTAGAGCGTGTGCTTTCTGCACCTTTAATGGGCAACCTCGGAGAAAGAATCACGTGACCGTCATTTGATTGCTGCAAAATAACATGAATAAAGAATAAATCCTTTCCCATATATGCAATCCGGCAATAATGCATTAATCCTTATGCTGGCACCACGAAACATTACGCGATTTGGCAGATTTGAAAAAAATAGCTTTTGTTAATCCTCACTGGAGGTGATTTTGCGACATCTGCGTCGTTTGCGGCAGAAAGCACCGTCATAGTTGAAGTTCGAGAAATGAGCGTACTACATGTACAGTGGACTTAATTCAGTGGTGTGGGGCATGACACAAGCCTCCGCCATCTCAACACAAAACTGGCGTGTTAAGGGAGGTAAAAGGCGCGGCTAAAAGTCAAAACCGCAAACGAACCTTTTTTTCGACTGCGATCACAATCTTCCGCATGAACGTACGAGACCACACTACAAGTGCAGAAGCCAACCTGCGCGCGCAGTTCTGGTGCACATGACCGGTCCAAGCGACCGGTCTGGTGCGAAAATAGCAACAATGGCGCCGCTGGTGCGTTTAACCTAGGTAGAGGGCGAGGTATACCAACTCAGCTAAGGTGTGTGCTTCCTGTGACTTTTGAAACAATGCACAGAATGCAAAGTGTACTTTATAGTAACAAAAAAGTTAGACATTTCCAAAATGATCCAGGCGTACATCAGATAAAAACAAGCTATACACACTGAAATAATAACACTCTTGTAATAAATCTTTATGTTGACAATGGTTTTCTTATCTTATTATTTTCTTTCGTCCCAATTGGTTGTACATTGCTGAACGTCCCGACTTTTTCAGGACGTGCCAGCACTGCTTGTGAAAAAAAAAAAAAAAAAAACAGAATATTGATTGTATGTCGCCAGCTGGTCTAATACGCTAAATAAACCTAAGACCATATTTTAGCAACACACATCCAAAATCAAGAGAGATATAAAAAAAAATATTCAGACCAAAAAGGTGACTGCCAATCGTGTAAAAAAAAGTTTGTAAAAAAGTGTATCACATCCCACACTATCCAAAGCAATGGCCTGTTTTTTCGGCCGGCTGTACACACTTGAGCGACACAAATCAGTCTGAGTTTATTTGTCTAGTTCATGTGTGTTTCGAGCAAGTTTTGCTTTGAATTGCCGGTACTCCTCATCGTCAGCGGACCAAACCGTGGAGATAGTCATTTTGCGCAGCGTTTTGTTGCACGTATCAAAATCTCCGTTGAAGTTCTACCCCCATATTTTGGTAGGGATTAGGACTGCCGACTCTAGGGCCTACCTACTGATGCCAGCAGGTTGTTGTCTCACTCGCGCCCTGATATTTTCATACGGTTTTTGTATCATGGGCGTGTGTGATCCTCAATTTTCCTGTAATATCTTTCTTTTCTTTTCTTTTCTTTCCATTTTTTTCTTTCCCCCTCCTTCTCCCCTTCTTTTCTTTTTAACTTCCCCTCTTCATTTTGGGTGTTCCCCTCTTCCCTCCCTTTGTTTTATTTGGTTTTCCTTACAAGGAGAGACGGCAACTAGTTAGGATCGACGGAGCTTTCCGTTGTATTGGTTTTCCCATTTTCGGCTTTTTTCCTTCCCCTTTACATTGACATACTTTCGGTTTCAAGACCAGGTGTTTCAATGTGTTTGGGATGGGCTGTTGCGACCAAGATCAAAAAGGATCAGTAGCAGTATACTCTGTGGAGGATTCGGGGCCCTTAAAAGGGCCTGTTTGTGTTTCAAAGACACTGAAGGAGTCGTGAAAGTTTGTTTTCACGCACCAAACTCAGCACTTTCGGCCCCCGCTCCTTCTCAGTATACGGTCCATCCACCTGGAACACACTCCCACTCTCTCTCCGTCAGAAACACTCTCTCTCTCCTCCTTCCAGTCCGCCCTCAAAACTCACCTCTTTCAACAGTTCTAGCACTATATCACCACACTCCCCACCCCAAGCTGACTGTCGTAATGTATCTCACCATTTGTGGTACGTGAGTCGTTGTTTAATGCGCGTGCATGCGTGCGCGAGTTGTGAGTGCGCGCTTAGAGTTATAATTATTATAAGATAAGCGCATTATAAATACCGTAATTATTATTATTTTTTAAATCAGAACTTTCGCTTTTTTGCCAAGGTCCAAGAGTCTGAAGCGATCGATCTTTTGTGCATCTTTGCTTTATATTCGGCGATTACTTTTGCTTCCTTCGCCGCCGCCGCTTTCACCTCCCTCTTGAACTGCTCGATAGCAGCTGGGGAGAGGACGCTTTCTGCTGCCCTGATTTCTTGGTTAATCATGTTGGGGTTTTTTGTCAACCGTCGCATTCCCTGCAGCTAGCAAATTTTTTTTGCCAAGTCCGTAGCTTTTCGGGTGAAACTGGCCATCAACCGTTGGTCCTCGTCTCTTTGTCGCGGTGTTCCACTGAAGCCCGCCTTGCTGGTTAGGCGAAGATCGAACGCTCCACATCCGCGCCCGGTTTTGATCTCATGGTTCAGACCCGCTGTCAGGGTGCACCAACGTTCTCTATTGTTGAACATGTTATTCTTCTTATTGTTTGTGTGGTTTCTAAACCAAGTCTTTCCTTCTCGCTTTATATTTTTTTGTTTGTTTGTTTTGTTTTTGTTTTGGGTTTCTTTCCTCCCTGCTTTTTCCGCTGATGTTTCGTATTTCTTTCTTATGCTGGCCACATTTATTTCTGTGTAGGTAGCAAATCATCCATTATGTCGTGATTTTTGGTTTTCTTCCCGCTCTTCGCTCCTCATTTACAGAATTTATGTGTATACCTGAATTCTTGCAGTGTCGTTTTCTGCAGATCTCCCTTTGCTCCGCGCTGGCAGAATTGTACACAAACCAAGGGGAATCACTCAGCGCTGGACAGACAAACAGTTAGATCCCCTGCCCCCGCCTATCTGTACAATTCTGCCAGCGCTAGCCTCACCTATCTGGTTTGTGAGTTTCTTAAAGCCGCACTTGTTCCCAGAGGATCTATGTTCCTCTTAAGGAATCGTGGTTTGAGTTGACCATTTTGACATCGAGTTATGCCGGTTAAGAGTTTACAGGACACTGACTGCATTCCACAGCAGGCCCTGCAACACGGCTGGGTATTGGTTTTCCAACGTAATGACAATATCCTTTCCCCCTGTTCTAGGTGGAGGGTCTTCTCTGTTTTTAGATGGAAGGGTATGTTGCTGGTTTCAATTTCTTACGGCCGCACTTGTTCCCAGAGCTCCAAAGTTCTGCGAACCCTTGATAGACTGTAATTTAACGTCAAAATTCTGCAAGAACATCGCCCATCTCATAATACGAGGATTTGTAAACTTTGCAGAGTTTAGATAGTTTGGTCCGTTTGGAGAACAAATGGCACACCCAGAAGGTACAGTTCGAACCGCTTTACTCCCCAGATGATGGCTAGGCACTCCTTCTCGATGGTCGAGTAGTTTCTCTCAGCTCTGGTCAACTTTTTGCTGGCGTAGCTCACTGGGTGGAGTTTTCCATTATCTTCTTGCATTAAGACTGCACCTACTCCTTCGTTGGAGGCGTCTGTTCTCAGGAAAAAAGTTTTCAATGGGTCAGGGAGGTGTAGAACAGGCTTCTCGGTTAGGATGTCTCGAACTGCCTGGAATGCTCGCTCTTGGGCCTCCTCCCACTTCACTACGTTAGGTTGTCCTTTTCTCAGCAAGTCAGTCAAAGGACCTGTGACTGCCGCAAAGTTTGGCATGAACTCCCGGTAGTAGTTCGCCAAGCCCATAAATGAGCGGACTTGCGTCTTGGTCGTAGGTCGCTGGGCATCCCTGATCTTCTGCACGTTGTCGTCGTGTAGCCCCTTTAAACCTTCGCTCAGTTTGTGTCCGATGAAGTCTATGTTGTCGGCCCCAAGAATACACTTGCATGGACGGATGGTGAAATTTGCATCTGACAGTCTTTGGAACAGATCTCGGAGGGTTTTGAGGTGATCCCCCCAAGTTTTGGTATGGATCAAAATGTCATTCCAGTAAAAGACCACATTCTGCATATCATCTAGGATCTTTTTCAGTCCTCTCTTCAATGTGGCACCACTGTTCACCATACCAAAAGGCATCTTCAGGAACTCCCAATGACCGTCGGGTGTGACGAATGCTGTCTTGGGGATATCTTTTTCTGCAACCTTGATTTGCCAATATCCTTTGCTTAGGTCAATTTTGGAGACAAATCGGTCTCCACTGACCTTCTGGAACAGTTCTTCCGCTGTGGGGCATAAGGTCTGGGTCGAAGACTGTTAGTTTATTGAGTCTATGGTAGTCCACACACACCTGGTTGGATCCATCTGGTTTCTTCACGATGACAACTGGGGACGCATATGGTGACTTGGACTCCCTGATGACTTCCAGACTCAGCATTTCCTTGATATCCTTTTTTCAGTTCTTCCCTCGTGTTATAAGGAAGACGATAAGGTTTGCTGCGAACTGGCTCATTTGACGTCAGATTAACCTCGTGCTGGACGGTGTCTATTGTCCCTGGGTCAGGTGTAAACCGATGCTTGAACTCTTGAGTCAGGACGCACAGTTCTTCTCGTTGAGTCTGGGTCAGATTCTGACCGAACTGGATGTCTTCTACATTCTCCTTGTGGTGGAGTTCATTTAGGTCAAACATATTCTCGTCGTCTAGTCTTTTGTCATAAGAAAGAAGCACCGATGCCGCCAGTTGTGGTTTGTCTTGACTTCTTGTGGTAACAGCACATGTTTCAGATCTCCACTCTGGATCTGGATCGTCTGCGTTTCTGGCACCATCAATGTTTCCGATGATAAGATCGTAGACAGGGGTCTTTACGCATAGCACCTTCACCTCTCCTCTCATGTACGGGGTGTCGACGCTGACATTGGCAAGGGGGATAATCCTCACAGTACCGTCGGCCAAAATGAGGGTGGACCACTCCTGTAGCTTCTGGTCTTCAGTTACTAGGTCCTCTCTCACGATGATGCAACTACAACCGGTATCTCTCAGCACTCTCACTGGTGTGCTTCCGACGAATCCTGACACCATCGGCATGTTCGGCATTTCATTCTCAGGCAGCGCAATGTTTGAGACTGGTAAAAATGTAGCCCCATCTCCTACTAGGATGCGTCCATTCTTTCTGAAAGATTCAATCAGCTCCCGCCGGTGTCACTCGCGTTTCTCCAGACTCAAAGTCACTGGATGACGTCACATCATTGGCTAATACAGCGGCGGCTCTGTGTTGAGACGTGGTACTGCTTCTGCCTGCTATCCCGCGATCTTGGTTGGATCTTCTGATGTTATCGACTGGGGGAACATCTTTAGAAGGACACCGTATCGCCTTGTGACCTTTCTTTCCACAGAGAAAACATGTCAGGTTCTCCACTGGCTTGTATTTCGGGGTGTCTCTGACATTGTGGATTTCCTCTGCTGGTGCAGACACACGCTGCGTCTTACTGGGCCCGACCTTCATGTTGTGGGCGTCAAGGTATCTTTGAGCGAAGTCGGCCAAGGCCTTTAGTGACTGGTCTTTTTGCTCCCTGAGGTGGGCGGCCAGATCCTTAAAACATGCGGTGAGGACTTGTTCTTTGATGATGAGGTCACACAGGTCCTGGTACTCTTTGTTTAAATCAGCCAGCTCTATCTATTTCTCCAGGTAGCTCCTGATTCTCTCAATGAATAGGCCGGGTGTTTCTACTTCTTTAGGCTTGCAGTTCCGAAATCGTCGCCTGTAACCCTCTTCAGTGAAGTCGTACTGTCTCAGCAGGGCGTCTCTCAACTGCGCATAATCTTCGGCTTCTTCTCTTGGCAAACGGGTGTAAAATTCAAGCGCTTTGCCAGTTAGAAGTGCACTCAGTTTGATAGCCCAAGTCTCTTGTCTCCAGTTGTTGCTGCTTGCGAAGCGCTCAAATCGCTCAAGGTAAGCGTCCATCTTATCTGAATTTTCTGCGAAAGGTGGTAACTTTGGCGCACGGGCTGTTTGCTCTCTGCTGGCTAATTCTGTTGCTTCAGTAGCTCTCTGGCTCTGTGCCTCTATCTCCATCTGCTTTAGATGAATTTCATATTGTCGCTGCCTCTCCGCCTCTTCTCGCTGTTTCTCTGCCTCTTCTCGCTCCTCTGTCTTCTCGTTGTTTCTCTGCCTCTCTTCGCTGTTTCCCTGCTTCTTCTCGTTGAATTTCGAGTTTCCTGATTTCAGGCTCTTTAGCTCTTTCTTCTCTCTCCAATCTCTCCTTTTCTTCTCTCTCTCTCGTCTCTTTTCTTCTTTCTCCTCTCTCTCCTTTACGAACTCGAGGAGTTGAGCTCCTTCGAGCCCACATTCCTTTCCAATTTTCAGGAATGTCTCCATTTACGATGTCGCCATCTCTGCGTTTCACTGCTGGCTGTTTTCTCCTGCTACCCTTTCCCCTGAGCCAACTGAAGAAGTCCCGTCGGAGGTGCCAAAATGTTTTGTGTTGAGTCGTAGTCGTAGTATGATATCACACCAGACGCACGCACGTAAGGTTCTAATAAAAGAAACTACATTCAGCTGCAACCCGTCACACGTGGCTTCAGGTTGTAGACAACCTGGAGTAACAGTTCCAACAATACTTTATTTCAGCGATGCGATCCCCACACAATGCATTCCCAGTCTCTTCAAAAACAATGTCAATACTGGGACACAATGCGTTTCACATACAACGTACACCACCGTTACGCTGCGTCTCTCACAATGTACACCCTATACGGGGGACGTACCTACGATAAACTGTGTGTCCCTACAACTGACAATGCATGACAATGTACACACGTGCTTCCTAGCACCATCTTTTATAGTAGAACAACTTTCCAGAATAATCTAACGAAATCACACAACGCAACCAATCAAAACGGAACACGTAACTGAAACTCATAAATATTAATTTTAAAAAAGAACTTTCTAGAATAACTACAATAGTCTACAAAAATTCGACTGCTAATTTCAGCCCCAAATCCTAGTGTGTAATGACGTCACACAAAAGTATGGTAGGCCGTTCACGACCTTAAACACATTGACTGTCTGCTAAATTCACGCGCGCAGAAAACAACTATGACTAAGAAAAGAACGTCTCTGCTAGTGTTGCAAAATGTTGCTTACTCTTTCACGTCACATGTAAGGTCACTTGACAGAGCGCGACTTCGCTCGAACGTTCTAGTCTATTTTCAGCGAAATCTACGCATTACAAAAATCGACCGCTCTTCTCCGTACGACTTTGCTAGAAACTTCCGGACTAATCTTAGCGTATCATAACAAAGCCAATTCCGCTCTCTGCGCGAACGATAGAGAAATTTTACTGAAAACGTACGTGATTCATAACCAAGAATGCTCAAATAAATATCGGATCGTTTCCTACGATTAACACATGCATTCTCTCACAGAACAACACAACCACAATCGTAACACACACACACACACGCACACACACACACACACACACATACACACACACACACACACACACACACACACACACACATCTACAACACTTTATTCTCAGAATTTGTATAATACACAAATATTTCACAAAGACAACTATAAAAATAATTCGGCCAGTTATCCCTTTGGGTATCGCTTCAACATGCATGCAATCGCTACAGCAGCTTTCATCTCAACAGGACGCCGCTTGGGCCGGACATCGATCGCATCAACGTGCGTCACCGCAGAAGCATCTGTGAGGAGCCATTCATACAAACGCGTACGTACTCTCGGACTACTATACCCTCCAAATCGTTTCCCTTTTTTTCTAACAATATTGTAGAACACTCCGACGTTTTTTTCCGGCACAAATATGTGTTATTGACACGTGCAAAAAAAAAAAAAAAACATGATATGCGCACTAAGATAACATACCTAGGCATTCCCATTGAGAAAGACTCCCATAACGTTACTTCTGCAGTCCGCCTCGTATTTATTTTTTCCCCTCTGATGTTTATAAATGTTGGACGCGCGCTGCTGTTGGGGTTGTGTTGCATTGTCTGTATCAAACACAGGTGGCACTCTATAACTGGGCACGCAATGTTTTTGCATGGAAACCCTCAGAATCATATAATATTCTTCCTTAGCGAAAACAAGTACTATAGCTAGCTGTCCGAATGCGCAAGAGGTCATCAGGCCGACCTCGGCCGCCGTCGGCCGCCGTTGGCCCGTGTACAGCAGTGCGCGGGCCAACGTCGGCCCGATAGCCTTTGCGCACTGGGGGTCGTCTGTTAGCTCTAACCATAAAGTTCTAACTTTCAGCCAGCTAAGCTCACTGAAACAAATGAAAGCCACCTCTTAGATGTGTGCGTATCCTTAAAATGTTGAGCTATTTCAACCTACTTTTTAAAAAGTTATTAATTTATAAGTGAGAGTTCTCTTTTTAAATAGCCTTTGGAATCACTCTGATGGTCTTCGTGGGTTTGATGTTCCTGACCTGCTGTTGCAAGTGTATGAATTACATATGCAGTCAACTGCCATCTGATTTGAATTCCGTGCAAAGTTCTGCAGTCCCTGCACCAGTCTGAGAATTCTCCACATCCGGGCCACCGTTTGCAGATTAAAATCTTCATTTATTTATTTATTTATTTATTTATTTATTTATTTATTTATTTATTTATTTATTTATTTATTCAGAGAATATGAAACAGAAACATGAACAACACCATTAAAAGTTAACACAAAATCATACCATACAATACGAATAAGCCATGAGGCAATAAAAATGCGAATTTTGCACTGCAGCGTTTTTTGTTTTGTTTTTGTTTGTTTGTTGTTGTTTTTTTGGTTGTTGTTGTTGTTGTTTGTTTGTTTGTTTGTTTGTTTGTTTTTTGTTTGTTTTTAAATGTATATGTGCTTTGTTCCGGGTTATTTTAACGTCTTTTGTTATGTCATAAAGAGTGTGTTACATCTCATGCAAATGGAATGTTTAGTCTTAAAAATCTCACAGTGACGACTTATGACGTCATCATTGACCCTACCATAACTGAATATTGAAAGTGACATGGGAAGCATCTGCAGAGGACACAGCTGAAAACAAACTGGCGTGCAGTCACTAGGCTCCGTGCGAATGAAAATCCGGCATGTTTGGCTTTAACTAATTTTCGTTTGTCAAAGGCACCTAAACAGTCAACGTGACATACAAACACGAAAAGCAAACAGTTGTTTCGTTTTAGGGTAGCGGTCATATTTACCTGACCAAATCGTCATGGGCGTGTTCTTTATCTTTGTGTCAATCACAGGAACATAAAAAATGGTTTGAAAGCAATTCACATTAAATTAAATAAGTTATACTGTATTAAGAAAATAATTTGAACTGGAAGTTTTGGTTCAATAGTAAATTTTGTGAGTCAGATTTCTTGTGAGGTAATCATTACCATCCTAAGCGGCAGTCCACACAACATGTGTGTTAACAAATGGCACAAGAAACTTACTTGTCAGCGTGTGTCCTGTTGTGCTTATTTTCACCAATAATTTAAACCCAGTGTAACGCAAGGCAGCGAAGGACGATAACTCTTCCAAATTTTGGGTGAAGGTAGCTCAGACAGTAGGCTCAACATCTGAAGTGAACAACAAAGGAAATTTTCTTGTTTTATTGTGAGGGTGGCTCTTTGCTTGCGGGTATAATTTTTATTTACTGACACTTTTCGAGTTTGTATTGCCTCTGAGTATAAATCACACACAAAGCTGATAATAAACAATGTTACATTAATTGACTATGGAGAGAGAGAGAGAGAGGGAGTTTGTTCTTTTAACCCCATTCAGCCTTGACACACTACTGCAGGAGATGGGTCGACCATGATAATTCAAGGGTAGTGCCAGATTAGCTTGGCGCCTGCCGACAGCCGCCAAGCTAATCTGGCACTACCCTTGAATTATCATGGTCGACCCATCTCCTGCAACTGGCGCATAGTCATTAGATGACGCCACGGTAACATGTGAGTTAATTTGCAAACATGTACACGTGTGCGTACATGCCAAAAAGCTCATGTCTGTCTTGATCGTCATACGTTGATAAACTATTTATGGCATATTATGCAACAGAGGTAACGCGGGGAAAGGGAGGCCGGGGAGGGAAGAGGGGAGGGCTGCTCTGATCTACTAGTCAAGGGAGTTAGTTTGGCACAGAAGCTGTGGACGTCGGCTTTTGTTTGGGTTTGTTTGTTGGCTTCTTTGTTGTGGTTGGGGGGGGGGGGGAAGGGGGGGGGTCTCCTCTGTCTGGAGTCGGAGTCATCTTGGCGTGTTTCTCATCTCCCCAATATGTGTCTCTGTCTAACAATGTCGCCTCTGCTTCGCCGGAGATGAAAGTACTTTAATTTGAACTGGCTTCAGAGAGAGAGAGAGAGAGAAATGAAATTAAACTTTATTTCTCAAGGATAAATGATTAGGTGCACATACCTTTTTACCAATCATGTCCTTGCGCACGCACTTACACAACACGCACACGCGCGTAATATATAACAACTAATTCAGTAAAATGGAAAGGCAAAACGTGATCATCAAAAGGTTAATTTAGCAGTCACTGTCACACACACACACACACACACACACACACACACACACACACACACACACACACACACACACACACACACACACACACACACACTGAGAACCTGAAATAAACATGAACGTTAAAAACGTAGTTTGAACAATAACAGCAACAACAAACTCGGCAATACAACTCAAGGCGCTCGAGTCACGCAGACACAACTACACAGCTATGGGCTCAAGTTTCTTTCAGCTGCCGAAATAAGCGAGCTCTAAAGCCTTTAGATGGACAAAGACGGAGCCTCTGTAAATATCGATCGGCAACACTTCAAGAGAGTGAGAGAGGGAGAGAGAGAGAGAGCGCGCTTTGTCGTGGAAAACTGCTTAGTCGGATCGACTCTGTGTACGCAATGAAGATCCTCTGGCCGACGTTGGCCGCATTTGGCCCGCGCACCGCCGTGCGAGAGCCAGCTGCGACCGCCGTCGACCCGAGGACCTTTGCGCACTGGGGTCAAATTGGCGTGAAAGACGTAGCATGTTTTCGGCGCCAAGAAACGACCCCGTGGTGATCTGACTGAGAAATTTCCAACGTAGAAAGAAACGCGCTTAGAAAAGACAATTACAACACAACACAATACAATACAATACAACACAACACAATACAATACAACACAATACAATACAACACAACGCAATACAATAGAACACAACACAACACAATATTATATAGGCACTTTACCCAGTTCTGCGAATCGGCTCAAAGGCGGCGCCGCGAACTGCACCCAACACTTGCCTGACGCACGCTCACGTGACACACACGCATTCACTCTGAAGACAAACACAGTACAAGAAAAACACAGGACATTCACGTGGTGTGAAGGGTCAGTCATTTACTGAGGTTTTGGAAATTCTGATCGCCTGTATTTCTAAACGTGTTTCTTTCTTCTTTGGAATTTTCTTTGCATTTTACACACTTAGCAGTCATCTTTCTGGTCTGACATCCTGAGAAGGCCATGCTGATGTCGGGACGTTGAGCAACATACAACCAAAGACCTTTTGGTCTGGATCTTGCTCGGCAATTTTCCAACTGAAGTAACCCCAGGCCATTCTAGAATTGCAGTGTTCACGCGAAAGTGACCCCAGGGACGGTCCTGTGAAACGTTTTTTTTCCCACGATAAAATGACCCGGTGTCGATCTGTCGTAGCGGTCATTCTGACGTGACACTGATACCATATTAACCATAATAATATACTGACGAGATATATAATTGCGACACATTCGACCCATTCGAAGACACTAAAGGTGTTTCCAATGGGTCCTAAATGTTGTGTTTCTTTTGCTCGTCAAGAGTGTCAGCCGTCTCACTGTAAAAACAGAGCAAACTCAGTGTACTGTAATGTTTTAGTAACTTAGTCGTTCCTACTGCAGAGCGCTTGGACAATAGGGTCGAATTAGTTAGGAGACATTTTTCATCAGAGGATATTATTTTGTTGCGCTTGAACTTTGAGGAACAACAGCTGGCACTTTACGAGTTAACTCTTTCGAGACGTGCCGCATCCCGGATTCGCGGCGAAAAGCCGCGAATCCGGATGCGGCACGTCTCAAAAGAGTTTGTTCGAATAAGAAATATGGATTCTTACTTCGCAATCGGTGTTTACATAATACATAAAATCTCACTCTAGTGGTTTTAAAACCTTATTCTACGAGTGAAAGGTTTTAAGACCACGAGAGTAAGATTCTCAGTGTCACCTAAACACCGATTTAAGAATCTATTTCTTATTCACCTTTTTGTTTGCAGTAATCCAATATGAATTGGCTTTCGACACAGGCATAGAGAGCAACACTAGTCGCCATCGTGGCTTGGCAAAGTTCTTGACGTAACTGATTTACTTTTTTACGTCAGTATTTTCTTTTGCCAGACAAATTTTCCTACATGATGAAGAAACAGCACAACGCATGGCCTCGGAGTGCCAGTCGTGACCATACAATTAGGTCATTGCGCGGCTGAGCTGAAAGTTAAGTTTCAAGCCCGTACCTTTTTGCTGACCAGCATTTTCTGCAAGACAGTTTTGTGCAGATATGTGGCGGCTCACGCATCAAGCTGCATCACACATGTAATTACGCTCAAGCTGCAATTACGCTCAGGCTGTAGCACACTTGTTTTTGACACAGCCGTTACCTCTCTCAAGGAGAAAAGAAGGAGACTTATAAGAAAGTCTTAGTCTTATAGGTGTTTCTCTCCAACCTGTTTAGTGCCAGTTGACGGAGATTGTGTTTTTGCATTAATTCATTAATTCAACACCAAAAAAAAAAAAAAAAAAAAAAAAAAACTAGCTGTCCCAGGAATATGGATTCAAAGTGGTGTCAGCAAGAGACATAGATTCTCATGAGTCCCCGCAACTCGACAGTGCGAGCAGGAAAACATTACATTAACAAATTATTTCAGTGAAATCGCCCTATATGAGCAGAGTTTACTTGAATAAAAATGTATCTACTGTTCGTATAACACAGTTAAATGAGCATACTAGCTATTGAAACAATCTGGCAGACCATTTTCCGAAGCCACTGTGACTGGCTTCAACGCGATATACAGTTTTCATAAATGTTGCGAGATCGTTTTCCTCAGTTTTATTTCCGCAAAAATTACTATTTAAAAAAAAAAAAAAAAAAAAAGTGTATTGTAGCAACTGTGTGGTCAGGAAGCAATCGGCGTCGACAGTTCTTTGTAAATCTGAGCTTAAATTTCGCGCATATTGTATATGATCCACAACAAAGCAATATCGGCTAAGCGTAACAGTTAGCCGAGTAGCCCACATTTCGTGGTTAGCCAAGTATTGTCTCCGCTCAGAGCTGATTAATCTAGCGAGCATTCTCGCGCTACTTGGGAAACTCTCAACCTGTTGATCTGAGCAAGAGGTATAGATCCTCTTTTATCCCTCTGGTGCCGTGGACGTTAAGCCACGACCTAACACGTATGTAATGTGAAGGTTATAAAAGGGTACGAAATGAAGGACGGACTTCAGTGTTTCTGCGCCTCCGCTGCTCTGTAGGTAGGACAGTCCCAACGACGCGTATCGGAAGCAGCTGACATCGTCTTTTATGTGTACCTACTCACACGGAGCATTGTGAAAGAAGGGTAGAAAAACAAATTAGCTGAGGCAAGACAACATTGAGAACTCTTTGTATAGGCGGATCTTATCAAGCGAAGCCAGCCCTGGAGCAGGTAGCTTTAACCCTTTCACTATCAATGGACGCAGATTGTGTTGTTGAAATCGTAGAGTCAACGCCAAAGAGCCACACCCCGACCTCATAGGAACATGGATATAAAGTGGTCTCAGCAAGAGGCATAGATCCTCATGAGCCCCCGCAATTGCGGGGGCTCATGAGGATCTATCCCTCTTGTTATATCGGGTTCATTTTTTTTCGACAGTGAAAGGAATAAACAAGAACCATCGTTACTCGCAACAAACGCCAGCGGACGCATTTTCACTTACGGCAATTCAGACACATGCATAGTAAAAAAAAAAAAAAAAAATTTTAATCCCCTTTAACCCATTCAGCCCTGACACGCTACAGCAGGCGATGGACCGACAATGATAAGTCAAGGGTAGTGCCAGATCAGCTTGGCGCCTGTCGGCGCCAAGCTAATCTGGCACTGCCCTTGAATTATTATGGTCGATCCATTTCCTGCAACTGGTGCACAGTCGTTAGATGACGCCTCCAAAATTTGGGAAATACGGGCGTGGGGTTGAATGAGCTAAAGACATTGTTAACATGACATCTGCGATGTTTTCAATGTGTATTTAACTTTCCAGTTGAGCTATTGTGTCTTTCTTGTGTGTGTGTGTGGGGGGGGGGGGGGGGGGTTCTTTTACATTCCTGCGCGTCAAAAGGAAGTGTGTGCCTTAAACACGTTGTTTAAGGACAATAGAGTTTCTTCATTTCAATTCAATTCAGTTATTTCAATTTAATTCAATGATTTGTGAGTTCAGCCTGAAAAACAAGCGCTCGTTTATAAGTATATTGTGCAGGGGCTCGTGAGAATCTACGCCTCGTTCCAATATAGAAATGTAGAAAAGGACTGTCTGAGGGGCGATTTCTTTTCATTAATATTCATGAAAAAATTAATGCACACGGAAATCTGTCAAAAGGCGCAACACTTCCTTCATAAAAAAAAAACCAAATGTTCGGTCTTTGGCAACGCTGTTTAAACGGCTAGAGAATGTGGTCCCGTCAAGGAAACGCTTTTCACGAAAAAGTGACCCGGGATCGGTTCTGACGTGTGACAATCGGTTCTGACGTGTGACACGTGATGTGATCCTATTAGATCAGGGAAATTGGATTGTACGTCAAACCCCGTGTGGTGTACTGCTTTTAACAACTTAGTCATGCGCAAGGTCTTTTGTGAACGCAAAAAAACCAACTTGACCGAACTGAATTAAACTGATCTTAGTCATGCTTATTCATCAACTCAGTCCTGCGCAAGCCACTAAGCAAGGTGCTCCGCTTTAGCGCTTAGTGCCTTGCGCAGAAATAAGCTCCTTTTTGACTCTTTGAAAGTATTTTAAATCTCAACCTGAATCGCGGAATTTAATGGTAAGGTCAGGTCAAGTACCAATAATCTTTAACTCATTCTATCCCAGACACACCACAGCAAGATAAGGATCGACCATGATAGTTCAAGGGTGATGCCAGAATAGCTTGACGCCTATGGGCGCCAAGCTATTCTGGCATCACCCTTGAACTATCATGGTCGGTCTGTGTCCTGCACTGCAATGTAGTCTTTAGAGGACGACAGCAACATTTGGGGATTTTGGTCTTGGGGTAGAATGAGTTCAGGAAACTTATTCGTCAGCTCACAAGACGTAAAGCGCTCTTATTTGTTTTCTAAACAAATATTCTCCAAGGTCTCCGTGGTCGTCGCCTTGGAGAAGCAACTGAAACGGTTTTGTCAGATACGGAAATTTCTTTATATACTATTAGTTATTAGTGCTATGTTGTTGGACACTGACATACCAAAGCGAATTACTCAGCGCTGGACATACAAACGGTTAGATCCCCTGCCCCCTCCTATCAGGCACCCAAGTAGCCAGACCCCAGAAAAAATACGCAGGTAAATAACAAGACAATCATATAATCATTTATTGGATGCTTGATAGGAGAGGGCAGGGGATCGAATCATGTGAATGTCCAGCGCTGGATAATTCCCCCCGGTGTGTGCACTATTCTACCAGCACTAGCCTCACCTATCATGTTTGTGAGTGTTGGACAGTGAGCTTTGTAGACATTAAAGAGGTCAAATTAACCCTTGTATCCCGGAGGCATCTAGGTTCACTTCCAACAACACATCTCTAAAAAACGAGTTATTTTCAGCCCCTATACATTTCGTAAAAGAATAGCATCATCAATAATTTCATGAACGCATGTGACAGTGATCGCACTACGCGTCTCCTTTCTAGTGCCAGTGACAGTGACGAAACCGCAGTCTCTCAACAGACTAGCCCAAATACTGGGCATCCTATATGACAGGGCCCAGCAAACATAAATAAGGTCTTTGGGAAAATTGGCATTCGCATGGTAATCCGGACGCCAAAGCGAAGTGTTTTTGCAAGCATCAATCGTGATTCTCTCTCTCTCTCTTGGCTTGACTTCGCGAACGAAGATTTTATAGGAGTTGCCCACGACGTCTGCAGGATTGTTCGTGGCTGCGGAGGCCAATCCGAGACAGGCAGGTTCGACCGCAGTGGCTGCAGGGGAAGGTATGGCCAGGGTTCTGAGCTGCGGCATCTCTGTTTTTTCTCCTGAGCCTCTTGTCCTTAAGGCTAGCTCTGTGAGAGTCCTCAAAGGAGACAGCTGCCTTGTAAATGGTGGAGCGCCAGGTGTCACGGTCCGCAGCAAGCGAAGACCACTGGTGGTGGTCGATTTGGCAGGCACTAAGTGACTTCTTGAGACAGTCTTTGTATCTCTTCTTTGGTGCCCCTCTGTCACGGTGTCCAGTAGCAAGCTCGCCGAACAGGGTGATCTTTGGTAGGCGATGATCCTCCATCCTGGAGACATGCCCCGCCCAGCGGAGCTGTGTCCGCAGCAGCAAAGCCTCGATGCTCACAGTTTCAGCCTGTTCAAGGACCTCGACGTTGGTGACATAGTCACTCCAGTGAATGCCCAGGATGGTACGCAGGCAGCGCTGGTGGAAGCGTTCGAGGAGTCGTAGTTGGCTGCGGTAGAGGGCCCAGGACTCGGAACCATACAGCAGGGTGGTGAGGACCACAGCTCTGTACACGCTGATCTTGGTGCCTGTTTTCAGCTGTTGATTGTGCCACACCCGCTTGAAAAGTCGCCCGAAAGCGCTGTTCGCTTTTGCCAGCCTACTGTCAAGCTCCTTGTCCAGCTTGGCGTCCGACGTGATAATGCAGCCAAGGTAAGTAAACTGGTGCACTGACTTTAGTTCAGACTCGCCAATGGTGATGTGAGGAGGGCGATACACTGTCTTGGGTGCCGGCTGATGGAGGACCTCTGTCTTTTTCAGACTGACCTCGAGTCCAAAGAGCTGGGCAGCATCTGCGAAGCAAGACGTGATGCGCTGCAGGGCTCTCTCTGTGTGTGCAACGAGGGCAGCATCATCAGCAAAAAGCAGCTCACGAATCAGTTGGTCTAGGGTTTTCGTGTGGGCCTGCAGTCGTCTGAGGTTGAACAGGCTGCCATCGAGACGATACCTGATGTACACTGCATCGTCATCATCGAGGTCCACTGTGGCCTGCTTCAACATCATGCTAAAAAAGATGGTGAAGAGGGTCGGTTAATCGTGATTAATATCGGTTATTTAGACTAGAGGTGTTTATGTTATTTTTCATGCACTACAGAAGGAGGTGACGTAGTTTGTTGATCGTTTGATATAGCACGGGGACCCTTGTGGCCATTTTGTTCACTTAACTCATTCTACCCCAGACACACCACAGCAGGATAAGGATCCACCATGATAGTTCAAGGGTGATGCCAGAATAGCTTGGCGCCTACGGGCGCCAAGCTATTCTGGCATCACCCTTGAACTATCATGGTCGATCTGTGTCCTGCACTGCAATGCAGTCTTGAGAGGACAGGGGCAAAATTTAAGGATTTCGGTGTTAACCTCCTCTTGCCCCAATCTATATACCCGAGAAGCAAAACGTCTTTGGGCCCACGACGGCCGCGTCGGGCCCGGGCACTGCCGTGCGCAAGCCCACTGCGCCCGTCGTGGGCCCTAGGACCTTGGCTTACTGGGTAAAGGCATACTTGGGCGATACCCTTTGGCCCTCAAAGCAAGTGCCGCAGCTATGCTCTTGTCACAAGCACAAAGTGTCATTGCAAATTAGCATTGAAACAGAATTTCTCTTTTTGGTTTGGTTTTCTGAAAGTTTGGGCCACACCTCCCCGAGGAAATCTTCCTACAGTTACAGACAAAGAAAATGCTGCTTTAAGGTGTGAGCATGAGTTTACTCAAGGATGTGCACCACATGCATTACTTCTACATATATATATATATGTATAATGTGCACAAAAAAAAGTAGGGGATATTGAGATTTCAACTTTAATGGTCGAGAATTTTCAACATCAGCGATATGCCACCGATTAGCCACGAACTGGCCTAAATTAAGTTTCGTTCTGCAGGTAACGTGGTCAGACTGGGAACCATGAATATTGCGCTGGTGGTGAAAGTCACATGAAGGTATGAAGATTCTTTGCGTGAAAATCATTTCAATTTTATTTTATTTATTTTATTTTATTTTTATTTTTATTTTATTTTTTTGTCCCGGTGATAATCGTGGGCATGTGTACCGTTATTGAAACTGGTTATCTTTTGTCAAATATCTGGCAATGGATACTTAATATGTTCATTCTAATACCATAGTACTGGCAATGGATACTTAATATGCTCATTCTAATACCATAGCACTGGCAATGGATACTTAATATGCTCATTCTAATACCATAGTACTGGCAATGGATACTTAATATGTTCATTATAATACCATA
>BTPG01000001.1:120933157-121010657 GCA_036245525.1 Semisulcospira habei | reverse complement strand
GCAGAGAGACAGATTCTTGTATTGGATGCGTTGGGGGATGGGATGCCAGTGAAGGAGTTTGAGCAGGGGAGTGATGTGGTCGGATTTTTTCTTTCTGAGGACGAGGCGGGCAGCATTGTTCTGGACGCGCTGGAGAGTGAAAGTGGTGGAGCGAGGGAGGCCTGAAAGGAGAGAGTTGCAGTAGTCGATGCGAGATAGGATGAGAGAGACAGCAAGTTTGGTACCAGCTTCGGTAGTGAGGTATTTTCTGATCTGACCGATGCGGCGGAGGTGGAAGTAGCATGCCTGGGCCGTAGCGGAGACGAAGCTGGTCATGGAAAGAGAGGAATCGAGGATAACGCCGAGGATTTTGGCCGAGTCAGAGAGGGAGATGGTGGTGCTGTCGATTTGAAGGTGGAGGGAGGGAGGGAGCTGGGAAAGTTTCTGGCGAGTGCCTACCAGCATGGCTTCCGTTTTGTCGTCATTCAGTTTCAGCTTGTTTGCTGTCATCCAGTTTTTCACGTCTTCGTAGCAGTCAGCCGTGCGAGTCAGTAGTGTCTGAGTGTTGTCGAGTTTGTCTTTGTCTAGTAGTTGTGAGTCGTCAGCGTAGAGGTGGTGTTGTATGTGGTGAGACTGGATGATGTTGGACATGGGAGTGTAGAGTGTGAAAGGACAGGGCCCAGGACGGACCCCTGTGGAACTCCGCAGGAGAGCGTGACTGGGTTGGAGGAGACGCCGTCGATGGTGACGGACTGTTGTCTGTCGGAGAGGTAGGAAAGAAACCAGGGGTGAGCAGAGTCAGTGATGCCAAAGGAGTGGTGAAGGCGGTGGAGGAGGATAGAGTGGTCTATAGTGTCGAAGGCGGCAGAGAGGTCGAGTAGCGTAAGAAGGGAGATGTTGCCCGAGTCGGTGGAGAGAAGCAGGTCGTCTAAGATATGTAGAAGGGCTGTTTCAGTGCTGTGATGTTTGCGATAGGCAGACTGGAAGGGACTGAGGAGGTTGTTGTCGGTGAGGTGGAGGTTGAGCTGGTTGAGAACAACCTCAGTTCTCAAGAAGCTTGGACAGGAAAGATAGATTGGAGATTGGGCGATAGTTTTTGAGTTCGTTTGGGTCGAGGTTGTGATTTTTGAGGAGAGGACGGACGATGGCGGACTTGAAGATATCAGGCAGGGAGCCGTTCTCTAGAGATGTGTTGATGATGTCGGTAATGAATGGCAACAGTTTTGGAAGGCCGTCCCGGTAGAGAGAAGCTAAGAGAGGGTCTAGTTCGCAGGTTTTGAGAGGCATGGACTTTATGGTCTTGAGGACTTCATCCTGAGAGACGGGTCGGAAGGACGAGAGGGGGGTGCCGGAAAAGGGGGTGTCGGGAGGGCAAGGCGGAGAAGGCAGAGTGTCGAGTGTGTTGCGCAGAGTTTGGATTTTGCCGGAAAAATAGGTGGAAAAAGGGGACGGGAGTTCTTCTTTGCTGTGTGTGTTGGGGAGAGGAGAGTCTTTAGAAATGCCTAGGAGTGTGTTCATGGTAGCGTAGAGGGTTTTGGAAGAAGTGGATTCCAGGATTTTGTTTTGAAGGTGTTTACGTTTGGAGTCGGAGATCATTCTGCAGACTTTTGATCTAGTTGTTTGGAAGATCTGTCTGTGAACGGTGAGGTCAGATGAGCGCCAGCGGCGTTCCGCTTGTCGGCGCTCGCGCTTGGCCTCAGCTATGTCGTCAGTGAGCCAGGGGCAGGGGGGGGTCGGTTGGGTATGGAGCTAACTGTTGACTGACTGCCACTTATTCTGATCCCAGAGGAAGTGAATGTAAGGTGTTGGGAATGATGGGGTGGTTTAAAGTAGTGTATAATTGTGTGTGTGTGTGTCTGAGAGAAAGGGTGTGCCGTTGTTCAAGCGCAGTGAGTCCAGTGTTTTCCTGGAGAACAGCGCTATACAAGAACTATGTATTATTATTATTATTATTTATGACGAACTTTTTTTAATCGTGTTTGTAATGCTACTGGATGGCCCGCAGACAATGGCCTGCCTCTGCATGTATTTTACAACCGCCAACATTCCTGCTTGTTATCCAACTCGCAGGTTATTTTCAGGGGTGGAGATTGGTTGGTTGGTTCGGGGTTTAACGTCCACGGCACCGAAGTGATAATGGACGGCCCTGACGGGCAGGTTATGGGGGACAGGGAAGTCTATTGCCTATGGAGGACGACCTGAACACTGATCAACTCAGACGCACTCCAACTGTGCCACTTTGATTTAACAGAGCCTTTCAACGGACATGCTATTGAACAAGCTCGTCTTTTCTCCCTGGATTGCGAGTCCAGCTACCGGGGCCGGGACGGGAAAGCAATGTGCGATTTACTTATAGGTCGTTTGACATCGGAGCGCACAGCGTTTTACGAAGATCTTTTCAGTGCCAATCTTAGAACAAATATCATTCAGTGCCAGTTGACCTAATACTACTTTCAAGAAACTTGAAAACTGTTACAGTTTTGCTGTACAGTCTTTTAAAAAAAATGTTCATAAAATCGCCTTGTTTACATCCACAAATGTGCCTCAGATAAAGATCCATTTTCACGTGAATGAGTAAATTGTCCAAATTTTCAAAACTGAAACAGAGCAGCCAAATAGGGGCCCGATGATAGTAGCTTTGACTAATGCAAATCCGCTAAGCCACCGCGTGCGCCCCACCGCCTGCTAAGCTCAAGTCAGTCAGAATACAAGGGTGGAAACGGACCGCACGCGCGAAATTCTAGCTGTTGCCGGAAGTATCCCGGACATCTTTCTCAACATCTAGAGTTGTACGTTAAACCCTTTAGTAGAGTGCCGTGAAAGAGGTCTCTATGCATTGCAGTGCATCCATTGTTTTCTGCCGTGTATACTCTAAAGTCGAAGCGAATTACTCGAAAAGATATTGACAACTGAGCAGTGTTTAAACCAGACTCCATTAAAGTAGACATTTTCGGGCTAGGGGAAGGCCTAAAGTGACTGCTGCATGCAGGTCACAAGTTCATGTCAGTCGACAGTAAGACGCACTCTTGTTTTAATTTCATTGGATATGCTAATTTACTTAAACCAATGAAAAATGAGCATGGGGAGTATTTCCGGCCACATCTAAAACCTACAACTCGACGTCTGCTATGAATGATGTTTGACTGTGCAAAAAGCCTTGTTACTAAACTATCAGTTTTGATCGGAGAACAAGGTTGGTATAGATTTGTGGCAAAATATCTACCGAGTCTATTCGGTTCGACGTTTTAGGCGGATGGTTGCTTTGAGGGTTGAAAACTGCTCTCGAATCACAGAGCTTCGTCGACTTGTGTGCCTGTCGTTTTCTCCCTTGTATTCTGACTTGAGCTTAGTAGGCGGTGGCGCGCACGAGATGGCGAAGCGGATTTGCCGCATTAGTCAAAGCTACTATCATCGGGCCCCTATCCGCAGCCATACATGAAGTCTTGACCTCGATATTGAAATCTGGCTGGGGCTCTATTGGGGTGTTGGAAATGGCTTTGTTCTTGTGTTCTCATCAAACTGTTACGACTGTATAGCAAAGTCAACAAACCAAAGGAGGTAAGTAAAAAAGAAAGGCCCATAATAGGTCTATTGGCACTAAATTATATTTTGTTTTTTTAAGCGGTACAGAAAATTGTTTCTTTACGGAGATATTTGGATTTTTTGTTTTTTATTTAAAAAAAAAAACGTTGGGCTCTCCGATGTCAAACGGCCTATAACAACAAAACTATCGACCAAGGACCTAATTTTGCAACACGTCACAAACATGAGATCATAGCATTGTTGTGAGAACATTTATAAAGGAGATGTTGCGAACTTTAACTCTAGAGCAAGTTCTTTAACCCCTTCATTTACAAAAGGACATGTCTGAGCTTACTTTAACCCTTTTACTATCGGTAGCGCTTTTTCCTGCAGGAATCACCTCGACAAAAAGCACTACCGAGGGCAGTGCCTGGTGAACCTGGCATAAGGGCATTGACCATACATGTCACAAACACGTGCGCACCTTCAGGCTCAATAAATTTCAAAATGTACACAGCATCTAGGTTACAAGAAGTTACAAAGTAAAGGACGGACTTTTCTGCTTTTTTTTTTTTTTTTCTTCTTCTTCTTCTCTGTAACTAGGATAGTTAGACTGACGAGTACCAGAGGCAGGAGAAATCTTATGTTACGTGTTCCTACTCACGTGGAGGATTGTGAAAAGAAGGGTAGAAAAACATGATACGAGGAGAGACAACACTGAGAACCCATTGTATCGCCGAATTTCAAAGCGTATAGCCCGCTGTGGAGCAGGTGGCTTTTAACCCTTTTACTTCCAGCGGACGCAGATCGTGTCTCTGAAATCACTGAGTGCTAAATTCAACGCCAAAGAGGCATACCGCTCAAATGAAGATGGATATAAAATTGCTTCAGCAAGAATGTATAGATTCTCGTGAGCCCCCGCAAACGAGTCTCTTGCGGTTAAATCGTGTTCAGTTTAAATCCCCTCTTTAGTACGGCAGTTGCCGCACTGGCTCCTAGCGTCCTTAACTCTGTCAGCACGACAGCCGTATTTCACAAATTTTGGAGGTGTTATTTAATGACTATGCACAGTTGCAGGAGATGGATCGACCATGATAATTTAAGGGTAGTGCCAGAATAGCTTGGCGCCGACAGGCGCCAAGCTAATCTGGCACTACCCTTGAATTATCGTGGTCGACCCATCTCAGCCCTGCTGTAATGCCGCGTCAGTGCTAAATTTGTTAATAATAAAGATCACTATCGCGCTGAATCCCCAGGAGCAGTGGGCTCTAAGCGCGTTACAAAAAAACAAAAAAAAAACAAAAAAATGAAATGCATATATGCAGAATCTCACACTACCTTTAAACGAATTTAATCTATCACTGACTTAGAAATTGCCTCCCTTGTCTTTAAATTCTTTGATAGAAACTGAACTCCCGGCCGCACTATCTCTCCTGCTTAACCCGATCATTGCCGAGAAAGCTTTTACACGTACTACCCAACTGCAAGAGGTATAGATACTCATAAGCCCCCGCAGTTGCGGGGGCTCATGAGGATCTATACCTCTTAGTACTGACACCACGTTGAATTCAAGTCTGGGCCGACAGCCAGGGCTTTTTGGCGTTGAAGTCAACGAAGATGATAGAATCACAGTCTGCGGGTCGCCCGCGCGCTCTCTGCGTTCCAGCAGTGACGAGAGGATTCTAGTTCCCCCCCCCCCCCACTCCCCCATCCCCTCCCCCCCCCCCCCCATCCCCTCCCCCCCCCCCCCTTCTCCCCCCCCCCCCCCCCCCATTTTCGCGTTTCCTTCAAAAAGTTTTCTACATCGATCTTTCGCTTTTCATGCCCGCCCCCCCCCCCCCCCCCCCCCAGTCGGGAATAATCTCCCATTCTACCTCCGTTACTGTCTTTCCCTCCAACCCTTCAAGACCCAGATCAAAACACAATATTTCCAACTCGCGTTTGGGTCTGAACAGATTTCTTTTCCTGCAGACGCTGATGCATTTTTTTAAAGTCTTTTAAATCTGCTGTTAGACAGAACATTTTTTGTTTACTTATTTTGCATGTTATTGTATGTTTTGTTATGTCACGCTTGCTTTATTGTATAGGAGTGTTTGTATACCGCTTTTGGAGCCTACTTTGTGGGGATCCTGCGCTATATAACCCAGTACGTCCTGAAGAGGATTTTTTTTTTTTTTTAATAATTTGCCTTGGTGTCCTGTGAAGGCTACGTTACAGATTAGGAGACAGATCAACCATTTGTGTTCAAGGGTGGTGCCAGAATAGCTTGGCGCCTCAGGCGCCAAGCTATTCTGGCACCACCCTTGAACTATCACAGTCAAATAAACTTCAAGCAGTAGTGTCTCATGATGTAAAGGGATAAGAAAAGTTATTATTATTATTATTATTATTATTATTATTTTATTTTTATTATTATTACTACTACTACTACTACTATTATCATTACTATTATTATTATTGTTAAGATTATTATGATTATGATTTAGTAGTAGTAGTAGTAGTAGTGTTATGATTATGACTATTTTTATAAGTAGTAATAGCATTATTATTAATATTAATGTTATTATTGCTCTGATTATGATGATGATGATTTTATTATTGAGATTATGATGATGATGATGATGATGATGATTATTACTATTAATGATAATAATGTTATTATTATTATTATTATTATTATTATTATTATTATTAAACAAGAACAACCCTCACCCGCAACAAACACAACAGTAGACGTTTTCCCTTACTGCCATTCAAACACACATGCATCATGCAAAAATCTGCGTGCAAGAGATCATTGTCAAAAGACGCCTGCGATGTCTTGAACATGGATTTATCTTGGTTGATTTATTGCGTCTTAGGTGTGTGTTTTTACATTTCAATGAGCCAAAGGAAAGTGTTTATGTTGTGCATGCCATTCAGTGGAAAATAAAACGTATATGATTCAACTCAGTTTACTCAATTCATGTCAATGGTCTGAAACAAGCAACCGGGTTTTCCTTCTGGATTGAAAGGCATGCACGGAGTGTGATATATAATGCGTCGTTGTCATTTATGTTAATTCTGCATGTTGTACATTCGGAAAACAAACTGGAAAACAAGATGTTTTTGTCTAAGTCAAAGGAGCAAGATTAGAAGTAAATAAAAACCAGACACTACGAGCAAGAGGTTTCAGGATGTAAAGGCTGCCTGGGCTCATGACAATCTACACATCTTGCATACATGTAGAACTGGACTGTCTCAGGGACGATTTTGTGTAATCTTTCCCCTCCAAACGAACGTTCATTTTGTTTCTCAAATCTGTGGTCACTGAACGACCAAATCCACAGCTGTCCAAAGAACTTGGACACAAAGTGGTGTCAGCAAGAGGCATAGATCCTCATGAGCCCGACGCTGTCGCGGGGGCTCATGAGGACCTATGCCTCTTTCATTTATAGATCGCGCTCACTTTTCTAAGCAGTTAAGGGTTAATTTTTGTATTCATGAAATGTATAAGCGAATCTGCCAAAAGGGCCGGCCGCACTAAAGGATACTTGCATAAATTATTCGGTCCATGGCGACGCTGTTTCAGCGGCTTTTTTAAATTTAGCCCTTTTATTTAGGCCGGAAACCTTTTCACGACAGAGTGACCCGGGGTCGACGTTGACGCATGAAACCTGATATGATCATTTCATATCAAGTGAATCGTATTGTAAAGCAAACACTCATGCGTGCTTTCGTCACTTCACAAAACGTGCAACCGCTTTGGTTTCTTTTCTCTTTTCAAGTTCGACGTCCAAAGTCACGTTCGTCGTGTTGATGGGGAAGCAGTTTGTGAAATTAGGAAAATCCCGTCATAACTGTGGCTGAGCTGGTATACCTCGTCCTATGCTGAGTGTAAATATACAAAGCGCACATGGACAGAGGGTTTTTTCCACACTATCCATTCGGTCAGTCAGTCAATCAATCGATCAATCAACGATTGATTGATTGATTGATTGATTGATTGATTGATTGATTGATTGATTGATTGATTGATTGATTGATTGATTGATTGATTGATTGATTGATTGATTGATTGATTGATTGATTGATTGATTGATTGATTGATTGATTGATTGATTGATTGATTGATTGATTGGATAGAGTGGGGGAAAAACTGTATCCAGATGCCGAGGTGAAAAATGCACCTAGACTAAGAGGAAACATGCCTGGAATAAAAGACTCATTTTGAAACTGCCGCAAAACTACATGTTTCGTATTAGACTTTAAATGCCACAACTGAAGCCACGTGGTGATTTCTCTAAGTACTTTCTTGGGTGCATTTCTACACCTTATTTTTGGCCAAAAACCCTGTGAACATATGCCCTGTGCACATTTACACCCAAGATAGGGCGAGGAATATCAACTCAGCACAAGCATGTGCATGATATTTACACTTATAGGAGCCTTGGCAATATAATATCGTGAGCATACTTGCAACAGAGTTTAGTCTCCTTGCGTCTCTGAAGACAAGAAGTGTTACTTTGCAGTCGATAAACTAGCTGTGTTCATAAAATACATACCAAGGGGAACGACTCAGCGCTGGACAGACAAACAGTTAGATCCCCTGCCCTGGTTTGTGAGTAGCTGTATTCAGTATTTGCTTCACGTACAGTAGATTGATAAAGATGGTTCGCAGTGTGGTCAAGGCGTTGCCCGTTCTTCTGGTTTTTCTCGTCTTGTGTGAGTACCTCTTGATTAACCTTTTTCATCCTGATAAACTATTGCTTTAAATGAGTTTGACTATGATGGTTCAACGGTGGTGCCAGTACGGTACTAGCTTCGCGCCTGAGGCGCCAAGCTATTCCGACACCACCCTTAAACCAAAACGGTTGGTCTCTCTCCTTTAATCTGTAATGTAGCCTTCATAAGACAATAAGCTGTTTTTGTTTTTTTAATCAGCCCAAGGATGTAACGGGTAAGTTGTCATCTTTCGTAGGGCAAAATGTGTGGGGGGGGGGGGAGGAGGAAGGGGGGTGGGGGGGGGTAGGGGGAGAGGGGTAGGGGGAGGGGTAGATTAAAACAATTAAGTCATTTAATACAGACCAAAAAGGTGACTGCCAAGCGTGTAAATGAAAAGAAGTACCCAAAATAGAAAGAAACACGCTTAGAAAAGACGGTTACAACACAATTTATTAATATTTCGGGTAAATCCGCTTTGTCAAAATAGACAAGCAGAGAGATCAGTCGCTACTTATCTTCATTCGCAGAAGGAATGTGGCAACTGAAGGAGGGTGACGTAAAATAAAATAAAAGGAAAAACATAAATGCGTAAAAAGTAAAAGAAAAATGACGTCAACGAAAAACTCATAAGAGACTCAGAGAGAAAGGAAATGGAATGAAACTTTATTTTTCAAGGATAAATGATTAGATACCTTCAATGACCTTTTTTCAATCATATCCTTGGAAAAACTGAACACGAGAGACAAGAGTGTGTGTAAGCGCGCGCAGGAGCGAGCAAAAGTGAATGCGTATGAGAGAGAGAGAGAGAGAGAGAGAGAGAGAGAGAGAGAGAGAGAGAGAGAGAGAGAGAGAGAGAGAGAGAGAGAGAGAGAGAGAGAGAGAGAGAGAGAGACTCAAGACTCAATCATTTTATTGTTAAGGCCATCGGCCCATCACATGAAAACTCTGGAAAAACGTACATCAACAACAACAACAACAACACAAATTACAAAATGCGAATAAGTTATTTACACACTCCATGCGTATTTCATGCCGCGTCATGAAAAACGAAGTAAGTTTATTCTTGCCAAAAATGGACCAGCTGCGTTTTTCAAAATATGGCCGCAGTGGTGGCAAGCCCGTGAGCCACACAAATATCAGCGGACCTCACGGCGGCGTTTTAAACTGAAATAAATGAATCGGGCAACATTCTGCACCGACTCTCTGTCATTAAGCAGACGACTAAGGGACCCATAATTGGCATAAAGGGTGTATTTAATAGGAATAAACTTTTGTCTACGGTCTTCAAGTGATCTGCAATGAAACAAAAAATGCATTTCGTCCTCAAGTCGGCAGTTGCATAATGGACAAATAAAGGCGAAATTGGTATCGTTGGTATATCTAAATTTGTGCGTATTAATTTCTGAAGCCCCAATTCTAAACCGTATAAGAAGGTCCCGTAAATGTTTATTGTGAATATCAAAGAAGTAGGTTTCTAAATATAAAGATGCTTTAAAATGCTTATAAACATTGAACCGTGGACTGTCTGCCAAGTGACTATGCCAGGCCTGCCCAAACGAATCAATCAATCTTTGTTTGTATTCTAGCAAAAACCTGTCAACATTGCCAACACCTTGGTTCTCCCATACAAAACCAAAACCATACTGGTACAGTTCATCATGAACACGAATGACCCAACAGTCTTTTCCACTATTTTGTAAAGCTAGCAACATTTTGTACGCTTTAGAAGGAAGTCTGTGAGGCGCCATTTGTAACAGACGAAACCAATACCTTAGGCAGCTAACCCTGGCATAGATGTATAGTGGATATCGGCCGGTTTCGCCATAAACAAGGTCATTTGGTGTACGTGGACTGACATTAAGCAGCTTTTTGAGTGCAAAGAGATGTAATTTCTCAATCTCTTCGTGCCTGTACAGACCCCATACCTCTGAAGCGTACAACAATATGGGCTTAATCTGGCAATCAAACAGCTTGAAAAATATGGTTGGGGAAAAGTCCCCAGTCTTCCACAAGATCTTAAATATTTCTATAGTGCCCCTCCGTGCTCTAGTACAAATATCACCAAAAGCTCTGGAAAATGATAGTCGGGTAGAAAAATACAGTCCTAAATATTTATAAGCATTAACTACAGACACTTGTGTACCTTTAATAAACCACTTCTCTCTGCGTGCTAAGTACCCTCCTTTACGAAAGACAACAATGTTTGATTTGGCCAGGTTAATAGACAAGTCCATAGCATCAGCATTTTTAATCAAAATATCAAGCTGATTTTGCAGACCACGTGGTGTGTCTGACACAAGTACTACGTCATCTGCAAACAATAAAATAAAAACTTCAACTAAGTCTGGAAGAAGCTGAACACCATGTTTTCCATTATTCATAATTTCAGTGGCAATTTCATTAATAAACAAGGAGAAAAGTGCGGGCGAGGTTATCTCCCCCTGCTTCAAGCCTCTAGGGCAGAGGAAGAGATCAGTCACACTTTGGCCGCATCTTACGCGAGCTTTGACCACTTTGTACATACATTGAAATGCTTGCAGCATCCTGCCATTAACGCCCCTTTTCTTAAGAACTGTCCATAATTTAGAACGTGATATATAGTCGAAAGCTTTCTGAAAATCTATAAAAGCAACGTACAATTTTTTATTGCGGGTAAAATATCGTTGAATCATAGAAAATAGAGTGAAGATGTGATCAATAGTAGAGTGATCTCTTCTGAACCCAGCCTGCACTTCTCCTAGCACATCATGACTTTCAGACCAATCGGACAAACGCTTATTTAAAATAAAACTATAAAGTTTACTACAAACAGCGAGTAGTGAAATGCCACGGTAATTATCAGGTACATCCATATTGCCCTTTTTATGGATAGGCTGGATAATCGCTTCTGACCAAGACTCAGGGTACAGGCCTGTGGAGAAAATGTGATTAAACAGCTTCACAAGAAATGGAGCAATCACATCAGAGGCATGCTTAAAGACTTCAGGAATGAGACCATCAGGACCAGCAGCTTTATTATTTTTTAGGTGCTTAATGGCCTCATTCACTTCCTCTACTGAAATATCTGCGTCTAAGTTTTCATCTGTTGACATGTCAGAACTACTGAATAAATTACCATCCCCATTTGAGTCGTCAATTTGATCAGCACCAAAAACTTTCTTGAAGTGCACAAACCATTGCTCTTCGGAAATTGCTCCGCAAAAAGCCCTGTTTGAAGATAATTTCTTAATTGTTCCCCAAAAAGTACGCGAATCGGTTATGTTATTCTCTAACTCCTTCCTCATCTGTATTTTATGACATTTTTGTTTACTTTTTAACAGCTTTTTATAATCTCTTCTCTTTTCCACAAAATCCGTTCGGTCAGCAGAAAGGCCAAAATGCTTAAAAACTCTTAAACTTTTTCTAACCTCTGCACGTTTGTTTTTACAATCTTTATCAAACCAGTTACGACTATGCCCTGTCTTGTCAACACGGATTTTTTTCTGCATACAGGCAGCAGCACGGCTAAGACCTGAATAAAACATGTCAACAGAAGAATCAATATTTGTAGTGATCATGGTTTCTGCATCCTGCATGAGTTTACCTACTTCTGCAGAGTGCAGTGCTTCACGAAATTGGCCGAGCAAGTCATCCGACCATTTCAGTTTGTGCACAAAAACGGGGTCAGGACGGCGGAGAGTGGGCGTGTCAACTGCATGTGGCATGTGACAGGCATATGACAAGAATCAATATTTTCTTCTACATTTAACTTTTTGCACAAAAACGCTACTGAACTGGACATGATGAAATAATCGATTACACTACAGCCTTGCTGGGAAATGAAAGTAAAGTGGCCAGGTATATCCCCGTCACATGCCCCATTCAGTATGTGGAGATCGAACCCTGCACACAACTGTAGCAAGGAAGTACCATAGGCATTTACAACTTTGTCCTTTGACTGTCTATGGTGAACATCACAGGTGTAATCAGTTATCATACCAGTATTTACCTGACAACCAGGAGATGCCAGGTCAATACTGGCAGGACTGTCAGCAGCTGTTCTAGCGTTAAGATCCCCACAAATTATAAACTGAGCTTCCGGCAGTTTCTGTGTAATATCCAGCATGCACTGCTCTAGTAGAGAAATGCCATCATCAAAATCGCTGGTATGGTAAGCAGGAGAGTCACACGGGGGAAGATACGCGCAAATAAGCACAATATCCTTCCCTACGTTAAAAAGCTTGCGTGAAATTTCAACACAGACGATGTTGTCATAAAAAACATCAACACGCTTTACAAAAGCTGAACACGAGAGACAAGAGTGTGTGTAAGCGCGCGCAGGAGCGAGCAAAAGTGAATGCGTATGTGAGAGAGAGAGAGAGAGAGAGAGAGAGAGAGAGAGAGAGAGAGAGAGAGAGAGAGAGAGAGAGAGAGGGAGAGAGAGAGAGAGAGAGAGAGAAATGAAATGAAATGAAATGAAATGAAATGAAACTTTATTTCTCAACGGATGAAGTAATTAGCACGTGTGCCATTTTTCATACTTGCCGTTGCTACTCTACAAACACAGGATAATAATTGTAATACTAATAGTACCAAATTACACAAAGAAAAATTAGGAGAAACATGAAGAGACATTAAACAAAATTCATTCATTCATTCGGTCATACAAAACAAACGAAACTTACAGAAAGTACACGCAACGCGCGCACACTGACACATACACTCGCTCGCGCGCACACACAGCCACGCGCTAATGATAACTTGACCTATATACGAAGCAAATCATTTGGATCATAGTGAAAATTCACTTCAGACAGCAAAAATTATTTGGATTATAATAGAAACTTGAATTATGTAATTAGGCGATTATTATTAGTATGGACAAACCATACGGCAGAATGCACTGATTATACGATAAGCACATGTTTGATACGGATACTTGTGGTAGATTATGTATCAGCAGACAAGTACTTGAGGAGGCATTCCTTGAAAGAGGAGAGGGAGCTAGCGTGTGTTATACATGTAGGCAGTGTGTTCCAGAAAGATGCGCCTGAGAAAGATACACTGGTTTTAAATAGATCTATCCTTGGGCGAGGTGTAATAAAGTTTCGCCTTGAAGTAGAATAACCTGAACTTGCCTTGGTAAAGAGCTTACAAAGATATTCTGGGTGAATCTCATTCCAGATTTTATACATAACCACACCCTTGTTTAAGAGGTGATGCTTGCTAAGAGGTAGCATTTTCAGTTTTTCAAGTCTTTCGTCAGTTGTTAGGGCTGAATCAGGCAGGATATGTTTCGCTGCTCTCCGATGCAGGGAGTTAAGCCTCTTCAAGTGTATGTCACCGCTGCCATCCCATATCGTGGACGCATAATCGATGTGGGATTTGACATGTGCATTGTAAAATAACTTGCGGGCATCAACATCGATAAAGTACTTCAACTTTGAAAGCATAAAAACATTTCTAGCAACAGTTTTACATACAGCATTTATGTGCGATTGCCACTTCATCTGGTCATCAACAATTACACCAAGTAATCGGTGTTCCGTGACCTGATTAACGATGTCATTATGGATAGTCAGGCTGAGTGTAAGTGGCTTGAGCTGGTGCTTCTGACGGGTTGCTATCGTCATGCATTCCGTTTTGGAAGGATTTAAAATCATTTCATTGTTTGCGCACCAAGTGGAAATTTCGTTCAAACCCTGCTGCAAACGGCCATTTAAAGAATCAATATTCTTGTCCGGGGTGTGAATTGTGGCGTCATCAGCGAATAAATCACATGAAATTTTGTCGCTAGTCAAATATAGCGGCAGGTCATTTATAAAGAGGCAAAACAGAAGAGGCCCTAGGACTGAACCCTGGGGAACTCCCCGTGTTACTAATCCGCTTGAAGAGTATGATCCATTGACCATGACGCGCTGCTGTCTGTCGCTAAGATATGAGGCGAAAAGAGGAGTTGTGCCATGGTGGTAAAGAGATTTCTGGCTGTAGTTATTTGAGGAAGAAATGCATTTATTGCCAAACGAACTACCAAAGTACACATTTAGTTTGGAAAGTAGAAGTTTATGGTCCACAAGATCAAAGGCTTTTCGTAAGTCAATAAATACAGCGCCGGTAAATTCGCCCTGATTTATTGAGCGTAGCCACACATCAGTTAGACGTGCTAGGGCCGTGTGACAGCTGTGCTTTGGTCTGAATCCCGACTGAAGGGGGTGGATTAATGTATGATTTTCTAAATATTCCAAGAGATGTTTATGGATATGCCGTTCAAGTGGTTTACTAAGGATGGACAATAGTGAGATGGGGCGATAGTTATTAACATCAGTCATATCTCTTGTTTTCGGGAGGGGTATAACCTTGGCTTTTTTAAGTTCCTTTGGGAAAATATTCGTTTGAATGCACAAGTTATTGAAATGAAACTTTGAAATGAAATGAAATGAAAAGAAATGAATGAAACTTTATTTCTCAACGGATGAAGCAATTAGCACATGTGCCATTTTTCATACTTGCCGTTGCTACTCTACAAACACAGGGTAATAATTGTAACAGTGCCAAACTACACAAAGAAAAGATTAGAAGACAATAAACATGATGGGACATTAAATAAAATTTATTCATTTATTCGGTCATACTTTTTTTTAATAATGAAAATAAAATAATAATAATTTAAAAAAAAAAAACAATACGAGTACACGCAACGCGCGCAAACACATACACGCGCTAATGATAACCTATATACTAAGCAAATCATTCGAATCATGGTGAAAAGTCACTCAAGACAGCAAAAATTATTTCTATTTTAATAAAAACATAATTTATTAAATTAGGCGATTGTTTATTAGTATGGACAACCCATACGGCAGCATGCACTGATTACGATAAGCACATGTTCCATACGGATTCTTGTGGTAGATTAAGTATCAGCGGACAACAAGTACTTGAGGAGGCAATCCTTGAAAGAGGAGAGAGAGCTAGCGTGTGTTACACATGTAGGCAGTTTATTCCAGAGCGCCTGAGAAAGATACACTGGTTTTAAATAGATCTATCCTGGGGCGCGGTGTAATAAAATTTCGTCTTGAAGTAGAATAACCTGAACTTGCCTTGGTAAAGAGCTTACAAAGACATTCTGGGTGAATCTCATTCCAGATTTTATACATAACCACACCCTTGTTTAAAAGGCGATGCTTGTTAAGAGGAAGCATTTTAAGTTTTTCAAGTTTTTCTTCAGTTGCCGTCAGGGCTGGATCAGGCAGACAGAGAGAGAGAGAGAGAGAGAGAGAGAGAGAGAGAGAGAGAGAGAGAGAGAGAGAGAGAGAGAGAGAGAGAGAGAGAGAGAGAGAGAGAGAGAGAGAGAGAGAGAGAGAGACTAGAACGGAAATTACCCTTGGGCACGAAGTAGGCTGAGTGTATACAAAGCCTGCTAAACACCAACTCGAAGGCAAACTTTATATCACCTTCAAGTTGAGGACTACCTCGGGGAAAAACGGGAGGACCCCGGGGGGGAAAAAAAACAGCATTTAACACGGTACACAACAAGTAATAAGTCATTGAATCAAAGCAAATAATAAAATTCAATAAGGGAATATCATAAGGAGTGGAGAGTAGGTAGTTGTGAAACCGGCCATCTTCAAGGGTAACCCAAAATGGAGAGAGGAAACACTCCAGCAAAGATGAAAAAAAAAACGGCTAAGGGGTGGGGTGGGGGGGGGAGGAGACGGGGCGGAGGGAGGGGGGAGGAAGTGGAATGAAGGGGGAAAGGGTAAGGGAAAAAATGTAAAGAGAGAAAAAGGGAAAGAAGGAGAAGGGGGAAGGGAGAGAGAGAGAGAGAGAGAGAGAGAGAGAGAGAGAGAGAGAGAGAGAGAGAGAGAGAGAGAGAGAGAGAGAGAGAGAGAGAGAGAGAGAGAGAGAGAGAGAGAGAACGGGGATTTCCCTTGGGCACGAAGTAGGCTGAGTGTCTAATACACAAAGCCTACTGAACACCAACTCGGAGGCAAACTTTATATCACCTTTAGTTGAGGACTACCTCTGGGAAAAACGGGAGGACCCCGGGGGAAAAAAAACAAGCATTTAGTAGCACACAACAAATAAATTGTTATTGAATCAAAGCAAATAATCAAATTCAGTAAGAGAATATCAGTAGGAGTGGAGAGTAGATAGTTGTGAAACCGGTCTTCAAGCCGGGTAACCCAAAATGGAGAGAGAGAAAGAAAAAAAAACGGTTAAGGGGGAGGGGGGTGGGGGGAGGGAGGCGGGGCGAGGCGGGACGGGGGGAGGGGGGGGGGCAGAAAGTGGAATGAATGAGAAAAGGGTAAGGGAAAAACGTAAAGAGAGAAAAAATGAGAGAAGGAGAAGGGGGAGAGAGAGAGAGAGAGAGAAAGAGAGAGAGAGAGAGGGAAGAAAAAAGGACAGAAGGACCCGGGGGGGGGGAGGGTGGGGGGGGGGCGGAGGGGGGAGGGGGGGGTGAAGGGAGGGACGGAGGGAGGGGAGGAAAAATTAAGTCATGTGACTTTAAGGGTTTCACTGAGACAATACAATATTGCCCTGTTGCGTTGTGTTGCGTTGTTGTGTTGTGTTGTGTTGTGTTGTGAGTGTTGTGTTGTCAGTGTTGTGTTGTGTTGTTGTGTTGTGTTGTGTGTTGTTGTAAGTGTTGTGTTGTGTTGTGTTGAGTTGTGTTGTGTTGTGTTGTGTAGCGTTGTTGTCACACCAAACGGGAAAAATCAAATACAGTAAACTCCGGATATAACAAATCACCAGGGGACGCAGTTTTTCTTGTTATCCGATGTTTGTTAATTTAAAATGTGAATTTACGTTGACTGAAAAACTGCTGTCGGGACCTTTGAAAAGGTGTGGCTATATCGGACTTACGTTATATTCGACCTTGTTATAAGCGAAGTAGACTGTAGTACATCTCGCACACCCCGCTCTTCCTCTGACTGACACATGCAGGCCTAAATTGCGCCTTCCCAATGTCAAATGTAAAACTGACACGTGGCGGTCGTGCCTTCTCCCATCTTGGCCCCGCCACTTGGAACAGCCTCCCCGCCCCTGTCCGTAAAGGCTGTCAAACGCCCCCTTCCATAAAATCACTTCTCAAAACACACCCATAAAACGCTGCCTATTACTAGAACATTCTCCTAATCATGTACAATTCATTACCACTATCGCGCGCGCTCGTGTGTGTGTGTGTGTGTGTGTGTGTGTGTGTGTGTGTGTGTTAGCTCTTATTTTTTTCTTTGTATCAGCGCTTAGAGCTATTTTATAATAAGCGCTTAACAAATCTCCGTTATTATTATTATTATTATTATTATTATTATTATTATTATTATTATTATTATTATTATTATTATTAACTCATTCGAGATGTGCCGTTTCCGGATACGCGTGCCGCCTAAGGATACGAGGCATCACGTCTCGAATGAGATAAAACAGTGAACACGTCAGATCACCCGGCCTTGCTTTTCACAAGCCGTGTCAGAAAACACATTGTTAACCCTTGTGCAGGCTCAAAGACAGCGGACTCCCAGCAGTGTTCTAGCGATTCCGACTGTGGAAAAGGTCTGTTATGCTGCGCGGACACTTTTCGGTGTTGCGCTTACAGCGAGATCTGCTATCGGCAATCCGAAAACAACGTCCCTTACTTTTGCAAACAGAACTACCACTGCTGCCGATCTAACACTGCTTGTTGCGCCAACCACTCCGCGGCAACCCCTGGTCCGACGTAAGTTCTATTTAATCCTTTTCCCCCAGACACACTATTGCTTGAAATAAATGTAACTATGATAGTTCAAGGGTGGTGTCAGAATAGCTTGGCGCCCAAAGGCGCCAAGCTATTCTGGCATCACCCTTGAACTATCATGGTCGATCTTGATCTTGCTGTGGTGTGTCTGGGGTAGAATGAGTTAATTTAGCGCCAAATGCAGAACGCGAATACAAACAGTGGTGTTAGCAAGAGGCGAGGGGACCTCTGTCAGTTATCAGCGGGAGCTCGTGAGGATCGTTGCCGGCTCTTTCTGTTGGGTTGGGCGTATTGAAGGGATTAAGGGTGACCAAGTGCTACGATGAGTTTGAGTGAACACAAGATTTCAGAAACCGGAATACTGTACGTGCAGTGGCGCGGAAGCAGTTAATCAATGACCCAAAAAGTTTAAAACCGCCTATGAAACGTGGATACAAATTGGTCTCTGCAAGAGACATAGATCCTCATGAGGCCCCGCATTCGCGGGAGCTCATGAGGATCTATGTCTCTTGTCGCTGGATCGTGTTCAAGTCTCTCGGCAGTCAAGGGGTTAACCACCGCCATCCGCAAACAAATCAATCAATCGACCAATCCAGCGAGCCATCAGTCAAGCCATTAATCAAAAGACAGAAATAACATGTAATAATAGATTGTCAGTTTCTCATAAATGTATTTTCCTACATTGTTGCCTGTGTGTAGAATGACTGGTGCGCTGATCGCAAGTGTTCTCGCCTGCCTCTTGGCCAAGAGGGGGAACTCCTCCCTGCTGTGATGGATGACAAGTTCGACAACTCTCCGTTTGGTCTGACTGATCGACCACGATGACGTCACGTACAGTGCTGTCACCTCGGCTTGTTCTTATTCATTGAATTTTATGGCACTGACCGATAAAGGTCACCACAGGCGTTACTTTCCAAACATGGTAGTGACTGAAGTTAATTTAAATTGATGTCCAGAGTTTATAAAACTTTTTTTTTTTTTTCAGTTGGAGGCCAAAGTCTCACATGCCGTCAAATCAGTGCATAGTAAATTCCAGTATTCTTCAACAATTTTCAGTATCCACACTTGCTATTTCTCTTTTCAAGTCTAAAGTATCGACTACTGGCTGCTACTGGAATATGCAGTTGTGTATTGTTTGTCATAAACCCATTTAGCTCTAGGGCAATGCCAGATTCGCTTGGCGCCAGGCTAATGTGGCACCACCCTTGAATTGCCATGAGTTGTTAAGCGATGCCTCTAAAATTTATGAAATGCAGCTTTGCACTTTGACCCCTTGCTCAGTGCACCCTTCACCCCTTCACTGCTGAGAAAAATTGAACACCACTCAACTGCAAGAGGCATAGATCCTCATAAGCTGGGGCTCATGAGGATCTATGCCTCTTGCTGAAAGTACACTGTATCCATGTTTCTTTCACAGCAGGGGATTGTGGTATGGACAGGGTAAAGAATTAAAGTGCTCGATTAACCCTCTTAACCCCACGGCCGCATTTCCAAAGTTTTGGAGGCGTTGTCTAACGACTATGTACCATTTGTAGGAGATAGATTGATCATGATAATTCAAGGGTAGTGCCAGATGAGCTTGGCGCCTTCAGGCGCCAAGCTCATCTGGCACTACCCTTGAATTATCATGATCAATCCATCTCCTGCTGCCGGGTCCTGGGGCTAAATAGGCTAACTCAGTACCAATAAAAACGCTCCAAGTCACAGTGGTTACCTCATTTGTTACGCTAGGCAACCAGGGTAGCTCTACAAATCCCTCACTGTAAACTCTCCTTCCCCTATAGACTAAATGTTGTGTTCAGCAGATAATTCCAGTCCACGAGCCATGGGGCTTCATAACATACTTAACCCATATGATAACGAGGCTGAAAGCTTCAAATTTGTGCACTGCCATATGCCAGCTACATTATAGTACTTACAGATAAAGATATAGACCATTGGCTTTAGTTCAAGGGTGGTTCCTCTAGACACCAAGCTATTCTGGCACTATCCTTGAACTATTTTAGTCAAACTTATTTCACACACTGGTGTATTCAGAATGATACGGGTTAAAAGACAACAAAATAAAAAAGATAAACACACTTGAAACAGAAACTGTAATAATGAATTAAATGGTTCTTTATTGATCGCTGAGATTTTTATTTTGAGGAAATTTTTCACCACTCGGGACTACCTGTACTAAAATAATAATAATAGTTATTATTATATTATTATAATTGATAACAGTTACATCAATAATTTACATTTTAATAGTAATTACACGAGACAATAATGACATCAATGAAAAGGCACATGACATTAAGTACTTCCTACTACTGGTGCAATATTTTCAGCTGCAGAAAACTGGCAAGCTGTGATAGCTGAATGCCTGATTAGCATGGCGCCTGGAATGATGCCAAAACTAAAACCATTTTGCATTAGCAAGCAGAAATTCCACAGATGACGTATGCCTTACTTGGCATGCTTTGCGTGCTGATTAAGGCAATGTCAGCCTGGGTCTTTTGCTCACTGGTGCCTTGAGTGGCCAGTCAGCCCATCTCCTAGATACAAAGCTTTACCCATTCAGCCCTGGCACGCTACAGCAGGAGACAGATGGACCATGATAATCTTGCACCACCCTTGAATTATCATGGTCGATCCATCTCCTGCAACTGGTACATACAGCTGTTAGGTAACAACTCCAAAATTTGGGAAATGCAGCCTTGGGGTTAAATTGGTTAACAGATATAATAAGAAAGACAATATGAGCGAATAAGCTGGTAGAGAAAGGGGGTTTATGTGTCAAATACGTGAAAAAATACATTAAAATTTGATACAATTAGGCTTTTTTAAGAACAGCTTTGAACCATTAAATCTCATTTTAGAACAGGGGGTTAAAATATGAACCATATGTGTAGACAAAACTTAACTGATATAATCAAGCAGTTTCGCAGAAAATAAAACATAAATAAATTTTGTTTTGCCAGTTTCCTACAACAAAAATTAACTCCATGCACTATTTTATTTTCTGTTAAATAACAAAATCACATCCGTTCAGCTATTTTGTACACAAACACTTAAGACTACTACAGAAAATATCACAAAAAAAAAACTAAAAGAAGGGACATGCTTGAACGTACATGGCGTCATTTAGTCCGTTATCTTGTCATTAGTGTAGTCTGTTACCTCAGAGACATAGAACATATCACACCGAGTGCCTTATAAGTGACATTCCATTTGTTAGTAGTTAGTATTTTCTTATTTGTTTGAACACTCATAAATATCTCATTGTTCATTTTTACGAGAGAGGTGTAATAAAACTTGTAACATCATGATTTTTCTTGCAAAAGATTTACATTTTTATTTTTAGGTCAAAAGTTTGGGGGGGGGGGGGGGTTCATTAGATGCCTGGTGTGTGTGTGTTTTGCTTATTGTGTTGTTAACTCTCTGCATTTTGCATGTTTTTTTTTAAGCAAACACAAATTTCAATTTGTGGACAGCGCCAATGTGAAGGCTACAGGCATTCAATGCACCATCTGCAAGAAGCATAGATTCACATAAGCATGATCATGCGTCTTGCCAACTCTGACTGGCTCCACGTGGCTCTCAAACTGAGGGTGTTGGTTTATGTGCTGTATCAAACAACCAGTTTTATCAATGGTCAGCCTCTGAATAACACATACTGAACACAATGACAGACAGAGATCTGGTTGCCCAAAGGATACGCAATGAGCAAAAGGTCTTTGGAGGAGCATCAGCTTCAAATGGCCTGCGCACTGCTGTGTGCAGACCAACAAATAACAACTTTGGTCCATCATCTTCCCTGGACTGCGTACATCTGTGCACAGGCCAGGGAAGGAGATGGACCAAAGTTATTCTTTGTTGGTCCGCATACACCTGACCAGCAAAGGCCAATATTGGCCTGGGCACCTTTTACTTACTGTTTATACCCAAAACTCTACATGTACAATGTATGTAAATTCAGCACAAGAAGAAACTGAATGTTCAACTCTTTCACTGATGGTAGCATTATTTTGTCATGAATAAGCAGTACCGACAGCCAAAAGGTTAACATTGTCTAAATATGGTTCTCAAGCATGGTTTATACTGAGGTTCAACTATATTCTAATAGTTTTCCGCAAATCAGACTATGTCAAAAACTGCATGTCTTTTGATGCAAACAGTGGGTTAACCCATTACGTCATGAGAATGAAGTCCTATTTTTTAAAAAAGATATTTTCAGAGGTCTACACCACATTTCTGGAGACAGATTGACCATGATAGTTCAAGGGTGGCATCAGAATAGCCGGGCGCTTACAGACGCCAAGCAATTCTAACACCATCCTTCAACAATCATGGTTGATCCACATCATGTCACATCATGTCAGTGCATTATGGGTTCATATCAAGTAATCTGACAATGAGTCTGCTCTGCTCACGAGCAATGTTCTGCTAAGTATAGATTGACGTGACGCTAACATCCAGTCATCGCATTCAGGACTTTACGGGCCAATGGTCAAACAAAAAAATGCGGTATGTCACGTTTGTCTGGGTTGATACTTAACTGTTGCCTTCAAAATATGTGCAGGTCTGACCTAATTCTGACATCCGAAAAACGTCTATTTACCAACCTTAACCCAAGTTACCCCAGGAAAAGGCAAATTTACATCACGCAAAAATTGTATTCCAACACTGAAAGTGAAGCTGAAAGCTAAACTTTGACACAACACCTATATGTGTGCTGATCTGTGATTCTGAACCTTACAGCAGAGGGCTGTAAGGTCCAAAATCACTGACCAGTACAATATTGCATGTATATATTGGAATAACTTCTAAAAATGCACCCAACATGAATCCAAAGAAAAGCAAAGCAACTCCAAGCGTTATCAGTCTGTGAACGTGAAAATATACCGGTGACCAGTGTTTGCTGTTTTAAAATGTATATTGAACTTTAGACAATATTTACAATATTCACAATTTTGACATTTACAGTTTGTACATTTAAGCACTCACCAATTAAAATGAATTTTTCCTCTAAAATGTATTTTTTCGAAAAATACTTACCGATGACATGACTATATGGAAGTGTCTACTACTTACTCAATTTTATCCTAAGAACCTGTTGTGCTACGACACAACCCGGGAGGCACTCGGGGAACCCCTAGAGGGGCCGAGAGTTGTCTCCCGTTACTGCCCATTCTGTTTCGAGTCACGAAGTGACCAACCAGTCGGAATACTTAGCTCACCAGCGGCAAGCGGGGCAGGTGGGAGGGTCGTCCGAGTCATGTCATCGGTAAGTATTTTTCGAAAAAATACATTTTAGAGGAAAAATTCATTTGTTTCCTCAAAATACATTACCGACATGACTATATGGAAGAATTGCGATCAGGAGGAGGGTGCCGTGCCCAAACACCGCCGCAGATGAGTTAAGTCCGAGCCATCCTCCCCGCCGCAAACTCCCGACAATTTTAGCTAAGTGTGCACCTACGGCGCCTGTGGCGCCGGGAGGGAGTGTTCCGCTGCGGTGATGAGTCCCACCAGTGCGAGATTGTCTCGCTGGCCTGCCCGATCCCGGAGGTATAAGTGGTGGAAGGCGGATCCTGCCTGCCAGCCCACAGTCACCCCCAATGTCCTTGACAGCGCCGCTCCGGTCAAAAGCGACGCTCGTGGCCGTGGCTTGTACCTCGTGTGTGCGTATCTTCAGCCTCTTTGCTCCCTCCGGGGAGAGGTCCCGTTAGGCGGACCGTAAGACCCAGTGTAGCCAGGAAGATAACGTCTGGGCTGTACACAGTTCTGCCGGGGTTCAACGGCAGAAAGAGGCATGAGTGTCCCCTCCGGACGGCTTTGGGTCAGCGTCGGAAAACGCGTAGGGCGTGCACGGGAACATGTTGCCTGGTCTCCTGGGGGAAGGCCACATCTCTCAGTGGCCGGAAAGTGAACACCTGTGGCTGCGGCCAGAGGAGACCTAGTCTTGGCAAGGTAGGCAGGGTCCGTGAGTAGCTGCACGGAACAATCTGTTCTGAACTGCAGGCAGGCAGGGCGCGCTGACAGCACGTGTAGCTCGCTTACTCTGGCCGCCGTGGCAAGGGCCAACAGGAAGCATGTCTTACGAGTCACCACCGCGAAGCGGGCCAAGGGCAGCGGTTCGCATCTGGCAGCGTAAAGCCACGTCCGCCCCCCGGCAAGGTCCCAGCGAGGAAGAGCGAGCTAAGGTTGGCGAAGTCTTTGCAGGCGCCGGGGTCTGGGCGGCCGAGCTGCTGGGAGGTCGGCAACAAGGACAGATACCCCCTGATGGTGATAGGGGCTAACCCTTGGTCTCCAAAGAGCCAGAGGAAGAAGTCTGCGAGCTGGGGATTCGTCAGTTCGGAGGGGAGAGGCGCTGGTCAACGCACCAGGAGAACAGTACTCGCCATCTTCCCTCGTAGACGCGCCTGGTCGAGGGTCTGCAGGCTGTAGCGAACGCCTCCAATGCTGCACTCGAGAAGCCTCTGGCGGGGAGGGCCTGCCGCACAACTCAATACGTGAAGGAGGAGACGCTCCGGGCATGGGTGGAACAGCGGCTGGCGGGGCTGCTGAGCAACGTGCTCAGCGTGGGTAGCAGCAGGAGGGGGGGGGGGGGTCCCGTGGCGAGGCTGGAAGGAGAGCGCGTCGACTGCCCAGGCAAGGGGGTCGGGAATGGGGGGGGGGGGGGAGGGGGGGGGGACGAAGAGGGGAAGCTGGTGAATCCACCTCGTGGCGAATAGGTCGATTCTCAGCGTCTCCCAGTGAGCGCAGATCGTCTGAACGATGTCCCTGTGTAGCGTCCACTCCGTGCGTAGCAGCGGCCGTGCCGGGAGAGAGCGTCGGCCAAGACGGTCAGGTGGCAGGGGATGTGTCGAGCTCGGGGGTAAGCTGCGGTCCTCACACCAGCTTATCAGACGGTAGCGGCTGCTTCCGAATGTAGGAACCACCGTCGCGGTGTCCGAGAGGACGCGCCGCTCCTGGCGCCGGAGGTGTGCTTCCCACGTGAAGAGGGCATGCCAGGCGGCTTGCTTATCCAACCAGTGGACGTATATGTCCGCCAGCTCTGGAGGCCAGGGCCGGGCGTCGTGAGGAACCGCGGTAGCAGGTGAGGCCCCCACCCAGAGAGACTAGCATCGACGCAAGGGAAAGCTGAGGGGGAGGAGAGGCAAGGGGGAATCCCAAAGGGCGCCACGAAGAGTCCGTCCAAGGCCGCAGAAGTCGAAGCTGCGTCTTCACGTAAGCACGGTCCCTGCCAACGACTCCACGAACTGGTGCAGTTCGCAGAGGCTGCGTCGGTGTCTCTGTGAAGGCGCCTCCGTCCAAGGATGTCCGAGAACCTGGTGCTGACGTTGTACCGCGCCTGCGACTGACCGCGCGATCCCTGCCAGGCTGGTCCCAACAAGGTCTGATGCTCCTAGCTGGAGTCCCCGAAGCCCGGTGACTAGACGAGGTCCGTGCCGCGGAAAGATGAGACATCAGCACGAGAACGGAAACTGCCGTGCGCCGTCCCGCTGTCGTTGAACCTGCGTCTCCCGAGTAGAGCGACGGCTGCCCAAGCGGTCCGAGGAACTGCTGCACCTAGCTGGAAACTAAGTCTGTTGCCGCAGTGAGGTCCGTTGGCATGAGACGCTTGAACTAGTCCTCCGATCCAACGGTGAAGGGCGAGGAGACGAGACGTCAACACGATCATGGTCCCTGCCACGTGTAGACTCCACACACTGTGACCGTATCTTCTATCGCGACGATCGAACCCTGTGGTAAGTCTGTGCTTCGGGGTTCCGCCGTCTATTAGAACTCTCCATACGAAGGCTCATCGAACGGACCACACTGGTCCTCTCCCGAATGAGGCTATCATCGCCAATGGAATGCCTGCGGCGCCCCTCTCCATCTCAGGACCCCGAAAACTTACCATGTGGCTTATCACCCCGCTTCTGCTGCCTGGGTCCTCTTACTGCTAGGAATGCTCCCGTGCGACCCAGCGTAATCCCTGCAGGGGGGGCCGAGCTCTCAGAAACCCTGCCTGGCCTAATTCCCTTCTGTCAGGCAAAGGATAATCTTGAGCTCTTGGTGCTGTGCGGGATGGCGAATCCCGTCAGCTGCTATTGGGCTCAATCGTCCGCGCAGGACAAGGCAGCTCTGCACGAAGCACTGGTGGGGGCAGCAGGACCTTGTTCCTTTGAGAGCTCCTCCTCAAGCGTCGAAGTGGCAACGGCGTCAGGCGACGTGGCGGGCGAGGTGAGCAGAACAAGACGAACGTGGAGACGGCCGCGGAACCGAAGCGCGAGACTTGGTCGAGGGCTGCGTCCGCTGGAGTGATATGCACCGAGGTTAATCCTGAGCTCGTCCACGGGTGAGCGCGAGCATCTGGAGCTGCTGGAGGAGTGGGAGGACTCTGAACTGCAATACATATCACACATGGAGGCGCGCAGGCGATGGCACTTGGGGGCCCTGCCAAGCCAAGGCGAGCATTTGACGCATAATGGTACAACAAAGGCACAAGCATGCAGGCAAGCGCCTGGTACTTCAACACCTATCAACATCAAGGTGAGTGGGCGCGGGAACACGTGGGGCCCCGCCATGCTAAGGCGAGCATTCGTCACATAATGGTACAACAAGGTACAAGCATGCACGTAAGCGCCTGGTACTGCAACACCTATCAACATGAAAGGCGAGTGGGCGTGGGCCTGTGGGGCCCCGCCAAGCTAAGGTGAGCATTCGTCGCATAATGGTACAACCAAGGTACAAGCATGCAGGTAAGCGCTAGGTACTGCAATACCTATCACCCTGAAAGGCGAGCGGGCGCGGGCACGTGGGGCCCCGCCAAGCTAAGTCGAGCGTTCGGCGCGAAAAAGTACAATGAAGGTACGATGAAAGGAAGTGCCTCTGCTCGAAACCGGCGCCCAGCCCGAGGGCCGGCCGAGGGCTAGTACATCTACCTTACCTCTCAGTAGAAGCGGGGACGGGGGGGGGGGGGGGAAGGGGGGGGGGGGAGGAACCTCCATACCACCCTCAGCGCGCAAAGGCGGGCGGCGTCCCAACAAGTCAGCGCCGTGGAGTCCACGCAACTCAAGAAAATGCAAAAGAGGGAAGCAGCAGAACGCTCAGGCGATGAAGCAGACCCACAAGGGCACAGGCAGGGTTGGCGCAAGCAGATAGTCCAAAAACAAGAAGTCCAGAAGACCGGCGAACGAGCCGGGCGCATCAAGCACAGTCAAAGTCCGTAGGCTAGCAAACACGTCTGCACAGCGTGAGCTAAGTAGCATGACTGGTTGGTCACCTCGTGACTCGGAACTGGATGGGCAGTAACGGGAGACAACTCTCGGCCCCTCTAGAGGTTCCCCGAGTGCCTCCCGGGTTGTGTCGTAGCACAACAGGTTCTTAGGCTAAAATTGAGTAAGTAGCAGACACTTCCATATAGTCACGTCATCGGTAATGTATTTTGAGGAAACAAATGAGGTTCGTCTGCATGCAGTACGTCAATAGTTGCTTTCAAAAGTAACCTCTTCACTGCCAGTGGTCGCAAAATTGTCATCACAAGCAGTGCAAATTCAACATAGAACAATCCCATCAAACCAGGGAAGACGGATATGAATAGGGTCGGCAAGAGGTAAAGAACCGCATGAGACCCCACAGATGCGGGGGCTCATGAGGTCCTGTGCCTCTTGCAGGTGGGTGGTTTTTGCATTTATCCGGCAGTGAAGAGGTTAACGCTCTTGTGTATGCAGTCATACTGTTTATCGTTCTGGTGGATGCATGCTTAAGACAGTTAAAAATTCATTTTACCCACAAGAACTATAAAAACAAACAAAACGCTAAGGCACATAAGGTGTCGTAAACTACTACATCACAGAGAGGTCCATGAAGTATAAATAATGTACTGTAAGTTTACAGTATGTACAATGCGCACGCAACCACACAATACACAGTTAACAACATGTGCAAAGCAATCATAACACACACGCACAGATACACATACACATTTTCAAGAAAAAAGTGCACATATATTTTATCAATGATCACTCAGACATGTACTCATATTTCATACAAACATATAAGTGCTCAAATGTACATATACATAATCATGCACGCACACACACATGCACGCACACACACATGAATAGACACACATATACACTAGTGGAATGGTCATTTGATTTTTACAATTAAAAGCCCAATGAAAAAATAAACGCGTAATAAAAAGTGTCACAACTCAAGTATGAATATACAGAATCATAATTTTTTATGATTATCTGTATAAACTAAATTAGCAAACTCTTGCTATGGTATGCTATGGTATGCTAGACAACCAGAACCATCGCTCAACAAAGACACCTGTTAACCCTTCAGATGTCAGTAGTGCTTTTTGTCATAAAACAAAAAACGCTACCGACAGCTGAAGGGTTAATGAAAAAACACAATTCACATATACAAATACACACACACAGAGAAAATATATGCACACATACGCACAGATTAGTGAAGCATTGACTGAATCGCACACACACACGCATGCAAATTTGTGCTGGTCTATCAGTCAGGGCTCCCCAAATCAATACTGTAGCTTAGGAAGTCCAGCTCCGGATTATCCAAGGGTATCCCCCCCCCAAACATTAAAGAAATTATACGATTTTTTTGTCACATATTAACTCATTCAGCCCGACGGCTGTATTTACCAAATTTTGGAGGCGTCATCTAATGACTATGCACCTGTTGCAGGAGATGGATCGACCATGATGATTCAAGGGTAGTGCCAGATTAGCTTGGTGCCAACAGGCGCCAAGCTAATCTGGCACTACCCTTCAATTATCATGGTCGACCCATCTCCTGCTGTAGTGCATCAGGGCTGAATGGGTTATAGAAATGCAATTTTTTTTTCACATATTAAGACTTTTTAACTTCTGAACACTTTGTCTATGGATAGCATATCGTCAAGCTCATAACAGTGATTACTGTCAGACTTGGGCATTTTTGCAGTAATGGTTGAGGAAAGACCCCAGAGAAGAGATATATTGAAATCGTTACTTACGTCATTTCCACAAAAATGCTGATATGTAAGTTCTGAGATAGGCCCTTTTGCCTCAAAATGGTGTCATACCTACACCAGAGTGAAAACCACCTCGCAAATTGGTCGCGAATTCACGATTTACCATTTGAGTGCATACCTGATGCAAAAAAACGCACACTATAGAGAGCCCTGACCATTACACACTTAACAGGTGTCTATTCATATACCAGTACACACATTGTTATTTATACATACAAGCAACCAAACACACTCATGAAGATCTGAAAATTTGTAAACAAATAAATGGGTGTGTGAGGGAGGGGGGTGGGGGGGGGGGGGGTGAAGTTGGTCTGAGTTGCTATTTATTGCCAGAGAAAGAGAGATTCCAAAATGTTTCACAAGACTGGAGCCATCAGATAACCTAAACCTATTAACCAATCAAGGGTGACACCGGATTAGCTTGGCGCCTCAAGGCGCCAAGCTATTCTGGCACCACCCTTGAACTATCATGGTCTATCTGCCTTCTGTAATGTATTCAAAAGACAACTCCCAAATTTTGGCTTTTAACCTTTGGGCTCAGCCTGAAGAGAAATCACAAGATTTTTTGCTTTTGAAAATAGAAACTCACAAAGCAATAGATGTGTATGGGTATAGGGGCCTTTGGAACTCCCGTTGAGATCGGTGAATCGCTATCATGCACACAAGTACCCTCCCCAATTCAGTCCACACTTTTCCATGCACCCATACAGTGATACACACACTATCCCAAATTTCACATTTTTCTATTCGTCATATCAGACAGTAGTGTACCCTCGAAGGTCGACAGAAACCTCCTCATCTGAAGCCTCCACTGCAACGTTTCCCCGATTGATGTCTCTCAAAACCTGTGAAAAGTATAACAATTTCTTTTTAAAGATATGATGCATAGAGGTTAAAAACTAAAATCCAGATCCAAAAGGTGACGGCCAAGCATGTAAAATGCAAAGAAGAACCTAAAAGAAAAAGAAATGACAGCTACTTCAAAATTTATTAACCCTTTTAGCCCCAACGCCCTACAGCAGGCGATGGATTGACCATGAATTCAGGCGCCAAGCTAATCTGGCACTACCCTTGAATTCAGGCGCCAAGCTAATCTGGCACTACCCTTGAATTCAGGCGCCAAGCTAATCTGGTACTACCCTTGAATTCAGGTGCCAAGCTAATCTGGCACTACCCTTGAATTATTAAAGAAGCTAAGTGGTGGAATACTGATAAATTGTGATGTAACTGTCATTTCTGATTAGGTTTTTTTCTTCTTTGGGTTCTTCTCTACAAAGTACAGGTCTCTTCTCCTCTTCTATGGCCTATAAAAGTGACATTTGTGCTGTTCTGTGATTTTGGGCCTCATGGTTTTCAGTCATAAAGTGCAAAATCACAGACCAGCCTATACTCAACACTCAGTTATAACCAGGCAAGACAGAAATCATGTATGAAGAACACTTTCTCAAAGATCCTGATCACACGCAACTTTTATTGTTTCAAGAAACTCTGACCATAAAAGTCAATGTACTTAAACCCTTAACTGCTGGGGCAAGGCGTATTATACCCATCTACAAGAGACATAAATCCCCAAAGAGCCCCCGCAACTGCGGGGGCTCATGAGGATTATGTCTCTTATTCGTCCTGTGTTCTTTGTGCCCATTTTTGGTCCCATTTCATGCGTGTCCTTCACGCGAATGTCAGTCATTGTGCTGTGGTTTCAGACATCAAATCCACGTCCACTGGCAGTCCAGGGTTAAGTCCTGCAGATGATGGCCTGTTTCTTTAAAAATACCAGTTTCCCGATCTAGACTTAGCAGAAACACAAACAAAAAAGGAAGTAAACCTACGTGCAAAATCACTCCCCGTTACTGAACAACACAACCCGAACTGAAAAGTCACGTACAGCTACACCCCTCACCTGGACCATAAAACTCATGACAGCTTCGTAGTACCCTTGACACATCCACGTCTCATTGTGCGTTCCAGCTGGAAAAACCTCAATCCTCTTTGTCTGGCTGCCTGAGTTCTGTAATTAGACATGGTAAATAGAGGTAAAATTGTACAAAGAACACATTGCAGGCCAACCTCCACACGGGTTGTCTCCCTCGATTCGCTACGCTGATAGAATAGCGAATCGAGGGAGACAACCAATTTGGTCAACGTCAGCCTCACACAGTGCCTGGGAGCTAAAAAAGTCAGACATATTATTTGCGTTCATGTTACGCAGAGGAGTTGGCATATTATACTTGTGAAGAGAACACACCCTGTATGCAAAGGTTTTCAAGGCCAACTCAGCCTTCACTGGCCAACACATGACTGGGCCAAATATGGCTGACTTTGGCCCAAGGACCTTTTGCTCATTGAATAAACACTTATGAACCAGAGGCCTGTCTGTTATATCCAATTTCATGTGCCCGTAACATGTAAATAGCCTGTATCATCAAATCACATTATTAACACTGTAACTGAAAGTAGATTTAACTCATTCAGCCCGACGCACGTATTTCCCAAATTTTGGAGGCGTCATCTAACAGACTACGCACCTGTTGCAGGAGATGGATCGACTATGATAATTCAAGGGTACTGCCAGATTAGCTTGGTGCCAAGCTAATCTGGCACTACCCTTGAATTATCATGGTCGACCCATCTCCTGCTGTAGTGCGTCGGGGCTGAATGGATAAAAAGAGGATGTGACTGTTCACACATTAACATACATGTACTTCAAGGGAGCTAATTTCCGCTCATGAGCACAAAAGACATGTTCTCTCAGCTGTCTCCCACTCCCTCATCCACCACCACCATGATAAACATTAACACTGTTCATCCTGATACACTACTGCTTGAAATTAATTTGACTATTATAGTTCAAGGGTGGTTCCTGAATAGCTTGGCGCCTGAGGCGCCAAACTATTCTGGCACCACCTTTGAACTAAAAAGATTGATCTCTCTCCTTATCTGTAATACAGCCTTCATAGGACACTAAGCAAATTAAACAAAAATCAGGTTCAGGATGTAATGGGTTAAAAGACAAAATCATCTGGGTTCAGGCCACTGTTGTTAACCACATGTACAGTACTCATAGTATTCTTAATCACACACTGTCCTGCTGGGGAAATCCACTTTGTGCTTTTCTCACATTTTTTTTTTTTTTTTTTTTTACATAATCTACATATACCTAGACAATTTTTTCAAGGGCCTGCTTTATGAATATTAGGAAACATGCTGCCGCGCAGGCTTGCCAACTAACTAACAGCGAGGGAGCCCTAAAAAGCCTGGCGGTTTTGGGCCACAACAATGATGATGATGATAATGAGTAAATTCTAATGTTGAGATAACCTATGGTCCCATGCCGAAGAAATAGCTGTCAACGAAATACTTACAGAATACAGTGTCTGCATCATAGCTGGAGGGACCAGCTCATCCTTCATACCACAGATGAAAAGGGTTGGATGCTGAATCTTTGAAATGCGGCTTTGAGATGGAAACTGCAAATGAACAGAATGTAATGTATCCTGGATGATCATGTAAATGGAAAAAATGGTGGATGGATGCACTAAGTGATTGATGTAAAAATGGATGGATCAACAGATGGCAAAAATTATCAAACGAGAAAAAATTGAATACCATCCAACTGCAAGAGATATAAATCCTCATGAGCCCCTGCAATTGCAGGGGCTCATGAGGATTTATGCCTCTTGCCTGTCCTATCTTTCCTATTCCTCGGAAGAATAATACAAACCTTTTGGTGCAGACTGACACATAGAAAAATCTAACTAGCACATTTGAACACTGGGGTTTGGAAGCAGGAAGCTGATGCTAGGAAAACCTGCTGCAGTGAAATCGTGGCACATGTACATGGGCAAATGTTTTCTGAATTTTAATTATTGTGCATGTACCATAAATGAGACATAAGAAAGCAAACCTAACCCATATCATACTGAGGCTAACAGCTTCAAATTTGTACACTGCCATATGCAAGCTACATTATGGTACTTACAGATAAGGATATAGACAAATGGCTTTAGTTCAAGGGTGGTGCCAGAATAGCTCGACGCTTAGAGGTGCCAAGCTATTCTGGCACTACCCTTGAACTACTTTAGTTAAACGTATTTCACACACTGGTGTATTCTGAATGATAAGGGCTAACAGAACAAACGTACACTACCTGACAGTTGCACAGACTCAAGCTTCTAATGAAAAATGGCTAGAACCAGTACTTGTCTGTTTTGCTACTCTGACTCTTGAGTCACAAAACAGACAATTGCTGGGTCTTATTATTTTTGGCTGACCAAACACTGAGTAAACAAATCTGAGTCTGAGCAGGGATGTTCTGGGACCCAAGCAGCTATCTAGCCTCCCATCCAAGTTAAATGTACGAGTCCAGATTTTGTTTCTGGTGGCCCGAAAAGTTTTGTGTGTAATTCTAAAATCTGTATTCGTCATCAAAGTCCTAGAAACAGGACTTTGCCTCGCCACACAATAAATCTTGCACTTAGCGATGGGCAAATGGACTTGATTTCTTACTGTCTGAGTTGTCTGATTGTACTGTGAACTAGGACAATAAATCACAATAAAAATTAACATACCAAGTTTTTATAGCACCACCAAGGAATATACTGCAAGAGGTTTGTCCGGAATATGTGCTGCCCCATGTCTGGGATGGAAGTGAAGGTGTTCTCTAATATCACAGCGGCAATGTGCATACTGTACAAAGGCAAGCTGGCAAGGTGTACGGCCACAGCACCGCCTAGTGAGCGCCCAAAAATGAATATCTTCCGCTTGTCAAGGTCACTTCTTTGGAGGAGGAAGTCCATCCCTGCTTCAGCATCAAGGTAAAGTCCTGTAAATATGAGCATGAAAAATGTAAATGCAAATAATTTAATACACATTTGCTTCCCCACGCAAGTATAATTGACATGCTAAGTGGATCAACGGCTTTTCTGGCAAACTTACAATAATAACAATAATCCAGGTCTGACTCGATATTGTGAATCGTTACATTGTGATCCTGGATATATCACAGTAGGGACCTTGGATCCCGAAACAAATCGGACCGACTGCGGACGCCAGTGAACTACGATAAATCTTTGTCACCTGCCCAAACCCCCTGTTACGATTGTGGTTGTGTTGTCCTGTGAGAGCATACATGTGTTATTCGTAGGAAACGATCCAATATTTTATTTGAGCTGTCATGATTATGATTCACGTATCTTTTTAGTAAAATTTTCCTTCAGTCGCGCAAAGCGGATTTCATTTCATTCATACGTTAGTTTAGTTCAGAATGTTCTAGAAAGGTCGCACTGTCTAGTTAACTCGGTTTGTATGACGTGTGTAAATACGGAACAGTTCGTAACAGTTTGCCACATTTTGTTTTTCAGTGCGCGTGAATTGAGCAGCCTTTATTTTGTTTTGGGAATGTTCTCGTACTTTCTAGAGCTATCACAGAACGTGGTGATAAGGCTACCATACTTTTATGTGTCTTCATTATACTTTAGGATTTAGAGCTGAAGTGAACAGCCAAAATTTTGAAGCCTATTTTAGCGATTCCAGAAGATTCTTATTTATGAGTTTCAGTTGCGTATTTCGTTCCGATTGGTTGCATTGTATTATTTCCGTAGATGATTCTAGAATTTCGTAGTATATATAAGGAGGGCGCTGGGAAAGCCCGTTTGTACATTGTCTTGCTTTGTCAGTTGTAGAGACACGCAGTTTATTGCGAGAGACGCTGTGTATGAGAAACTTTGTGTCGCAGTGTGGACATTGCAGAAGAGACTTTGTATCAGTATTTGTGCATTTGGAATTGCACTGTGTGGATATCGCATCGCTGAATTAAATATTGTTGGAACTGTTACTCCAGTATTGTCTACATCCTTAAGCCACGTGACGGATTGCAGCTGAACGAGGTTTATTTTAAAGAACCTTACGTGCGTGTGTCTGGTGTGTTTATCATACTACGACTACAATTCCACCACGTAACATTTTGGCACCTAATACGGGACCTCTTCAGTTGGTTCCGTGGAAAGGGTAGCAGGAGAAAACAGCCAGCAGTGAAAAGCAGAGATGGCGACATCGGAAATGGAGACATTCCTGAAAATTGGAAAGGAATGTGGACTCGAAGGAGCTCAACTCCTTGAATTTGTAAAGGAGCGAGAAAGAGAAAAGAGACTTGAAGAAGAGAAGAGATTGGAAAGAGAATAAAGAGCCAAAGAACGTGAAATCAGGAGACTCGAAATCCAAGCAGAAGAAGCAGAGAAACAGCGAAGAGAGGCAGAGAAACAACGAGAAGAGGAGCGAGAAGAGGCGGAGAGGCAGTGTCAACACGAAATTCATCTAAAGCAGATGGAGATTGAGGCACAGAGCCAGAGGGTTTCTGAAGCAACAGTATTAGCCAGCAGAGAACAAACTGCCCGTGCGCCAAAACTTCCACCTTTCATTGAAAATTCAGATAAGATGGACGCTTATCTGGAGCGATTTGAGTGCTTTGCAAATAGCAACAATTGGAAACAAGAGACTTGGGCTATTAAGCTGAGCGCACTTCTAACTGGCAAAGCGCTTGAATTTTACACTCGCTTACCAAGAGAAGAAGCCGAAGATTATACGCAGTTGAAAGCCGCCCTGTTGAGATAGTACGACTTCACTGAAGAGGGTTACAGGCGACGATTTCGGAACTGCAAACCTGAAGAAGGAGAAACACCCGGCCTATTCATTGAAAGAATCAGAAGCTACCTGGAGAAATGGATAGAGCTGGCTGGCCTAAACAAAGAGTACCAAGACCTGTGCGACCTCATCATCAAATAACAAGTTTTCAGCACATGTTCTAAGGACCTGGCCGCCCACCTCAGAGAGCAAAAAGAACAGTCACTAAAGGCCCTGGCCGACTTGGCTCAAAGATACTTTGACGCCCACAACATGAAGTTCGGGTCCAGTAAGCCACAGCGTGCGTCTGCACCAGCAGAGGAAATCCACAATGTCAGAGACACCCCGAGATACAAGCCGGTGGAGAACCTGACATGTTTTCTCTGTGGAAAGAAAGGTCACAAGGCGATACGGTGTCCTTCTAAAGATGTTCCCCGAGGCGACAACATCAGAAGACCCAACCAAGATCGCGGGATAGCAGGCACAAGCAGTACCACGTCTCAACACAGAGCTGCCGCTGTATTAGCCAATGATGTGACGTCATCCAATGACTTTGAGTCTAGAGAAACGCGAGTGACACCAGAGCTAACTGAATCTTTCAAAAAGAATGGACGCATCCCAGTAGGAGATGGGGCTACATTTTTACCAGTCTCAAACATCGCGCTGCCTGAGAATGAAGTGACAAATATGCCGGTGGTGTCAGGATTTGTCGGCAAAGCATCAGTGAGAGTGTTGAGAGACACTGGTTGTAGCTGCGTCATTGTGAGAGAGGACCTAGTAGCTGAAGACCAGAAGCTACATGAGTGGACCACCCTCATTTTGGCTGACGGAACGGTAAGGATTATCCCCCTTGCCAAAGTCAGTGTCGACACCCCATACTTGACAGGAGAGGTGAAGGCGTTGTGCGTGAAGACACCAGTCTACGACCTCATCATCGGAAACATTGATGGTGCCAGAAACGCAGACGATCCTAATCCAGACTGGAGACCGGAAACATGTGCTGTTACCACGAGAAGTCAAGCAAAGAAGAGTCACCAGACCATCCCTCTAAAAGTGGCGGACAACACGGAAGCCGCCGTGGTGAATAAAGAAAGGCTGATGGAGCTACAGAGAGCCGACACCACGCTTGACAAGTTCCGAGGTCAAACCGAGCCTGTGACGCGAAAGTGAAAAGAGATAACCTTCGAGACCAGAAAAGATATCCTGTACCGGATATTCGACAGCAATGGAGATAAACCTGTGCGTCAAGTAGTAGTTCCTGAACCTTTAAGAATGCAGGTGATGAAATTGGCACATGATTCCATATTGGGAGGACATTTGGGAATCAACAAGACGCTCGACAGAATCCGAGCCGTCTTCTACTGGCCTGATATGAGAGGCGGCGTCACCCGATTCTGCAGATCGTGCGACATATGCCAGAAGACAATCTCCAAGGGAAAGGTGCCCAAGGTTCCTCTAGAGAAAATGCCATTGATCGATATGCCTTTCAAGCGGGTAGCTGTTGACCTTGTGGAGCCAATATCTCCTCCGAGTGAAGATGGTCATCGATACATTTTGACCCTGGTGGACTACGCTACACGTTATCCTGAAGCCATACCATTGAAAAAGATCGACACTCCAACAGTAGCAGAGGCGCTCGTCGACATGTTCAGCCGTTTAGGAATTCCTGAAGAGATCCTGAGTGACCTAGGAACTCAATTCGTCTCAGACTGCATGGAGGAAGTCAACCGACTATTGAGCATCCGACACCTTACAACCACCCCTTATCACCCCATGTGTAATGGGCTGGTTGAAAAATTTAATGGAACATTGAAGGCTATGCTGAAGAAACTGTGTGCTGAGCAGCCAAGGTTGTGGCATAGATATATCAATGCCTTGCTCTTCGCATACCGTGAAGTTCCTCAGGATTCGACAGGGTTTTCCCCTTTTGAATTACTGTATTGTACTGTAAGGGGGCCCATGCACATCCTGAAGGAGCTGTGGACCAAGGATATCGACGCACCTGAGGTGAAGATCAGCTACCAGTACGTCTTCGACCTGAGAGAGAAGCTGGAAGATACCCTCAGGATGGCTCGAGAAGAACTGGAGAAGGCGCAGAACAAAGGGAAGCATTACTATGATCGTAGGGCAAAACCGCGACGATTCCAGCCAGGTGACCAAGTATTGGTTCTTCTTCCTACCGACAACAACAAACTTCTGATGCAGTGGAAGTGACCATACGTTGTCGACACGGTGGTTGGCATCAACGACTACAGAGTCAAGGTCAACAACAAGGTGAAAACGTACCATGCTAATTTGCTGAAGAAGTATATTGAGAGAGGTCGTCAAGACAAAACACAAATGGCCGCATCGGTGCGTCTTGCTGATGACGAAAGACAAGACGACGAGAACCTGTTTGACCTTAATGAACTCCGACACAAAGAGGATGTAGAAGATATCCAGTTCGGTCAGAATCTGACCCAAACTCAACGAGAAGAACTGTGCGTCCTGACTCGAGAGTTCAAGCATCGGTTTACACCTGACCCAAGGACAACAGACACCATCCAGCCCGAAGTTAATCTAACATCCGACAATCCCGTTCGTGACGAGTCGTGTCGTGTGTTTCGCAACACGAGTAAAAGACCTAGAAAGAATGTTCGAGAGACGCCGGACGTGAGAGTCGACAGGGATTCCAAATTGCCAGTTGTTATCGCGAAGGAACAAGAGAGATCCAATTTGGTGTGTATGAACTATGACACTTTTCATAAGCCGACTTTGTTTGACCCAGGACCATTAACTGTGTGAACTATGTACTGTATCCCATGATTTGACGATGTCCAGAAGTGAACTTTGACTTTGATTTTTAGTTTAACCAAGGATTCACAGAACTTTGGAGTTGGAGCGGACTATCTGTGCAGAGCAGTTTTGAAGAAACATTTCGATGCTCAGGACAGTTAACACAAACTGTGAGATGATTATTTTGATTTGACTTTGATGTGAAATTGTTTTTGTTTAGGGTTCTGTGTAGTTTAACACAGCCACAACCGTATTTTTGAGATTTGAAAAGAAATTTTTGTGAAATTTCATTCTAAAGAGGGGGGTAATGTTACGATTGTGGTTGTGTTGTCCTGTGAGAGAATACATGTGTTATTCGTAGGAAACGATCCGATATTTTATTTGAGCCATCATGATTATGATTCACGTATCTTTTTAGTAAAATTTTCTTTCAGTCGCGCAGAGCGGATTTCATTTCATTCATACGTTAGTTTAGTCCAGAACGTTCTAGAAAGGTCGCACTGTCTAGTTACCTCGGTTTGTATGACGTCTGTAAATACAGAACAGTTCGCTACATTTTGGTTTTCAGTGCGCGTGAATTGAGCAGCCTTTATTTTGTTTTGGGAATGTTCTCGTACTTTCTAGAGCTATCATAGAACGTGGTGATAAGGCTACCATACTTTTATGTGTCTTCATTATACTTTAGGATTTAGAGCTGAAGTGAACAGCCGAGTTTTTGTAGCCTATTTTAGCGATTCCAGAAGATTCTTATTTATGAGTTTCAGTTGCGTATTTCGTTCCGATTGGTTGCATTGTATTATTTCCGTAGATGATTCTAGAATTTCGTAGTATATATAAGGAGGGCGCTGGGAAATCCCGTTCGTACATTGTCTTGCTTTGTCAGTTGTAGAGACACGCAGTTTATTGCGAGAGACGCTGTGTATGAGAAACTTTGTGTCGCAGTGTGGACATTGCAGAAGAGACTTTGTATCAGTATTTGTGCATTTGGAATTGCACTGTGTGGATATCGCATCGCTGAATTAAATATTGTTGGAACTGTTACTCCAGTATTGTCTACATCCTTAAGCCACGTGTGACGGATTGCAGCTGAACGAGGTTTATTTTAAAGAACCTTACGTGCGTGTGTCTGGTGTGTTTATCATACTACGACTACAATTCCACCACGTAACACCTAAAACCTCTTCCCCTTACTGCATGTACACCTCACTACACAACCCCGAGTGACCTCTAGATTAAGACCACACATGCAAATGATTAGGGCTGTAACTAGTGTAAGCGCAGAATCAATATGAAATGAAAGTCTGTTAAAAAATTGTCACACTCCACTTCAGTGGTTAGGAAGCTTAGCATGGTGAGTGAGACTAGATTGATACTGAACCCTCAAGGACCTGCTCCACATATGGAATACACAAGCACGAAGAGCCCTGTATGGTACAATGAATGCTAAAAGTCTAGGTTTGTCTCAGGTGGAACTTGTTCACTGTTGAGATGCAGGGTGGCCATGAGACAGTCACTGACTGCATCTGTCAAGAGATGGCCAGTCAAGCGAGGTGTCGGCTATAGGTGTGTGACACCCCACTGCTAAACAATAGAGATGAGCTGTGATGGTGTAATAATCTATAGGCTGCAGTTCCCAGAACTTCTCAATCTCAGTGTCTCACTGAACACCTGATCATCCCCTTCATACCATAACACAGATGTAGATTTACTAGTTGCAAGACTCATAACTTCTCTTGGTGCCTAACGTCCGCAGTGCTATATGAAGATCTGTGTCAAGAAGACAATAGGATGGGTACTGCGAATGCCTCAGGCAACAGCTTTCACCTCCAGTGCCAACTGCATTCAAAAGGATCGTTTATGTTGGCTCGTGTTTAGTGGCTTTTAGCTTGAAAAGTTGCCATGCTGATCAGTCACCGCTACATTTGAGCTGTCATGGTCAGTGTATGTGCTGGAATGAGTGTGCAGTGTTTTCAAAACTGTTGTGAATGAGTTTGACCTCGAAAGTGAAAGGACCATTAATTAGACGGGCTACGTCAACACCCATGGTAGACTAGACAGGCTGATAACCACCACACAGATTACTTAGTAGTGGTTTCCTTTTGTTCCTCCCTTCCGACAAATACAGTACATTCACGTCAAGCGATGGCCAGTCAAGCGAGGTGTGGGCAATAGGTGTGCGACACCCCACTGCTAAACAATAGTGACGCACTGTGCCGGTGTAATGATCTATAGGCTGCTGTTCCCAGGACAGCTCAGTGTCTCACTGAACACCTGATAATCCCCTTCATACAATAACACAGATGTAGATTCACTAGTTGGCAAGACTCATAACTTCTCTTGGTACCTAACATCTTAAGTGCCATATGAAGATCTGTGTCATGAAGACAATAGGATGAGTACCGCTGGTAGACTAGACAGGCTCATAACCACCATGCGGAAGGTTAGTAATGGTTCCCTTTTGTTCCTCCCTTCCGATTTATGACCCCTTATGTAATAATAATAATAATTTGTTTTACCCAATTCTGGAAATCAGCTCAAAGCACTGCAAACTGAACCCAACAAGCATGCTCACATGAAAACACACGCATTCACTCTGAAGACAAACACACCACAAGACAAACACAGGACAGTCACGTGGTGCGAACAGTCAGCTCAGCTATCGAGGTTTCTGAAATTTTGATTGCATGTATTTGAAATGTATAAGGTGGTCAGAAACCGGTACGATAAAACAGAAAACAAACTTATAATATAAAACGGTTTTATCATGCTTCTCTCATGAATTATGGCAAATTTGTTTGCTCAAAGTTTACATGGTGGTAAAATTACAATTGACATCCCTCACTGCCAGTGGCCATTAACCCTTATCATTTGGAATACATCAGTGTGTGAAATAAGTTTCACTAAAATAGTTCAAGGGTAGTGCCAAAATAGCTTGGTGCCTCTAGGGGCCAAGCTATTCTGGCACTACTCTTGAACTAAAGCCATTGGTCTATATTCTTATATGTAAGTACTATACTGTAGCTTACATATATGGCAGTGTACAAATTTGAAGCTCTTAGTCTCAGTATAATTGATATGGGTTAACCCTTTCCCTGTCAATGGATGCAAATTTTGTTTCTGAAATTTTTGTTCAATTAACAGCCAAAAACTGCACCCATCCAGGGAACATGAATACAAATTGGTCTCAGCAAAAGTTATAAATCTTCATGAGCCCCCGCAATCGTGCGGGGCTCATCAGGATCTATACCACTTGCAGCTGAATGGTGTTCAATTCTTCTCAGCAGTTTAGCTGGGAAGGGGTTCAAGACATCTCTGAACCAATGCAGTTTGACTGCTACAGTGCTAACAAGATGCATAAATCCACATGAGCCTCCACAGTCACAGGGGCTCATGAGGGTCTATGACTTTTACCCCGTATGCTGCTTCCCTGCTTTTCCAATACATGTATTAGCATACCACTTTCTGACGGACTTCCTTCACTACGCCCATAGCCTCTATACTCCACCAGCAGAACATTGAAGCCACAAGCTGTGTACAGTCCTAGTACATTGTGCATTCTGTGAAGAGATAAAAGAAAGTATTATGTAGAAGCATAAATTGTTTCCTGATTCTGCTATTGGATATTACTATTAGGGAGAAAGATCTAGCCGCCATGCAGAATCTGTAAAAAGCCTGACACAAACCCATAACGGAGCCTTTTTTTAATGTGTTACTTTGAGTACCTCCAAAAGAAAACTCTGAGATGGGGTAAAAAGCTCCTGTCAGTCCTTCTGCCAATTCAGGGAGCTGGGTGGCTCAGTGGTAGAGGATTTGACTCTTTTCCGAAAGGCCGTGGGTTCGAACCCAGCTTGGTCAAATTTTGTACAGACCTCTTTTTGGTGCCCTGTCTTTGAAATCACCTTCGTGGTGGACAAAAGACGTTAATCCCTAAATGTTTCACTTTTTTTTCTCTACCAATTCTGCAAGTTGTCTTTCTTCATAATAAAAACGGACAAATGTTTTTTATTACTACTAACTACATATATTACATTTTAAACTCAACAAAACCAATACTAGGATAGTACTAAATAGTAGATGGTGCTGAACCAATAAGACATGCCGTGTTTAGAGTGCTAGCACGTTGTCAGCTATGTTCACTGAAACCTCTGGCTACTGGCAGTGCTTTTTATCCAGAGGACTCCTGCAGAGTGAATCGTTAGATTATACTTTTAGATCAACATCTAATAGCAATACTGATCTGTGAATGAGTGTGTGTACCATGCACACATCTTTTAAATTCATTGTTGGTTTTAAGCCTTTTTAATTTCTTGACTTACAGAGACAATTAACCCTCTGCATGAAGGTAGCAGCTTTTGTCATGATTCCTACTGGAATTATCATGACAAAAACCGCTATCGAAATGCAAAGAATTACAAATGTATATTTTAATCGAGAGAAATCAAGTTCACCTGTGTCCTATATTGCCAGCATTTCCATGGAGGTATACCATGGTGGGGCTGCCAGCCTGGGGTTGTTTGACAAGAATAACATTGATCTTCTCGCCATCTCGAGTAGTTATCGTGTGATTCTCAAATGGTAGGTGGAAGGCACTTGGAAGAATAACATACAGCCTTGATTCAGGTGGAACTTCTGGGTGGTAGAGCAGCATGTCCTGAGCGTGGTACATCAACCCTGCACAAAACAAAAAAACTTAGTTAAACTGCTAATGATGAGTGAATGAATGAAACAGGTAATATATCGAGGGTTTCCGGCCAGAAGGTGCTATCTGTGATTTTTGGCTAATTCTACTTTTTGACATGGATGTGTTCAAGAACCAGTCAGCTATGCTCCTGAAGTGGAAATTTGTCAATCCTGTAAGAATTGATGAAGTTATTACACAGAACTTAAAACAGCTTTATCCAAGAGGCGGCGGGTAGTTCCGGACATAATGTGCAGTCTTTCAATAACACGTTTATGCCCGCACACTACCAATCGGCCGTGTTGTAATGTTGTGCCAAAAACTGAAAAAGTGTAATCACGCGATAGGGCCGTATGGCAATATACTTTATAGCTACTGATAGATATATGTGCGAATGAAATGGTAAGCCATCTGGTTCTATAACACGATAAATCATACTGACAATTCAGATGTCAGACAGGTTGGTAGGCACTCGCCAGAAACTTTCCCAGCTCCCTCCCTCTCTCCACCTTCAACTCGACAGCACCCCCATCTCCCTCTCTGACTCGTTATCCTCGATTCCTCTCTTTCCATGACCAGCTTTGTCTCCGCCACGGCCCAGGCATGTTATTTCAACCTCCGCCGCATCAGTCAGATCAGAAAATACCTCACTACCGAAGCTGCCACCAAACTCGTTGTCTCTCTCATCTTATCTCGCATCGACTACTGCAATTCTCTCCTTTCCGGCCTTCCTCACTCCACTACTCTCACTCTCCAGCACGTCCAGAACAATGCTGCCCGCCTCGTCCTCAGAAAGAAAAAATCCGACCACATCACTCCCCTGCTCAAGCTCCTTCACTGGCTCCCCATCCCCCAACGCATCCAATACAAGATTCTGTCTCTCTGCTACAAATCCCTGAACAACTACGCTCCTGCCTATCTCTCCAACTTACTTCACCCCTACACTCCTCCCCACTCCCTCCGCTCCGCCTCTGACCCTCTCCGCCTCCTCATCCCCCGCACCAAACTCAGCACTTTCGGCCCCCGCTCCTTCTCAGTATACGGTCCATCTACCTGGAACACTCTCCCACTCTCTCTCCGTCAGAAACACTCGCTCTCCTCCTTCCAGTCCGCCCTCAAAACTCACCTCTTTCAACAGTTCTAGCACTATATCACCACACACCCCACCCCAAGCTGGCCGTCGTAATGTATTTTCACTATTTGTGTTACGCGAGTCATTGTCTAAAGCGTGTGCATGCGAGTTGTGAGTGCGCACTTAGAGTTATAATTATTATAAGATAAGCTCATTATAAATACCGTAATTATTTTTTTAATTATTATGTCGTCACACAAGCTATTACAAGCATGTCATCCCCTGGTAGCACGAGAAACGGAGCTGATACTGTCGTATTTTGTAAACATGCAATGACTGAAACATCCTGTTTTGTGACCATGTTATACTAACATGAAATGACTTTCATGGTATAATACCAGCACATTCACAGAAAACTTTGAAGAAGTAGAAAGAATCATACAGAGCCAAGCTACTGCCGAAGCAGGTAAGACATTTTAGTATTGTCTTTACCTTGTATAATTATGCTCTTTTACTTTCTTATCAAAGACAATGAGAGGATTATTCTTCTTCTTCTTATTTATGATTGTTATCATCATTATAATTACTATTAAAGTAGCTATATATTATGTAAAATTAAAAAAAAACAAAAAAACGTAGCTAAATGTCCGCATGCGAACCGTATACTGACTGACAAGCGTAGCCTTTTGAACCATTTATGAAAAGTGTACCTTCAATCAATATCGACCTGTACAGTGGATTTTCTTTTCCTAGGTTAGTGCTCATGATGAGGGATTTCAGTTTGCTAAAAACAAACCATTTTTGCCTGAGGACAATGAATACTTTTTGTCTAGTAAACAAAACCAAAGGTTTTTTTTTTTTACAATTCTGATTTGAACTGCCTACGTGCTCACGATGAAATCAGAAAGTGATATCTGGTCTGCCGCCTTTGCTGACAACGTTTATCTAACCATGGCAGCTTCACTATCAGGGGAAGCTGAAGCCAGTCTATCTGACCAGACTGAGATGGACACAGAAGCAGCTGCTAATCCTGCTCCTGATGATGGTAACTCTAACGATAAAGCTCTTAATCCAGATGAAAAAGGTGACTGTCAAGCATGTAAAGTGCAGAGAAGAACCCAACGGAGAAAGACACACACTTACAAAAGTCAGTTACAACACAATTTATTAATATTTTGGGTAAATACCCTTCAAAATAGACAAACAAACAAGTATGAAAATAGCTGATGAAGGCATCTATTTACTAAAAATCCATACACTAATTGTTTGATATTAATAAACGATACTGCATTAGCCTCTGTTTCGAGCACAGGGCTGTTTGTGTTGCAACTAATAGTATCCAGTGGGCAGATGTTCACATCTGCACGGGACATAGACGACCCCGCCCTCCACGAGTCGCCTGCTGCCTTGCAGGCCTGGCCGCTTGGCTGCGGAAAGGCTAAGGGAGGAAACCCCTGACATCAAAGCCCCCGTGTCTCCGGGGAAGGCTTTTGAGCCAGAGACTAGGACAAGGACAGTCTAAAACCTACGACCCGAGGACCTCGATGCCATCGTCCCAGCTTGCTAGGCCATGGCAGATGAACCAAGGGTTTAAAGGGTGGGGCCAGTACTGCGCACACTGCACTCCACCAAAAAGCTCCACCGCGCAGGCTTTAGGAAACGTCCACGGAGAGAAAAGAGAGAAGAATAGTATATCCCTCAATTAACACAGGGGAAGCGTAATTGAAAAGGGCTGAAATTAACATTTTTCACAGAGAAGACAACAGGCATTCATTGCAAAGTCCTGTGGCAAACGAACACAACGGGCGCACACATCTAGATGTCAGATATTACACTATATCTCAAATCTACATTTGCATCTCGGTGTTCAAGTAAGTTTCTAAAAATAATCAGTTCTGTTGGATTTACTATCCATTGCTCAAACTGGACTGCAGCACACAAACTGGCACTATTTATTCTGAGTCGGTGTCGCTGACATCATAGGCCTCCTAGAAACACTGGAGGGTATCTTTAGACTAGATGATGTTAAGATTTTTTTGGGGGGATTACACCAAATGAGTAAAGAGACAAACCAAATGAGTAAAGAGACAAGTGGTAAGTCTTTTTAACATGAGACCTTGGAAGCTTGCCACTGTACAGTGAAGTGAAGGAAGTTTCAGGGGTGGTTATGATCATCCCCTTCTACCGCTGGACCCAATCAGGCGGAGAATTCTGAACCTTTCTTTATTCAGATCGCATGATGCGTTCATCTGCTTTGGGGAGTTTAAATGCAGCGGATCTGGAGCCATGAGTTGACTCTCCGGCCTTCATTGTCAGTTTGTTTTGCGGTGTAATGACCTAATGCTTGAAGTCAAAGACTTGGCTGTGCTTCCTCGGGATCACAGGGCGACATTTAACATGTCATGCCATGCACAAAGCTATGTCCCAACCGGACGGTGTATTTATTGGATTGTACTTTTTTTCACAGGGTAATATTAATAGTACTAATACAGAACGCATTAAATCACATTCCATCTGGTGTGCGCAGACTCCAAAACTTCTGCATCGCGGCCTGTGTATTTGAGAGTTTGCGAAAAGGGTAATGTAAGGCCGCTAGAAGAACTGATTGCAGTGCTGACCACCACAGCAGTCAAAATAGATGATGACAGTCTGAACACTGACATTGAGAGACTTCAGATAGTGAAATAGGGCGGTCCGTGGGGCAGTGGTAAAGTGTATGCCTTATACAACACAAGATCAAAAATCGATACCCGGTTCCGGACCGAGTCAGACTTTTGTCCTATAGTAAGTGCCACCGTTAATTTGGGCGGACTGTCGTGGGTTCTTCTTCCCCTCCCCTCCTCGGCCTCCACTTTGGTCCCATTGGCCACTTTATGATTTCAAATATTAATTACTTAAGCGATCAGAATTTCCGAAACATCAATACCTGACCATTTGCACCACGTGAATGCCCTGTGCATGTCTTGTACTCTGTTTGCCTTCATTGTGAGTGCGCATGTTTCACGAGAAAGTGCGTGCTGAGTTCAGTTTGTGGCGCTTTGAACCAGTTCACAGAGTTGGGAAAAGCACCTGTATAATGACCAATTTATCATTATTATCATTAAATATGCAGGACATAATTGTTGTGTGCACACATTGTGTTCGTTTGCGACACTTTTTTTTAAGGACATCAAAGTCTCTTGGTAGAGGTCATTGGCATTAATTCATCTTTAGTGCTTCAGGGTACATCACTTGGAGGACAATGACGGATGGCATTTATAATGTCTCTTGCTGTCCAATTTTTCGGGCATGCATGAGATTCATCTGGTACTAGTGAATTACATGAAAACTCATTATGTGACACTTGAAAGTAAAAGTGATCTGAAATGTATGACTTTTTAACAATGAAGAATGAGAAACCAGTGTGTGTCTGTGCCTGTCTGTGTGTTTGCCTCTCTCTCTCTCTCTCTCTCTCTCTGCGTTTGAGAGTAATGTACATATATATTGTGTATGTCATTATGTGCCTCAGCTATCCATAACTCGTAAGTTAGACTGTAAATGCATACAACATTCCACTCAGAAAATGTTTGTGTATACGTGCTTGAAAGAATTAGCGCCACTATAGACCTGTTTCACTTTCAGCAGCAGTCAGTCAGTCCACCTGTAAACAAATAGTGAGCACAAAAATGTTGCCTGCTGCTATCATCCCCTGGCTCGCTGTACGACAGAGAGGGAAACTTCAATAGTACTTGCATATCTGTGCTAATGCTAGATGCCACCAGCTAGCAGCAACATTTCACTGTGCTTTGGTTCCATTGCGACCTGCCAAAAGGTGCTATTGCAGACAAGCACATTTAGGCTTACAGTAGTTGGCGAGAAAGTTCAATTGCGGCATGCATTTAGCTATCTACACACGTCATATCAGGTTACACTGACAGCAAACTAAGTCAAAAGCTATTAATTTTATACTGTCTAAGACGGTGTTAATATAAACTGTAATCTTAGGGTAAGTTTTCTTCTTCTTCAAACATAAAAGGGTTCACTTAAATGTTTCAACGCTCGAGTACACCCAGCTCTCTACGGGAATACTCGTAAAGATTAAGAATAGGGGTAAACCACCGTATCATTCACTCATTGTTGCGTGTGAGCGTCTATGCATACATGTTCTAAAAGACTCACCCAAAACGCCAAGAACAAGAAAGGTAAAGGCAAGAACTCCACCATGAATACAAAAAATCAGGATGATGACAAGCAGTCCAGTAGTGCAAAGTCGCCAGAACCTAACAACTACAGCAAGAACAATACGGCTGATAAGTTCAATTGTCGCGAAACCTTTTCTCACAATATTTCGTCTCACAGGCATCTTGGATTCCTTAGAAATGTTCTCAGCATTTGTGTGATCTTTTCTCATGTTTTACATGGACAAAAACCGTCCTCATAGCCTCGTACTATTCACTTGAAAACCACGCAAGGCTGATAAATGAAAGTGACACGACTAGGGCGCGGCCATCTTTGTTAGGAGAGCTCCGAAAAAAAGTCACATTAGGTGCTAATTTTCACAGGGACATTACTCTTGTAAATCAAGCTGCGCATGCGCAATCGTACGCATCGATTTCCGGACCGTGAGCTTGGGAAGAACCAGAAGAACAAAGATCTACATAAAAAACATAAAATTCGAACTAACCATGGGCGACGATTTGCAGGAGAACCTAAAAACTTACAAACTACAGCTTCAACAGGTATATTTACGTTGAATTTTGTTAATTCTGTTCTTTTCACCATTAACATTAACAAATAACAGCGGTGTCCCATTTTAATGTAATTGTACACTTTCCGAGGTACTGGTGGGTGCATGGACAAGGGGTTTGGAGAAGTAAATAAGTTAATGTCTTTTCTGTGACTTGCAGGTGGAGGCATCACTAACGACAGACCCGACCAATGGTGACTTGCTGAAACTGAAGGGTGATCTACAGGTGTGTATCTTTGTTTATTTATTATGTTTATTAATTGTTGCATACAGTGTGTTATTTGATAGATCCAGACTGAAGAAGTCTTCTTTTCAATTTATTATCTACCTTTAGCAGACCTTATTTGAAAATTTCATCAAGTGTTATTGTTACAGCTGTGTCTTTCAGCAGAAAGCATGACTTTCAGTTTCACAGTTTCAGATCAGTTTTGCTGTCTTCAGAATTGGGTCACTCTACGAAGCTGTGTGGCAAAAGTGTGACACCAACCGTGAAAAACCAAACTGAATGGGATACTTAATTTTATCATTTTTCTTGGAGATGCATGTCCAAAATGTGATGTTATGACCAAAAAAAGAATATAAATAGGTACTCCAAACCTTCTCTGCATGACCAAGCTCGACCTAAATTTCATCCATTTTTCATCAGTGATGTTAACCAAAATACGCTGCATATATCAATAAAATGTATACTGGGTTGTAGTATGGTGTCTACTCTTTGTGTTCATGTGTGTTTCTGTGCTTATTTTTACATGTTTAGTACTTATATTTGTGTTTTACTGGCGTATCTGTTGTTCATGACTTGCCGCGGTGGCACAGCGTGCGCGTATTGTTCACAGCACATTATCCGCTTTTCAATCACCTTGCGTGTCGCGTCAAAGCAACACAGGCTAAAAATAGCTAGCCAGTTAGGTAGAGTAGAGCTAGCCCTTCATTTTTGTATAATTTATTTTTGCATACGATCACGGGAACGTATTCAAATTTCAAGTAGAAAAGTTTCAAAGTAATATTCTCACTCTTCTACAAAACAGACAGGAGCGAAAAATATATGCCTAAAATTGTCAATCATTTTTCTATATTACTGCCAAGTTTCGTATATATTCATTACTTTGACTCCGCACGCAAAGCAAAAGAGCGCACATGCTGCCTCTGTGTACGAGCTAACGCGTGTTCGGAGAATGGGGTGCACAAACGATAGCGAGGCTGTAGTTGTACCATGTGCTTCGGCGAATATATATCGTCAGATTTAGCCAATCTACCGACTTCAGATGAAAATATTGATATGTAATACCATTTTTTGATTGATCTGTACCTAGTTTTTACATTTGCTTTTCAATTGTATTCGAAGTGTTTCTTTTGAGCAAGCATCGGTGCTGTCTTGCGAGGTAAACAAAGCGTGTTGGGTTATCGTCGGAAATACCGAACATAATTTTCTCTTTCACAAGAAAGTATGAATTAAACATTATTACTTTATAAAAGATGTTAAGGTACGTTTATATTTAAGTCATTATCTTCTGGCGGTCGTAGACTTTGAGGTAAAGTTATTTTTGTGAAGTCACGTGACCTTGTTTTTCGTCTGCTACAGTATGATGAAGTACTTTCTTTTTTTTAGATCAGTGTGTAGTTTTCTGTCCGTGATTTGTATAGACAAGCAAATTTCACACAAGTGTTACAATTATAATTCAACAATTTAAATAGTTGAAATTGCTGGTGATCAATTTTGTGTTGTTTGTCAATTTATATATATATATTTTTTTTATTGGGTTGGGGCAGGGGGGGGGGGGGGGGGAGGGGGGGGGGGGGGTGATGGCAAAAACATTTTCCTCTTTGTTTGTAATCTATCCTGTTCCATTATTCAGATCTCATTATCCTGATCATTTTGATGTTTAAATCATGTTTCTATCTTAATTACAACCCAAGATATTATTTTTCTTGTGTTTGTTGATTTTCACTTCAGCCATCAAAATCAGTGATTTTAATAAGTTTGAGGATCATTTTCAGCAAGATGCCCTTGTTCAAGAGCCTCGAAAAAGACTAGGCTGTCACAGATTACTAAAAAGAGTTGATTATAGTAGAATTTAGTACCATTATCACTATAAGTTGGTTCTGTGAAATTCCAAAAATGCCAAATCATTCAATTTTCACTGTTGCCAAAAAGGCATGCAAAAAAATAAACAAATTAATTCATAACTTTTGATCTAATTGTCCGATTATTTTCAACTTGATATCATTGGAATTAGAAAAATGAGACCTATCTGAAAAACATATAATTTACAAATATGATCATGTAACTTAAAAAATCACTTTGGAGTACCTAATAATAATATAAATGTGTTTGCATGGATGTGGATGGTAAAGTTACATGGTATGAAATTTGACGTAACACGGAAACCAAATAGATGGAAATACTGTACAAAAATAAATCTTGAAATGCAGGCTCAAACGAGACAGTTTATTTTGGCTTAGAAGCACTTCAAGACAAACCACAAAAATAGCCAAGCACAATAATGACAGTTTTGGAAGCAAGCTTGTGCCAAGCACTTAGTGGAAATGGAAAGTCGCTTTGCAGCGCATTTAGTTTACCCACAAGAATTTTTAAGATATGTAGATGAAACAACATAAGTAACATGCAGCAAATTCACTGACAAGAACATTTAAAAAATAGAGACTTTTGCAGTTGCTCAGGAACATACGTTTTAAAAATGGTAGTTGATGTAACATGGAAACCAACTTTCTTCATCAGTGAAATTAGTGAACTCTCATATGAAATGAAAGATAAGTTTGCAGGGAATCAGGACTCTGTAATCTAGAAAAGCATGATCAAAGAGACCAACCCTTAAAAATAGTTAAAATCCTTTTTTGTGTGCATAGTTTTGTATAACAAGATGCCAAAGTAACGATCTAAATCTTCAGGTTACATCAAACACAAGAAAACATACTTAGACGTCTTAGTTTAACAGCATTGGGATTCAGTAATGTAAATGTAGTGATGCTGTTCAAAGCACATTTGAAAATCGAGACTTGCAGTTGCTCAGGACCACATGTTTTAAAAATGGTAGTTGATGTAACATGGAAACCAACTTTCTTCATCGGTGAAATTAGTGAACTCTCATATGAAATGAAAGATAAGTTTGCAGGGAATCATAACTCTGTAGTCTAGAAAAAAAAATGATAAGAGAGACCAAACCTTAAAAATATTTAAAATCCTTTATTATGTGCATAGTTTTGTATAACGAGATGCCAAAGTAATGATCTGAATCTTCAGGTTACATCAAACACAAGAAAACATACTTAGACGTCTTATTTTAACGGCATCAGGATTCCATAAATGTGGTGATGCTTAATACAATAATAGCAAAGTAACAATAACGAACTTACTGGCACAAGAAACAATACAGGCCAGTAATATCTCTGTTTAATCGGATAAATTGTCATTTTCAGGTAGTTGATGTAACAAGAATCAAACCTGTGGGACGGTCATTCGTATTCCGGTTGCGTTTAACATAAGTGAGGACAATTACACTTCAAACGCAGTGTTTGAAAATAAATTCATCGAAAACAGTATTCCATCGGCCAAACATGACTACATAGGGGAATAATCAAAGTCAAAACATGTCTACGGTGGTCTCATTTGAGCTTAGCAAGCGTCAGATCATAATGAGTAAAACCTGGGCTTGATCAAAGAGCAAAGTTTCTGTACGATAAATCGTAAAAATTGTAATAAACGTCCTTCAGAGTAGATGCACAAGACAACAGTATCTAAATCTAAGTATACTGCATGATTTTGGACTCATCAATAAGTTTGTACTTAAAGAAAGCTCATCTTGAAGGTTCGATGTGGCTTGCTCTGTTTTTTGTAACATGTCCGGAAAAAACGGAAGCGAAATCAAAAACATGCGTGGCTTTCTCTGTTCAAAGCAATCGAAGCAACGTTGTGTGCAAATATCCTCCCGCGATACTTACTTACTTACGCCTGTCACCCCTACCCGGGTATAGGCCGTCGACGAGAGACCTCCAGCAACTCCTGTCCTGTGCTTCTCCTTCGATTCTACTCCAGGTGGTTCCCAGTCTCTTGATGTCTGCTTGGAGGTCTCGACGCCAGGAGTTTCTTGGCCTACCTCTTTTCCTCTGTCCCTGGGGGTTCCATGACAATGCCTGCCTAGTGATACTGGAAGCTGGCTTTCTCAGACTGTGACCGATCCATCCCCATCTTCTTCGCCCAATTTCATTCTCTGCTGTTATCTGCTCTGTTCTCTCCCAGAGTCTGACGTTGCTGATCTTCTCTGGCCAGTGGATTTTCAAGATTCTTTTAAGGCAACTGTTCATGAAGGTCTGTACCCTGTTGACTGTGGTTTTTGTCAATCTCCAAGTCTCTGCTCCATATAGGAGAACTGCTTTTACATTGGAGTTGAAAATCCGGACTTTGGTGTGTTGTGACAGCTCTTTGGAACTCCACACTTTTTTCAACTGGAGAAAGGCTGCTCTGGCTTTACCGATTCGTGCTCTGACTTCTGCATCAGTGCCGCCTTTTTTGTCTATGATGCTCCCGAGATAGGTGAAGGACTCCACTTCCTCCAACGGGGTGCCAGCAAGCAAGACTGGTTCTTCCCTGGTTGCGTTCAGCCTCATTGTCTTTGTTTTCTGTTTGTGAATGGTGAGGCCCACTTGGGACGAGATGTCAGCAAGCCTCGTGGTCTTGTCCTGCATTTGTTGATGAGTGTGGGACAGTAATGCCAAGTCGTCTGCAAAATCGAGGTCGTCAAGCTGTGTCCACAGTGTCCACTGTATTCCACTTCGTCTGTGCTCTGTGGTCATCTTCATGACCCAGTCTATGGCCAGTAGGAAGAGGAACGGAGACAGCAGACACCCCTGCCTGACACCAGTTCTGACCTGGAGCTCTCTGGTGAACTGCCCTTCGTGGATCACGCGACATGTCATGCCATCATAGCTGCTCTTGATCAGGCGGACGAGCTTTGTGGGTACACCGTAGTGTCGTAGGAGTTTCCACAGAGTCTCTCGGTCCACGCTGTCAAATGCTTTCTCATAATCCACAAAGTTGACGTACAGCGGGGAGCTCCACTCCAGAGACTGTTCCACGATGATGCGGAGAGTGGCGATCTGGTCTGTACATGATCGGTTCTTCCTGAATCCTGCTTGCTGGTCTCTCAGCTGGGGGTCAACGGAGCTCTTCATTCTCTCTAGGATGATCCTGTTGAAGACCTTTCCTGGTACTGCCAGCAAGGTGATTCCTCTGTAGTTGGAACACTTGCTGAGGTCGCCTTTCTTGGGAAGCTTGATTAGGTACCCCTCCTTCCAGTCAGCCGGCATCACCTCCTCTTCCCAGATCTTTCCAAACAGTGGGTACAGCATCTCCACTGTTGTCTCTAGGTCTGCTTTCAGAGACTCCGCTGGGATGCCATCTGGCCCTGCTGCTTTGCCATTCTTCAAAAATGCCACTGCTCTTCTGATCTCTTCCCGGCTGGGTCTGTCACAGCTGATGGGTAGGTCGGTCTCTGCCGGCTGGATGTCTGGTGGGTCGGGTGGGCTAGGTCTGTTCAGTAACTCTTCAAAATACTCGGCCCATCTGTCGAGTTGGTCTGCTCTGTCTGCAATAGGCTTGCCTTCTTTGTCTTTTACTGGTCTTTCTGTATGGCCATACTTGCCCGACAATCTTCTGGTAATGTCGTAGAGCTGTTTCATGTTACCGCTGCCTGCTGCCTTTTCTGCCTCTGCTGCCAGGCTGTCTGTGTAGGCCCTCTTGTCTGCCCTGATACTCCTCTTCACCTCGCGGTTGGCTTCCGAGTATTCCCCCTGTGCCCTTGCTTTGGCTGCTCTCGTGCGACTGATGTTGACAACTGCTTTCTTCTGCTTCCTCACTTCTATCTTCTTCAAGGTCTGTGCCGACAGCCAGTCCTTGTGATGGTGTTTCCTGAACCCTACAGTGTCTTTGCAGGTTGAGTTCAGCGCCTCTCTAACTGCCTTCCACTGCTGCTCTGTGGTGACTGCCTCTTCAATTACTAGCTCCTGTAGCGCTTGAAACCGGTTGGACAGCACCAGTTTGAACTCTTCTCTAACTCCAGTTTCTCTCAGGAGGCCTACATTATAGCGCTGTCTTCTTGTTGTCTCTGTGCGGCTTTTCTTTAGCTTGAGCTTCATTCTTAAGGTAAGCAGATGGTGGTCTGAGGCGACATCTGCTCCCCTCCTCACTCGAACATCTTGAAGGGATCTTCTAAATTTCTTGCTAATGCAGATATGGTCTATTTGGTTCTCTGTTGTATGGTCAGGTGAGACCCAAGTTGCTTTGTGTATTCTTCTGTGTGGGAAGATGCTGCCTCCAATGACAAGTCGGTTTAGAGCACAAAAGTCTACAAACCTCTCCCCGTTCTCACTCATCTCCGAGCCTAGTCCCTGTCTCCCCATCACCTCTTCGTATCCGGTGTTGTCCTCCCCTATTTTGGCATTAAAATTGCCCATGACGATGGTGATGTCTCGCTCCGCACCTTTGTCCACGGCACTCTGGAGTCGGTCGTAGAACTCTTGTTTCTCTTCCTCGTCACTGTCATTAGTGGACGCATAACACTGGATGACGTTCAGCTTGAGCTTTTTCTTGGTTCTAAAGGCTGCTGTGATAATTCTTGGCCCAAGAGGTTCCCAGCCCATCAGCGCGCTCTGTGCCACTGGTGACAGCATGAATGCTACTCCTTCTGTATGGGGGGCATTCTCCTCTTCGTGACCTGAATACAGAATCATCTCCCCACTTAACAGCCTTTTCTGGCCAGACTGCGTCCATCTGGCTTCACTGATACCTAGCAGGGAAAGGTTGTACTTTTGCATTTCCGCTGCTATCTGGGCGGCCTTGCCGCTCTGGTACATGGTCTTGACGTTCCATGTGCCCATGGTTGTGTCCCTGGATAGAGAGAGGCGGCTCGGTCCTGTGGCTTCCGAAGACTTCCGGCTTTCACCACAGGATGTCATAAGTCTTCTGGTACAAGAACCTTCCTCCTCCAGGAAAGGAATTACTGTTAGTCTTTTCGTCGGCGTTTTTGTAGCTATTTCCTTTTTTGCAGGGTGGGGAAGCTACCCCCACGCCCAACCCCCTTACTAGGAGGACCAGGGGTTTTCTGTCGGGGTCACCTTCCCTTAGACCATGTTGGTTCACGGCACCTTATTTCATTCGGTGCACCCCTCTCACGAGGGACCCCCTATCCACCACCCAGGGGACGCGCCTCAACGCCATATGGTCCCAGCGCGAGGTCCTCCCGCGATACACATCAAAAACTAGGGCAAGAAAAAGTCCCTGAAAGTGTTGCGTTTAGCATTAATTGAGCTTGTTTTGTTCAGTTTGACGTAACATTCAAAACAGGAAACGAAAGCACACGTCCAACTTTAAAGCTCAAAATACAGGACGGACAACGCTTTTACCAAACTATACCCTTTTAAACATATTCGAAACACGTCCGCCATCTTGAAGAACATGATTATACGAGTAGTCATACGCCAGGGATGTTTGAATGTCAAAGTGTGTCTTTGGTTGGTTGTGGAAACGCGTGTTACGTCAATCATGAACTAAATTGTATCCTTATATAAACATTGCATTCTAAAAGACCTTTCTGGTTGTAAGATCGTAATGATCACTTACAAAAACTTACAAAAGCTGTAAAGAACAATATGATTACATAATTATGTTTACAAAAACTTACAAAAGCTGTAAAGAACAATATGATTACATAATTATGTTTATATTTTAAACCATAAATGAAAGATCACCAACACAAGACAGAAGAGGGTTACAGCTATGTCCCAATCGGGACCGCCATTTTTGTGCATCCTCACATGCGTTCAGACTAATTTAGTAATTAAACATCAAAAGACTTGATTTTTTTCCCATGCATTATCAATACTATCTCTTTCATCATCCTGAAACAGAATAGTACCCTTCATTGAGTAAAGTAACTTGGCAGATGTTTTTTTACAGCCAGTTGAAAGTAGGCACCCCTTATGTTACACATCTTTGTAGAGTGACCCAATTAGATATTTTTGTGCACAAGGCTGGTAAGAAAACCAGCAGATGAGGTTTGACAGACATCTGGCTATTGTGAAATACCTCATTTCATGGCGGAAAACATTAGTATTGAAAGAGGGAGGGATGGGGGAGCTTCTTTGGCCATTGCTTGATCAACTGTTCTAACTTCACAACTTGTAACAATCTTAAAATACATGTAGCAGGAATATGAGTTGTAGAATTGAAGTCTTCTGCCATGGGGATTAGAGAGCACAATGAAACAAACCAACCTAATGCCTGTGAGACTCTTGTTTTGTAGATGACGGCAGATCACCCCGTCCTAGCATTTACAGTGCTATTGCTGCAGGGGAGAGTTGTGTAAGTACGTGATCTACAGGGGGTGTTGTGACACCAATTTTGTTTGAATGATGTACAGTTTGATTAGAATTTTAATGTACCCTATCAGTATCACTCTTCATTTAGACATCATTTGGGAAACTGAATACATACAGTCTACACAGCTTTACCATTCATGGCAAAAGTTGCAAATTTATATCATAATAATGAATATGTTACTTTCACTTTGAAAATCCCTTCGCTTTCAAGAAAGAGTGAACACAATCCAAATGCTAGAGACATAGATCTACATGAGCCACTGCAGTTGCAGAGGATCATGAGGGTCTGTGCCTCTTGCTGACACCACTATCATCCTCAGATAGGTGAGGCTCTTATGGATTAAATTAACAATAAGTGAGTAACAATTTCTGAGACCACTGACCGTGAACAGATTAAAGTGCTATGTTAGTACCACATTTCCTATTCACGTGTTTCAAAATTGCATTTACTTATAGGCACAAACGTTTGCCGTGAGTGGAGGTTTTGGGCAACTAGTTTGACCTGATCTTGCAGTTTGTATAGAGCAGGGGTTGATATAGTTTTTGCTTCAGAATTGAATAAGTAAATCGGTGTGTGCTGGCCTTTGATTTTAGACTTTACAGCTAGAAGCTGTAAGGTCTAAAATAAAGGCCAGCTCACATAGATCTCACAGCTGGAAGCTGTAAGGTCAAAAATTGCAGACCAGCACAGAAACATTGTATTCTTTGCTCATGACTGAGTTTGATTAGGTCTCAGTTTTCAAATGTACAGTAAGCTTTGCTTGTATCAAGATCAGATAATCAAAGTCGGATATAACGCTAACAGTTCTTTTCCAGAGTTCCTCTCCACCTTTTTGCTGCTTCATTTACTTTGTTTACAGATACAACAAACTTGAGATTATAACAAGAGACCTCTTTGGGTCCTGTGGCATTTTGATATCCTAAGTTTACTGTACTGCGAGACAGGTTGATAGATCTATTTTTTTAATCATACTTTGTGTGTAGATTCTTATAACTTGACCAACAATAACGTGGCTAGGCTGTTTTCTATGTCCCTTGCAGGAGGTCATTGACTTGACCCAGGAACTCATCTCTGGCCACACAAGCGGATCAGCTGCAGGGACGAGCGGAGCAGGTAATGGCGGAGTGGCAACCTTGACCTCAGGCGCAGCAGAACCCAGCGACCACCCACAGTACTCTTGGCAGGTTGGGGAGGAGTGTTTGGCAGTGTACAGCGAAGATGGAATGTAAGTTTGCTCTATGTTTTGATGCATACTGGATTGGCTTGAATGAGACTGAGAGGGAATGGAACCGATAGGATGATTAACTCCTATCATCCTGAGGCTAAAAGCTTCAAATGTGTACACTGCCATATGTGCAAGCTACATTATACTATAGTACTTACAGATAAGGATGTAGACCAATGGCTGTAGTTCAAGGGTGGTGCCAGAATAGTATGGCGCCTAGAGGCACCAAGCTATTTTGGCACTACCCTTGAACTATTTTAGTCAAACTTATTTCACACACTGGTGTATTCCGAATGATAAGAGTTAAAAGCAGGCCAAAGCCTCTGGCTTGGACCTGGCCGACAGTTTTCACTTTCTTGCATGCTACAGCCTGTCAATTGTCAGCGTGGTCTAACTCTAATCCAGAAGTATTGGTCTTCTGCAATGACATTCAGATTTATGTAATCATCCTAAATATTCGACCGCCCTAAATAAGCGACCACTAGCCGTTTTTGATAATTTTTTAGCAAAATAAACTTGCAAGTATTCCACCAGCACTACAAAATCACGCCCTAAATATTCAACCACTGCCTGGTAAAAAAAAAATCTGCGACACAACAGTTTTTAAAAGTTGCATTGTTTGCATAACAAGAAGAAAAAACAGCATGGCTAAATTTGGTGTATTTACAGTAATATAACCTACATTTCTACCTAAACTGATACCACATGCAGAGCTGCCAACCCTTAAGGAATTTCCATAATTTGTTACTGAAATTGGTTTTGCTTACGGAATTGCGTAAATGAGTGATTGTTTTTACAGAAATTATTTTTTTGTTGGCTCCGGCGCATATGCAGATATTTGGCTTTGTGCGCCAAACTAATCACACACATAGTGACGGAAGACAACTTAATAACCATTCAGTGTTCGAGTTGTATTTTATAGCAGCCAGTCGTATTGCTGTTATCACGTCACTGTTCTGTGTTGAAAAGGTGTCGGCGAAGCAAAAATGTGATGCTGGTAGCAGTGGTGGGGGAGATAAACAAAAGAAAACGCGTTCCAGAGGTCTCTCTCTTGGCTTGACTTCGCAAACGAAGATTTTATAGGAGTTGCCCACGACGTCTGCAGGCTTGTTCGTGGCTGCGGAGGCCAATCCGAGACAGGCAGGTTCGACCGCAGTGGCTGCAGGGGAAGGTATGGCCAGGGTTCTGAGCTGCGGCATCTCTGTTTTTTCTCCTGAGCCGCTTGTCCTTAAGGCTAGCTCTGTGAGAGTCCTCAAAGGAGACAGCTGCCTTGTAAATGGTGGAGCGCCAGGTGTCACGGTCCGCAGCAAGCGAAGACCACTGGTGGTGGTCGATTTGGCAGGCACTAAGTGACTTCTTGAGACAGTCTTTGTATCTCTTCTTTGGTGCCCCTCTGTCACGGTGTCCAGTAGCAAGCTCGCCGAACAGGGTGATCTTTGGTAGGCGATGATCCTCCATCCTGGAGACATGCCCCGCCCAGCGGAGCTGTGTCCGCAGCAGCAAAGCCTCGATGCTCACAGTTTCAGCCTGTTCAAGGACCTCGACGTTGGTGACATAGTCACTCCAGTGAATGCCCAGGATGGTACGCAGGCAGCGCTGGTGGAAGCGTTCGAGGAGTCGTAGTTGGCTGCGGTAGAGGGCCCAGGACTCGGAACCATACAGCAGGGTGGTGAGGACCACAGCTCTGTACACGCTGATCTTGGTGCCTGTTTTCAGCTGTTGATTGTGCCACACCCGCTTGAAAAGTCGCCCGAAAGCGCTGTTCGCTTTTGCCAGCCTGCTGTCAAGCTCCTTGTCCAGCTTGGCGTCCGACGTGATAATGCAGCCAAGGTAAGTAAACTGGTGCACTGACTTTAGTTCAGACTCGCCAATGGTGATGTGAGGAGGGCGATACACTGTCTTGGGTGCCGGCTGATGGAGGACCTCTGTCTTTTTCAGACTGACCTCGAGTCCAAAGAGCTGGGCAGCATCTGCGAAGCAAGACGTGATGCGCTGCAGGGCTCTCTCTGTGTGTGCAACGAGGGCAGCATCATCAGCAAAAAGCAGCTCACGAATCAGTTGGTCTAGGGTTTTCGTGTGGGCCTGCAGTCGTCTGAGGTTGAACAGGCTGCCATCGAGACGATACCTGATGTACACTGCATCGTCATCATCGAGGTCCACTGTGGCCTGCTTCAACATCATGCTAAAAAAGATGGTGAAGAGGGTTGGTGCCAGCACGCAGCCCTGCTTTACGCCGTTGAGAATAGGGAATGGTTCTGAGAGGTCATTGTTGAGTCTGACCTGGCCTTGCTGGTCCTCGTGTAGCTGGACAATCATGTTGAGGAACTTTGGGGGACAGCCAAGTCGCTCCAGGATCTGCCACATGCCTTGCCTGCTCACAGTGTCGAACGCTTTTGTTAGGTCGACAAATGTTACGTACAGCCCTTTGTTCTGCTCGCGGCACTTCTCCTGTAGCTGTCTCAGCACAAAGACCATATTGGTGGTGCTCCTGTTTGCTCTGAAGCCACACTGGCCCTCTGGGAGTTGGTCTTCAGCGATGGCAGGTACCAGCCGATTCAGGAGCAGCCTTGCAAGGATTTTCCCAGCAATGGACAGCAGGGTAATTCCCCGATAGTTGGAACAGTCAGACTTCTCGCCTTTGTTCTTGTACAGGGTGATAACGACATATTTACATAGATAAATACCCGTGCATCAAGCCTACAGTGAAACCGGATTACGTGTAATGTGATGTTTGTTTGTGCGAATTCGACATGGAGGATTTAATGATGTTCAGCGCCATTGCGAAGGCTTCTTAGTGCACTACATTCCACGAGGTAATTACTGAAGTTCCTTGAAAAATTACTGAAATTCTGATTCTCCATTACTGAAATTAATTTTGGGGGTTGGCAGCAATGCACATGGAAAACCCCTGCATAGGAAATTAATGACTTGCTGGCTTAATTTCTATCTATTTTTATTCACAAACCAGATAGGTGAGGCTAGCGCTGGCAGTATCTATAACTCGAGGCAAATTTGTATTGTTACATTGTTGTGTAATGTTCTGTGCATCTACTGTGGGAAATCAGGGTATTTACCTGACCACATATAGTAGCGCACCTTCATGTTTGTGTATGTATGTTTCTCCTGCCTACTTCCTAAGTTCCGGAGAAAGACATGGGTTATATAAGAGACCTGATCCATTCTTTTTTTAGGATGGAAATGATCGTCTTGTTCTATACCTGCGTATTTCTCTGTGGGCTGGCGATTGGGTGCCTGATAGGCGGGGGCAGGGGATCTAACTGTTTGTCTGCCCAGCGCTGTGATTCCCCTTGGTTTGAGTATCTATTTTTATATTTCCGTGTAGCATCCTTTTAAGAACAAGAACGCATTCTATATAAACTGTCCTGCACGTGCTTCGACTCTTATCAACGTGACTTCTCCTGCTTATATCTCTGACTTACTCTGTCACGACCCCCGCTTCCGGGGCGCGAACTATGAGCGCTACCCCTCGAGTACAACGAACCCAAACTGACACAAACACCAGAGGAAAAATTACATTTACAACAACATTTTATTACATGACTAAGTGCCAAAAGGTGAACACTAAAAGAGGACAAAGGGGATCAAAATTGAAACTCACTGAAATCATTTTGGAAATGCATTTCTATAATGGATTTCTGCTGTAGTATTAGTGTGTGAAAGCAGGAGATAAGTCTGCAAGTAGAGTTTGTGAAATTTGACTTTAATGGACGTATGTCGGACATCGGCGATTACACCGTAACTGCCATGTAACTAACACTTTTCTTCACATACATAAGTGAAAGTTACACACCATGTGTGGAACACAGTTACCTATTCACACCTTAAAAAGTAAATGTTGAGTCCCACTCTGAATAAATCTTTCGTATGTTATTTGGTGTAATCGATGACATCTGACAAAATAAGCATTTAACAGTTAACTTGACAACAAGAACATGCATTGCACTTTCATCGTCACTCACATACATCACATGATAACAAGAACAAATATATGTGGCAATACAGTCTCTCCTTTACTTCATTATGGTTAATTTTGTTGAGGGACTAAAAATAAAATCATGTCTGGTGTCATGTTGACACCAAAATTGTCTGTCACTGCTTTACAGACTGCACATCAATGTTTTATCAAATGCATCATAACTGTGTGACATTTTATTACAAAACCTAACATTTAAGAGCTTAGGTGTGAATACCAGAATCTTAAATAGATGCTATAGTACATGTTGGACAGAGTTACGATTCACAGGCATGTCCATTAAGTGAGTCGGGCTTTGTTATTACATAGAAAAGGTTTGTGTAAATGTTGCGTTCGACCCACACAATCTATATTTCAGGATCTGAAATAGCAAACAGGAAATGGAAGTATTCATTTCCTTTCAAAGTGTCCGAAGTGCAAAAATGCAGATATGTCGAAATATTTTACCTAACGTTACACGCGGAAATTTAACTCGCCACGTGTTGTCATGGTCGGACATAAGATTTACACCATGAAGACTCTTAGTAAAAATCAGAAAGGAAGCTACGACTCGACCCTCTGTGTCCAACGATTGCAATGAAATATATCAGCAAAGCAATACCACTTAAAGCTCTCTTTCTTACAAGGCTCAGAACCTACTAAAATATCTTTGGTCAGACATAAGCCTCAGAATTCCTTGAAAAACTGTAGTCAGTCGTCATATTTAGGTCGGACGTCATGTACTAAACAAAGATTACACCTTACCTATTGTTGATCGCTGCAACCACTCCGTGGCAAGCATGCCGGAACCACGCGGTTTATAAGTGTCACGTGACCCACTGCGGAATGTGATGGAATCAAAATGTTTGATTTTTGCAATTCGGCTGATTTATCAGCTATGTCAGTCGTCATTTTATTACACAAAAAAAATCATCAGAAAATTTGGCGAGAATTAAAAGTCATATAAGCTTTGCCAATAGAGTTTTGGTGCATAGGCTATTCTGTGACGTCACAAAGAAAAAGGTCAATCGCTGTTTTGACCATGTGCGATCATCTGCGGTCGCGAGGGGAGCGTTCAACCTTTCGGTGATTGAAGTCTGACATGCTGAACTTTCGCGAGTTATTACATCAAAACAGCAATTAGGTTTGGGTTTAACTTTTTTATAAGATTAACATGACCTATTCTCCATGCATTCAAAGAGGTTTGATCGAGATTTGCTTGCCGTGCTTTAGAGTAGCAGCATGTAGAAGAGAGCCATGGTCGGCTTGTCCGTTTTCAGCGGCGGAAAATAGCCCGACCCAAGAAACACACACATAATAAACACACCCAACACAACTGTTCACATCAAGTTTATTTCTAGTGTATCTTTGGCCTATTCTCACCACACAAAGAAAGCTATTTCATGAAATAGGCTTAATCTTTTTGACAATTCATGAACTGAAGGAGACACCCCTTGTACTTCTGACCTTTTGGCATTTAGTCACATACAAAAATTGATGATAATCCAAAATATCCTTACTCAATCCTAACCCCACACTCTCGCATCGCATTCACACACACATCCACACTCCTCAGCATGAATATCCAACATACATAATACAAAATAACTTCAAATATATAATAAAACAAATATCCTTAATAAACTACAAATGAAAATTGAGAAAGAGCTTAATGTAATTCACAAATTGCTGGATCTACTTGGCAGGAGCACAAATGACAAGTTTACATTAAAATGATGCTTTCGCTTCCGCGATAAAGTCCTTTATGGCTCCTTTTATTTTTAAATAATACAATATTTCAGAATACACAATATGTCTGTCACTGCGACAAAGTAACTCTCAATAAAATGTCCCCACGAGGAATTAAAATTAGTCTCACAACGTTCTTTTACCAGTTTGCAAATGGACAAGACTTTACTTAAATAAGTTAAGAAATGCTATATGGGACGACCCGACCTGGCTAAACACGTGGTGTGCCTCGACGCTCGCAACAGCGCTCGGGTATGGCGGCATAGTCCCACGAGGCGGAGTGACACAGCCAGCCTCCACTCTCACACTGAATCACCCAGACCTTCCACACAGCACGGCGGCGGACTTCACCACTTAGTTCTTTATATTTTTGGATGCACTAAAGGGTGCAAAAATACACATATCAATAACTGACAACAAAAGAAAGGTAATCACATCACTCTTCCCACAACTTTAACTGCAGTCTTCTATATTCCTTCACCTCTTTCCCACAACAATAATAAATTAAACCTCAACGAAACGCATACTTACACATTACCCTATATAACTCACTTCCAAACTTGCCCTTCGACGCTAGATACCACCAAATAAATAAATGACATTTATTTCTACATTCTTACACTTGCCCCCAATACTCACTAACTAAACTAATAATAATAACAGAACAAACACAGATAAACCCCCGAGCAAATGGCCACTAAAGAATTGTTGCGCGCACTTGCTGTCATCCGTGAAGACGCCCTGGCTGAGACGAAGACGAGCAAAGACAAGCCAGGGGTTTAGTCGTCACATTTTCTTTCTCTCTTGCATATATCACCACCCGGTCGCTGCCTCCGACCGTTCAAAACCGGTTAGAGGCAGTAACCGCTACTTTACCTTATCATGACTCAAACCGATAATCCCACAGAAAAAAACCAACACCACATAATCCACAGAACACATAGGTAATCCAAGCACAATGCACATAAATCCAAGTGTCCATGGTACACGACAGTAATCCACCTAACCACAACCGGAGCATGATATGCTCACAGCCTGTCCTGGTTGAGCTAAGCGAAGAGACTGCCAGGAAATGGTGAGCGCGCCACCGGATAGGGAGATAGGGGAGGCCACTCAGGGTGTCCTGGTAATAACACCCCTGGGTGGTTGCCTCCCCTGTCATCAGGTACACGAGTTTTTTGGGCTAAAATTGTTAAGCTAAGTGAAGCATTCCTAGTACATAGCTGCCAACCCTCCCGATTTTTTCTGGAATTTCCCGAATTTTTTTCAAGTCCCGATTTTCCGTTTTTTTGTACATTTTTCCCCGATTTTCAAGCTTTGTTTTAAAATTGTAGGCATTTTGGCATACCGCTCGGGGTCAAGCGTCTGTAGTTGAGAACCTGCCGCTATACTGTACCGCTAAGCTTTCAGGGACCCAAAGCCAGTCTTGATTACGCGTGCACAGCAAATTTCCATCCATTCTGTGTTTGTTCCGGTCACTTCGAAATTGCCCTGGTCTGGAGCACATGCTTAGCGATTTTCACAACTGGTATTTTTGATTTTCAACAAAATGATGCCTCTAAATAAGCAGAAGGGGTTGGTGAAGTTCCATTCAGACTACAAGCGTTCCTTACATCGACGAATCAAGAAAGGGCGAACACTGCCATTTGTAAAATGTGCCGGGCAGACATAAACATCGCTGCACAGTAAACCTAGGCAGGCTGACGCGCACTTTGTTTGATTATTTGGCTGGAGCAAGATGTGTATTGATTTACGGCCATGGTCACGGTCTAGTGCCTACCCTCCTCCCCCCCTCTCTCCCCCCCCCCCCCCCCCCCCCCCCCCCCCGCCGTTGTTTGATTTTTTGGCTTCTGGAAGCAAGGGCTAACGTCGTGGAGGCAACTCAGGAATTTTGTTGCCTCAGGGTTGGCAGCTATGCTAGTACAGTAGTAGTAATGCCGTCAGTAATGATTTTGAGAAAATAAAGTGCGATGTAGGATCACGTGAATTGGGAACCACCCGATCGCACAGAACAATCACGTATGTTATACGCCGACCTTTGCATTCTTGCGCGGCACCAATTCCCTGTGTAAAGGCCAAACAACTCACCTGTTCTATCGTTTTACCCGATGACTAACTAATCTCTGTCACCCCTCTAAATTTAACTCCCCTACAAAAATAGAAGAAAAAAAACCCATGTCGTGACATACTCCATCTGTATACTCCATCTCGCACCCTTTGCTCTTCCTCTGATACACGTAAATTTCGCTTTCCCAATTTCAAATGTAAAACATGTGGCGGTCATGCCTTCTCCCATCTTGGTCCCGCCTCTTGAAACAGCCTCCACGCCCCTGTTCGTAACTGTCAAACGCTCTCATTTAAATCACTTCTCAAAACCCACCAGTCTACAAAGCTGCCTTTCACTAGTTCATTTCCCCAGCCATGCACAATTCATCACCACTGTCACGTATGTGTGTGTGTGTGTGCGTATGTTGTACGTGTTAGCTGTTAGCCTTTTCATTGTATCAGCGCTTAGAGCTACTTTTAGAATACACGCTTAACAAATCTCCTTTATTATTATTATTTTCAGTTATCCTACATGGATTTCTTTTTCCATTGCTTTAACCATCAGGGTAACAATCTGCATTGGTTTCTGTGTGGCTACAGTACAGATCTCAGTCTGCACAAAATAATCAAGTGTTAGAAGTATGGTTTGCATTAGAGTAATTAAGTTGTATTTAGTAAGCCATTTTCCACTGCCGATTACACATTGATTACTTCCCTTGCGACACAATCGCACTGTCCGAAAACGGTCGGAATAGCCTCTCAATAAGCCGAAATAACCACATATACACATTATTAAGTACTTAAAGTTGAAATAATCTTATATTTGAAGTTTTAAGTTTAATAAATGTTGTTTACTTAGCGTTAGAAAGATTTGTTCTTTGAGCCTCTTGTTCTCTGGATATCTTCGCCTATGGTGACTTCGCTTCAAAGCTTTCTAACGCTAAGTACACAACTTTTATTGCACCTAAAACTTCAAATATAAGATTATTTCGACCTTAAGTACTTAATAATATGATTGTGTATATGTGGTTATTTTGGCTTAGGAGAGGTTATTCCGACTGTTTTCTGACAGCGCGATCGTGCAGCAAGGGAAGTAATCAACATGTCATCGGCTTACAACTTAATCAACTTTAATGCAAACCAAACTTCTAGCACTTGATTGTCCTATGTCTAAGTACTCAATAATAGTTGTAGATATGGTTATTTTAGCTTAGGAAAGTTTATTCTGGGTTTTAGCAGAACCTATGAAAATCTTAAAATTAGGTCAGATTCACAGTGATCGACGACACATAGTCCCCTACACCTGTACACGGCAGGCAATTGAGCATCAACATATAGAGCCAGTGAGACATAGAGCTCCTATGAACACCTGCACCTTACAGAGGTACATGACAATTTATGATTCATGGATATAATGGGCAGTTCGCCTGTACACTATCTATGCCAAGAGGGGGGGGGGGGGGGGGGGGGAAGGTGCATTGATTGTCCACAGGGGCAGGCTAGCACATGATGTGATATTCTATAGCCTCCTATCCTCTTATGTTTTGCAGATAACGTTTAAAATATGCATATATCAAGAAAACAGTAAGAATAAGAGGTGATTATCACATTGGATATAATTTATTTTAAATTTTGTAAAAAATGATTTAGCCACTAAAATTGGGATCAGATTTAAACACGTGTGAACCCTCCCCCTGTGGGTACTCCGGTTTGGGATGAATAACAGCTGTTGGTGTTTCAACTCAAACAAGGTAAATCACGAACAGGTCAATCAGCAAGCCTGTACAACTACAAGGCAAAATTAGTGCCTCAAAATTTTGACCAGGCCACCTCCGCAGGCAATCAACATTTTCAGAACTCCTAAATACATGTATTCGACCAGAGCTGAACAATCGGAAAATTTGCATGTCAAAAGTGGTCGGATATTTAGAGTAATTACAGTAGGATGCAACTGGGTTTGTAATTGTAAATGATGCTTTATGTTTACCTTGCCACCAAGAGGCATAAGTTCCATGATCCCCTGCAGGGGCTCATGAGAATATAATTATGCCTCTTGCAGATGGAGTGGGCTTGCTGAATGCACTGTTGTTTTTTGTTTTATTTTACAGGTATTATCCTGCCACCATTGAAGAAATATTAGAGGATGGAGCCTGTACCATTACCTTCTCAGAATATGGAAACACAGATGTCACTCAGGTAACCATGCTTTGATAAATCAGATTATGACTTGTATACTTTGTAACAGAAAATGGGATTTTATCTAACCCATTACATTCTGATTTGTTTTCTCAAAACACATTACCGATGGTATTATAGGAATGTTACCTAGCTAGCCTAATTTTAGCCAAAATTTGGTTGTGTCCGTATAAGGGAGTGTTGGCAGGAGAGGGGCGCCATAGACCAGGCCAAAACCCGAGTAGCCTCCCCTTGGTCCCACCCGGAACGAGATTACCTGGCATACCTCAGTTTAGTTCTTAGCTAGCCTGTAGACGGTTGTGTCTGTACGTCGCTCTTCGATTCCTACAGTTTGGTTGTGACCGATCGTCTGGCGACTTTACATTTCTGTTCTGGTTCTCTCGGTTGTGCTGGATGGTAGCTTACTCGACTTCTTGTGCCTGGGACTGTTTGAACTAGACTTGGTGCTCACGAGGATTGTGACCGGTCGTCTCGTGACTTTGACAGTCTGTTGTGGACTTAGCGTGCCGGGGTTTTGGTGCCCTCTCGGACTACGTGCCTTGTTTGGCGTCCTTGTGACGACTTGGACCCGGGTGGTGGCTGTGAGTCCGGTGGGCCTCAGGACGTCACTTCCACAGGCTTGGGTTTGCTCCTCACTCCGTTATGGCCAGGTAAAATCTCGGTGAATGCCCTCAACCAGCGCTCAGCGGAAGGGAAGAGCGCCGAGCGTCGGCACGCTCTGTGCACTCGTTGGTTTCGTTCTCATCCTCGCGCGCGGAATTATTGGTTTGCGGCCTCGGTGGCCACGCTCGCTCGTTCTTCATTATGGCCTCTATGTTGCAGTTACCACGCAATGTGGCGATTTTCAGTGGCCCTGTGACGAGCATGTGGTCTTCCTGCCCTGTTCTGGCTGTGAGTCAACGCATCCCTGTGCTGTATGCGCCCCCTGGCTGGAAGGGAGATGGTCCCAGCTGTGGGGATTCTTCCGCCTTGAACAGCCGACACCTATCAGAGAGCGTCCGCCATTTCCCGCACAGAGTGCCACGGTTGGACCAAGTACAGTTCCCTTGACTGTGATGAATCGGGGCCAGTAGGACGAATTATGCGCAGAATACCGTGGCTGTGGCTAGTAAGTTACCCATGACTGTGACGAATTGGAGCAGGACAGCTCCCACAGTGCACATTTCCGCGGCTGAGGTTTCAAAGTTAAACCCATGACCGGACGAAACGGACCGATCCTACTGCTTCCGGGCAGACGTTTGAACCCGACCATACGACGATCTTTGCTCCCACAGTGCACATTTCCGCGGCTGAGGTTTCAAAGTTAAACCCATGACCGGACGAAACGGACCGATCCTACTGCTTCCGGGCAGACGTTGGAACCCAACCATATGACGATCTTAGCCCCGGGTCAGACGGCGAAACGCAGATTTGACAGACAGAGGATACCACGCTCAGTTCTTTGGGACGAGACTCGCTCGCGGCGGGATCCTGCCTCTAGTGACGATCACTCGGCTTCTCGGTCGCAGGTCAGTGATGTGTGTGTATGTTAAGGTATATATATATGCGCTGTAGGATGCAAGCTCTGTGTATGTCATTGTACGGCGCCTAGACCTTTTCTATCAAAGTATAGGCGCTTTAAAAATATTCATTATTATTGTTATTATGGACCACGCCCAGACTAGCTTACTACAGGCGTCGGCGCCAGCTCCCGTCTAAGGTTAGACAGGCACGAACCGGCTGCATGCAGGGACCGCAAGTACCACAGGGCTGCTGCACGTCACACGCCAAGATCCCAGGTCAGTGATGATGGGCCACGCCTCGCGCCCCGATCGTGGACACAAGAGCCCGCCCCAGATGCAGTGCTGAGAGGCGAGAGATGACCCCACGACGGGACCCCGACCACCGACCTCGGCCACGATAGACAGTTCGCCTGACTCCAGAAGCGCGTGCTCCCTACACAGAGACCAGGGTCAGGAGAGGAGCATGCGACGACGTCCCAGTGCCGTTGGGTCGCTACGCGATGGAAAGACCTAAGACTCTTCGTCGCTGTTCGAGTTTGTGGGACCGGCCTCCGAGACGACGCTCTTCCTCCCGGACTTTGTGCAACAGCACTCACGCTAGGCCTTCGTCATGGAAGACGGGAGCCAAGGTACGTTCCCCCCTCGGACCGTGCTGTTTTGGTGATGGATTCGCCGCCAGCTATCGAGACGCTGTACGCACCGAGACACCCGTTGAAGACCTTCCGTTCTCTACGCCGCAGCCGCTCCCCTCGGGACCGCCGGTCTGCCCCTGGCAGTTCGGCTTCTTCTTACAGGACCCCGGCTCATCTCCGCTCGCGGCATGGCCTCAGAGGAAGACAATCCCCTCCAAGCGCCTTTCCGCTTCTCGTCGGACCGCTGCCGCGGGCTTTCACCGGTCGTTCGGAGCAGTTAGACGCCTCTTCCCTCCCTCGTGCGTGATGGACGACTCTTTCAGCTTGGCCCCAGAAGACTTCGTTTCGCCGTGGCTGGGCGATGACGCGCCTCCACTTCGCTACGCTCGCAGTCTCGAGATGTGATGGATTCGCCGCCAGCTACGTTCAGCCATAGGATGGAGACTCTTCGGGCCATGGATGGAGCAGCCCCCTCATCGTGTGTTGTCTTCCCGCGGAAGACTGCCTGCCTTCTCCCCCTGCCAAGAAGAGAGCTTCGGCCTTCGTGAACTCCGAGTGACAGCCTAAGCATTTCAAGTCTCTTCCTCAACCGCCCGGGTGCCGGGACCTACGTGACGCCTTCTCCTCTCACCCGCTTCAGGGCACCTTGGGTGACACCGGCTTCTTCGCTGACAACAGGTGGCCGGCGGACCTGTCTATGGCCTTCCGGCGGAGGTGGTACACGGAACGTTCGCAGAGCTTAGCCTGCCCACTCCTGGCGGTGGACCCCCCGGCGCTGTCCTGTGCTGGTTCTCTTCAACGTCGTGATTCTACTCCTGGTCTTGCGCAACCACTTTCCTCATCCGCTGTTCCCCGACCTCTGCAGGGTTACTGGACCTGGGGACGCAGGCCATCGTCCGCCGTGTTGAGGAGGCTTGGATTCCTATTTTCTCACCGCTTAGCCGACATCCTCGCCTTGGCTGTTCCGACAACCGGGCCCCTTACCACACCGCTGTCACCGCCTGGGCTGTGACTGCCAGCTGCGATCTGCTGCGTCGAGATACCGTCCGGCACGCTTACTCGCTGCCGACCGAGTTGAAGATTTAGCTACGCATGGCGCCGCTCGGTGGAGAATTCCCTTGGCCCCACCTGGCAGACCGTCAAGGAGGCTAACGAGGACTGGTGGCTCAACCGTGTCGTGCTGTTGACAGCGCTGGACGTAGCAGTCTTCCAGGGACACTGACGCAGGACATGCCAGCAGTCCTCGCAGGAGGCGGTTCGCGTGGCTGCGTGGAGACAACTTGGAGTTCGAGCGTTCTTTGGTGCCTGACCAGAGTAGATGGATTCACTCCCACCGGTCTGTTGTGCAGATACCCGCTCAGCGGTGGATGAGAGCGCGCTGGTGCAGGCAGGGCGCAGCCAGTGGTCTGACGAGGATGGAACAAGAGCCTTTCTGTTCCACGTCTCGCTGGGGTGAACTGGGTTCTGCTATGCGACCGAGGAGGCTGTGGAACCATGCAGCCTGGGGCGCGAGTACCGGGAGATGAGACGCGGCGACAGCATGGCGGGACTTTACAGTCGTAACCCTAGAGGTGGTCCTGAGCTCCGATCCCGCGACAGTACAGTCAACTCTTCTCGTACCCAAGCCAGTAGATTTGGCGGCTGATCTTCGACCTGTTGGCTCGGCACAAGTTCCTCGGCTTCGCGGCAGACTGGAGACAGACAGAGTCCTGAGGGCAGCAGGGCGTCTCCAGGACTTTGTGACAGCTGGAGGTCCGACGTCGAAACCAGTTGGCAAGCTTGGCAGTAGGCAGGGGTTCCTGCGCGCGATTCTCCGTCAACAAGGCTGCTTACGTTACGGGACAGGTCCTTCACGTGGATTCCATCAAGGATGGAGTTTGTGGCCGTCCTGTTCGAGTAGGACTCCCAGTAGGACGGGAGCAGTGCAGAGTAGGAGCGACCCTCAGAGCCTTACTTCGGGTTGACTGTTAGGACTGCTGGCACGCCAGCGGATCGCCTTCCAGACTGACTCTTCTTCTGGTTGGAGAGAAAGCGCTACGGCTGGTTCTGGGGAAGATTGATGCACACATGGGAGATGCTAGTGCTCTTCGAGGCCTGCTGCTCTTGGAGTTGTCGCTACGGCCAGATCTTCCAGCTTCCTGTTCTGATGATCGATGATGTGTCTGTTGAGCGTGTGACTGAGTATAAGTATCTTGGAACAGTCATAGATGATAAGTTGTCCTTTAACGCAAACACCTCCCTCATACACAAGAAATGTCAGTCACGCATCTACTGCCTCCAGAAACTCAGGAAGCTGAATGTGAACCCCTCTGTCCTTCAAACTTTTTACTGCTCTTTTATTGAGTCTGTCATCACTTTCGGTTCTGTGTGCTGGTATGGAGGTCTGAGTGTGAAGAACAAGAACACCCTGGCACGAATGGTAAACATCTGCAGCAAAGTGACTGGCAGTAAGCAAAACAGTGTGGAGTCCCTGTATGAACAGCGTGTGGTGAGAAAGGGTAGGCGGATAGCTTCAGACAGATCCCATGTCCTTGCCCACCTCTATGAACTCCTCCCCTCTGGCCGCAGACTCCGCACGCACAAAGCTAGAACACTTAGACTACAGCACAGTTTCATCCCCAAATCCATCACTCTAAGCAATCTGTAGGTACATCCACGCATACCCAAACCTAACTCCTCCCCCTATCCCCCTTTACCTGTGCAATCAGTAGGAATGGAGCTTGTTGATTTTAGAGAAGTGATTATATTGCGTTTCATTTGGTGGTGAACATGGACATACTGGGATTGTTGTTACTGAGTGTTTACCCACTAATTATTTTACTATTGTAGACTTTAATTATGCAGCTTGTGTAATAATGTGTAATAATGTACTGAGATGTTTGTATAATAAGTAGTGAGGGTTAGGACTAGGTTGAAACACGCGTATTATGTATGCATATGTAGAGGTGGGTGTGAATGTATAAGTGCCGCTCAGTTCAGTCCATAAAAGATGTTTGTGTGAGATGTGTAAGAGTTATGTGTAAAGATTTTGTAGTGTTTACTTTATATCCATTTGGAATTTGTAGCTGTGCAAGTGCAGGGAGAAAATGTTCATAATTATGCTATAATGTTTTTATGTCTTGTTTGTACTATTTGTTACTGATAAATGTACCACAAGCGAATTTCTCTTTTCGAGATAATAAAGTACTCTTATTCTTATTCTTATTCTTATTCTTCCCTGCTCGCCATCGAGAATAGAATTCCGAGGTTATACGCGTGCTTGTCCGACAATCCCTCTCTGCTAGAGGCTTGCGGCGGATATGGTAGAAGCGCAGTCTGCAGCCACGAGGAGAGCCTCTCGTCGGCTACGAAGGTAGGGAGGCATTCTTCTGGCTCGGTGCACCTCGTCCCTTTACCAGTCGGGGTCATCTCTTCCCCACGTGCCCTCCTCGGCAGCTCCCTACTCCACGCACGATGCTCAAGCAACCGTGACAGCCGCCGTGCCCAGAACTTCTCCTCCTCCACTCCTGGAGATTGTGCGGCAAGCCCTCAACCGCAGAGGCTTCCCTAGTGCGGCAGTGGATGTTATCGCGACAGCCCCCAGACCCTCAACCAGACGAGTTACGAGGGGAAATGACGAGTGCGGTGTGACAGGTGTGGCAACAACCTTCTCTCCCCACGTACTTGACGAAGTCCCAGCTGGCGGAGTGCTTCCTCTGGCTATTCAACGACCAGGGACTGGCTCCATTTACCAGTCGGGGCTACCTAGCTTTGATCGCCTACACCTGCTGGCGCTTGCGCTGGTCCGACCCTGGTAGCTGCATGACCTCGCCGATCGGATGGTCACATCGGTCTGCAATGCCAGGCACTGCGTTCGCTCTTGCCAAGATGGGTCTACCATGGGTGCTTATGTGGCTCAACTCCGTCTGTTGAACCTCGGCAGTTGGCGAACTTGACAGATGTCGCTCGGAAGACGTGCTCCCTGTTGTCCCCAGCCTCAGCCTCCAGGGTCAGAGAACGTCATGCGCTGTTGACACGCCCAGATTGCTTGCAGTTCCGGACGGATGGCGCCGTGCAACTGCTACCCGAACCATCTTCCGGGCCAAGACGCGGTCCCCTTGACGGCCCCACAGATGATGGCTATTCGCCTTTTACGTGTGACAGACTCCACCCGGGAGACCAGACTACAGAACCCGGTGAGAGCCTTACGTGTGTACCTGCGCTGGACCAAACCTCGGCGCAGACGGCATACCCGCCTGTTTCTCCCTTTGTCCCCAGGTAGACGTGACGTCTCAGCCCAGACCATCTCCTCCTGGACCCGTTGGGTGATTCGCTCTGCCTATCAGGACCTCGCCCCAGATGCAGCCACACTTATGATCATCAGGGCACACGAGGTCAGAGCCATTGCCGCAAGTCAAACTTCGACCACAACTGCGCAGTCAAGGACTTGGGGCGGCTGTATGATGGCGAGCTGAGACCACATTCGCCCGCTTCTACCTGAGGGACCTCTCCGCCCAGCGGCAGAACCTCTCGCTGGTGGGAGACATCGCAGCAGCGCAACACTCCCTCCCGGCGCCATAGGCGCCGCAGGTATCTTAGCTAAAATTATCGGGAGTTTGCTGCGGGAGGGCGGGCCTGAGGGCAGTGTCGTTGGCATTAGGGGCGCTATAGCGGCACCCACCTCCTCTTCGGGATTCTTCCTATAAGTAATTCCATCGGTAATGTGTTTTGAGAAAACAAATGAATTTTTCTTTAAAATGAATTTTTTGGAACAATACTTACCGATGGTATTCCTTGAAGGTCCCTCCCACCTGCCTCGCTTGCCGCCAGTTCGCTAAGAAACTAAACTGAGGTATGCCGGGTAATCTCGTTCTGGGTGGGACCAAGGGGAGGCTACTCGGGTTTTGGCCTGGTCTATGGTGCCCCTCTCCTGCCAACACTCCCTTGTACGGACACAACTAAATTTTGGCTAAAATTAGGCTAGCTAGGTAACATTCCTATAAGTAATAGCATCGGTAAGTATTTTTCAAAAAAATTCATTTTAAAGAAAAATTCTTTTTTTTTAAAAAAATTGGCTTTTGTCCTATAAAGGCTACATTACAGATTAGCAGATAGATCAATCATTTTAGTTCAAAGGTGGTGCCAGAATAAAGCTATTCTAGCACCATCTTGAACTATCATTGTCAAATTTATTTCCAGCAACAGGTGTATCAGGATGAAAAGGGTTAACCACCTTGTGTATGCAGTCACTGGTACTGTAAACAGATCCATGGGCAGCATGTGAAAGGGGGTTATGTCAGTTTCTGTCTGTTCACAGGTGTCTCTATTGAAACCGGTAGAATCAGACGGCAAGCGAGGCAGCGACGGTCTAGGTGGACCAGATGCCAAGAAAGCCAAGTCAAAGTAAGTTTGTCATGTCATTTCTTTCAGAATGTGAAGTGGGTCAACTTACTATGATGGCTCAAATGCTGTACCTTGTTGACTAAGCAGTGGTGTTGAAAGCCTACAAATTTATATAGTGTGCCAGGCTACCAAGCTTCAAAAAAAAATTATTTAACAGCAAGGTGATTCCTCTGTAGTTGGAACACTTGCTGAGGTCGCCTTTCTTGGGAAGCTTGATTAGGTACCCCTCCTTCCAGTCAGCTGGCATCACCTCCTCTTCCCAGATCTTTCCAAACAGTGGGTACAGCATCTCAACTGTTGTCTCTAGGTCTGCTTTCAGAGACTCCGCTGGGATGCCATCTGGCCCTGCTGCTTTGCCATTCTTCAAAAATGCCACTGCTTTTCTGATCTCTTCCCGGCTGGGTCTGTCACAGCTGATGGGTAGGTCGGTCTCTGCCGGCTGGATGTCGGGGGGGTCGGGTGGGCTAGGTCTGTTCAGTAACTCTTCAAAATACTCGGCCCATCTGTCGAGTTGGTCTGCTCTGTCTGCAATAGGCTTGCCTTCTTTGTCTTTTACTGGTCTTTCTGTATGGCCATACTTACCCGACAATCTTCTGGTAATGTCGTAGAGCTGTTTCATGTTGCCGCTGCCTGCTGCCTTTTCTGCCTCTGCTGCCAGGCTGTCTGTGTAGGCCCTCTTGTCTGCCCTGATACTCCTCTTCACCTCGCGGTTGGCTTCCGAGTATTCCCCCTGTGCCCTTACTTTGGCTGCTCTCGTGCGACTGTTGTTGACCGCTGCTTTCTTCTGCTTCCTCGCTTCTATCTTCTTCAAGGTCTGTGCCGACAGCCAGTCCTTGTGGTGGTGTTTCCTGAACCCTACAGTGTCTTTGCAGGTTGAGTTCAGCGCCTCTCTAACTGCCTTCCACTGCTGCTCTGTGGTGACCGCCTCCTCTTCATTTACTAGCTCCTGTAGCGCTTGAAACCGGTTGGACAGCACCAGTTTGAACTCTTCTCTAACTCCAGTTTCTCTCAGGAGGCCTACATTATAGCGCTGTCTTCTTGTTGTCTCTGTGCGGCTTTTCTTTAGCTTGAGCTTCATTCTTAAGGTAAGCAGATGGTGGTCTGAGGCGACATCTGCTCCCCTCCTCACTCGAACATCTTGAAGGGATCTTCTAAATTTCTTGCTAATGCAGATATGGTCTATTTGGTTCTCTGTTGTATGGTCAGGTGAGACCCAAGTTGCTTTGTGTATTCTTCTGTGTGGGAAGATGCTGCCTCCAATGACAAGTCGGTTTAGAGCACAAAAGTCTACAAACCTCTCCCCGTTCTCACTCATCTCCGAGCCTAGTCCCTGTCTCCCCATCACCTCTTCGTATCCGGTGTTGTCCTCCCCTATTTTGGCATTAAAATCGCCCATGACGATGGTGATGTCTCGCTCCGCACATTTGTCCACGGCACTCTGGAGTCGGTCGTAGAACTCTTGTTTCTCTTCCTCGTCACTGTCATTGGTGGGCGCATAACACTGGATGACGTTCAGCTTGAGCTTTTTCTTGGTTCTAAAGGCTGCTGTTATAATTCTTGGCCCAAGAGGTTCCCAGCCCATCAG
>BTPG01000001.1:120781367-120932953 GCA_036245525.1 Semisulcospira habei | reverse complement strand
TGACAGCAAGGTGATTCCTCTGTAGTTGGAACACTTGCTGAGGTCGCCTTTCTTGGGAAGCTTGATTAGGTACCCCTCCTTCCAGTCAGCTGGCATCACCTCCTCTTCCCAGATCTTTCCAAACAGTGGGTACAGCATCTCAACTGTTGTCTCTAGGTCTGCTTTCAGAGACTCCGCTGGGATGCCATCTGGCCCTGCTGCTTTGCCATTCTTCAAAAATGCCACTGCTTTTCTGATCTCTTCCCGGCTGGGTCTGTCACAGCTGATGGGTAGGTCGGTCTCTGCCGGCTGGATGTCGGGGGGGTCGGGTGGGCTGGGTCTGTTCAGTAACTCTTCAAAATACTCGGCCCATCTGTCGAGTTGGTCTGCTCTGTCTGCAATAGGCTTGCCTTCTTTGTCTTTTACTGGTCTTTCTGTATGGCCATACTTACCCGACAATCTTCTGGTAATGTCGTAGAGCTGTTTCATGTTGCCGCTGCCTGCTGCCTTTTCTGCCTCTGCTGCCAGGCTGTCTGTGTAGGCCCTCTTGTCTGCCCTGATACTCCTCTTCACCTCGCGGTTGGCTTCCGAGTATTCCCCCTGTGCCCTTACTTTGGCTGCTCTCGTGCGACTGTTGTTGACCGCTGCTTTCTTCTGCTTCCTCGCTTCTATCTTCTTCAAGGTCTGTGCCGACAGCCAGTCCTTGTGGTGGTGTTTCCTGAACCCTACAGTGTCTTTGCAGGTTGAGTTCAGCGCCTCTCTAACTGCCTTCCACTGCTGCTCTGTGGTGACCGCCTCCTCTTCATTTACTAGCTCCTGTAGCGCTTGAAACCGGTTGGACAGCACCAGTTTGAACTCTTCTCTAACTCCAGTTTCTCTCAGGAGGCCTACATTATAGCGCTGTCTTCTTGTTGTCTCTGTGCGGCTTTTCTTTAGCTTGAGCTTCATTCTTAAGGTAAGCAGATGGTGGTCTGAGGCGACATCTGCTCCCCTCCTCACTCGAACATCTTGAAGGGATCTTCTAAATTTCTTGCTAATGCAGATATGGTCTATTTGGTTCTCTGTTGTATGGTCAGGTGAGACCCAAGTTGCTTTGTGTATTCTTCTGTGTGGGAAGATGCTGCCTCCAATGACAAGTCGGTTTAGAGCACAAAAGTCTACAAACCTCTCCCCGTTCTCACTCATCTCCGAGCCTAGTCCCTGTCTCCCCATCACCTCTTCGTATCCGGTGTTGTCCTCCCCTATTTTGGCATTAAAATCGCCCATGACGATGGTGATGTCTCGCTCCGCACATTTGTCCACGGCACTCTGGAGTCGGTCGTAGAACTCTTGTTTCTCTTCCTCGTCACTGTCATTGGTGGGCGCATAACACTGGATGACGTTCAGCTTGAGCTTTTTCTTGGTTCTAAAGGCTGCTGTTATAATTCTTGGCCCAAGAGGTTCCCAGCCCATCAGTGCTCTCTGTGCCACTGGTGACAGCATGAGTGCTACTCCTTCTGTATGGGGGGCATTCTCCTCTTCATGACCTGAATACAGAATCATCTCCCCACTTAACAGCCTTTTCTGGCCAGACTGCGTCCATCTGGCTTCACTGATGCCTAGCAGGGAAAGGTTGTACTTTTGCATTTCCGCTGCTATCTGGGCGGCCTTGCCGCTCTGGTACATGGTCTTGACGTTCCATGTGCCCATTGTTGTATCCCTGGATAGAGAGAGGCGGCTCGTTCCTGTGGCTTCCGAAGACTTCCGGCTTTCACCACAGGACGTCATAAGTCTTCTAGTAGAAGAACCTTCCTCCTCCAGGAAAGGAATTACTGTTAGTCTTTTCGTCGGCGTTTTTGTAGCTATTTCCTTTTTTGCAGGGTGGGGAAGCTACCCCCACGCCCAACCCCCTTACTAGGAGGACCAGGGGTTTTCTGTCGGGGTCACCTTCCCTTAGACCATGTTGGTTCACGGCACCTTATTTCATTCGGTGCACCCCTCTCACGAGGGACCCCCTATCCACCACCCAGGGGACGCGCCTCAACACCGTATGGTCCCAGCGCTAGGGAAAAAAAAAAAAATTATTTAGTTTGCGAAAATGAAATTCAGTTCTCGTCAGATGATTATGTTCTTCTGAGCCCCAGAATTTGAGGCCACCAGCCGGCTACGATTCATGCAGTTTCAAGTCAAATCAACCTGTTTGACTGGCCATGGGTGACCGGATGGCCTTTTCATCACCTTTGCTTATGTTCAAGTTACAGTGGAGTCCAGTTAACACGAACACGCTTTACACGAATTTCTGGTTAACACGAACCGTTTTTGCATTCCCGGCCGATGGCCTTCTTATTCTGTGTTAAAATTTCACTGATAACATGAAATGCTTAACACAAAATTTCACTTTACACGAAGCTGGTTTTGGTTCCCGACCAGGGCAATTTCACTATTATTCACCTGTTTAACACGAACACAGATTCCATTGTCAAACACCGAAAACCAATTCACATGTCGCTCTCGCGCTGTGTAGTACACATGACACAGATTAGAGTGAACTCAGTCTGTGATTGGCTGAATAGCCTTCGGTTGTTGTAATCCGTCTTCTCATTGGCTAGCGTTTCTGAACCCGTATTTATGTTGCATCATTTGTGTACCAACACAACCCTTTTACCGATGCGGGATTGTACTTCAGCCTGTGTTGCTTTTACCTGATGGATTGTACTTTACTATGGACTTTACCTGATGGATTTTACATTAAATATGCGAGCATTACATGTTTCCTTGTGTTTTCCTAGCGAGGTGAAGGTATGCATATAAAGTACGATAATGTGCACTTTTAACCTCGCACTCATTCACGCACGCATGTCTTAGTCTTAGTCGAAGTGATTTTCCGTGTTCCCAGAAATTCATGTTAAGGCAGACTCCACTGTATTGGATTATTTTACTTTAAGATAGGATGCATGCAATCATTCACTGATCATCGTCTGTTACATCTTCTGTTTTAATTATAATTTTGTTCCATTGTCAATTATGGATAATGCATGCATTGTTTCGTAAACATAAGCTCCAAACATTAACTGTTTTGTGCTTGTTCTTTCAATGCTTGTTTCTTTGTGGGGTTTTTTTGTTTGTTTGTTTGTTTGTTTATTTTTACTTTACATGGTTGGATGTTAGCTTTATTGGTTTGCATTTTAATTTCATTAATGTTTTTCAGGAAAGACCTTATTGCTGAACAGCGTGAATACAAGAGGAAAAAGTCACAGAAGAAAGCCCAGCGCTTGAAACAAATGGAGGAGGAAAGAGAGGGAGAGAAAAATAAATGGCTGGATTTTAATTCAAAGGTAGGTGTCAATTGAAATTTTCTTTTTATGATCTTGGGAATATCTCAGTACAAAAAAAAAACTAAATACATGTACATGTATGGGTTGTTACATTTTTGGTCCTCCTGTATGTTGAGAATTTTCTTTAGAAGTACCCAAAAATTAATGTTACTTTGTTACTTTTTGTTTCTTTACAATCAGAATTATTTTTACAGATGTCCCTATCTATTTCAGACCTTCTCCAAAACAAGCAAGGGAAAGGTGAAGAAAAGCATTTTTGCCACACCTGAGAACATTAACGGTCGCGTTGGTGTTGGTACCTGCGGCGTGAGTGGGCGACCCATGACCGCCTACCAGCTGCAAGAGAAGTGGAAAAAATAGTGATATCCATTGTGCTTCCTTTCTTTATGGACTTTTATGGGACATTTGAGTAGATGATGCAGTCACTGTCAGTGTCACAGCTGTTGTTCATCTTACCCATTAACCCCTTTTAGCCCTGGATCCCTACAGCAGGAGATGGCTTGACCATGATAATTCAAGGGTAGTGCCAGATTGGCTTGGTGCCTTCAGGCGCCAAGCCAATCTGGCACTACCCTTGAATTGTCATGTCAAGCCATCTCCTGCAACTGGTACATAGTCGTTAGGCAACACCTCCAAAATTTGAGAAATGGGACCTTGGGGCTAAAAGGTTTAACTTTGTACATGCAACCCACAGTGCAGTTTACAGTGCTGGTGACTGCACACACAAGGACTAAAGGAGGTAAACCCTGAAACAGCACAATTTTTTTTTAAATTCAGAAATGGACGATGCCGTCATCTGTGTCTCATGGAAAGCGTTTGTCTAGCCCATTGATCCCTGACACACCACAGCAATGTATAAGATGAGCGTTAAAGTTCAATGGTGGTGCCAGAATTGCCTGGCGCCTCTAGGCTCCAGGCTGTTTTGGCACCACCATTGAACTATCATGGGGAATCAGATGCCAAGCAATTCTTGTATCATCCTTGAACTACCTAACATGCTTGACCTGCCTTGTGAACTGTAATGTAGCCTTTAAGGGACAAGGGCTGAGTGCGTTGAGACAAAATTTGTTGCAGAATTTGATGGTGGTGATGTTATCACCTTGTGTGGGGTTTGTCAAATTCATTGCCTCTGTTGTTTGGGCATTATTCCTCAGATCTGTTAGGTTCTGAGTAAAGGTGTTATTTAATTTTTGGCCTATGTTTGTCAACTTCAGCTGTCGCGAGATTACTAGACTTGTCCTAAAACACTATTGGCGGCAAGATCCACCCAGCCAAGGTTCACTTGCAGTGCATGTGCTTGGCTATTTTTAGCTCTGAATATATTGTTACAAGCCTTCCTTGGCATGTAAAGGGTGTCCAGCAATGAACTCTTACCAAAATTATTGGCAGAGTATTCATAATACAGAAAGGTTACTTAGTAGGCAAAGGGTTAAAGCTGTTACAAAAATGAAAAACTAGTAGTGGATGGAACTTTGTTTTGGAGACAAATAGTGCAGTTCTCTCCCGTATCTTTTATTAGTGCCAACCTTTCCATTTGATTTTATTATCAGCACTGGCACTTGTTCTCCATTTATTGCTCAGGGTTTAACCCCCATGTGTGCAGCTAGCAGTGCTGTAACAGTGTCGGTAGCTGCATGCACAAGGGTGTCAAGACCTTCACTGCCAGTCGGTGAAGACTGTGTTTTCGAAATCATTGTAACTTCCATGTGGGAAGCCATCAAAGTATGATCACTGATACATAGTGGCTTTAGCAAGAGTCATAGATCCTCGTGAGCCCCCGACAATCGTGGGGGCTCGCGAGGATCTGTACCTCTTGGAGCTCAGTTCTTTTCATCAGTGAAGGGGTTAAAAAACCACAACTTTCTGGCATTTAGCCCTCATCACTCAGAATACACCAGTGTGTGAAATAAGTTTGACTAAAATAGTTCAAGGGTAGTGCCAGAATAGCTTGGCGCCTCTAGGCTTGAACTAAGGCCATTGGTCTATATCCTTATCTGTAAGTGCTATAATGTAGCTTGCAGTTGCATATGGCAGAGTGGAGAGCTGGGTGACTCGGTGGTAGAGTGTTCGACTCTCATCCGAAAGGTCGTGGGTTCGAATCCAGCTGGGGTAAAAATTTGTACAGACCTCATTCAGTGCCCCGTTTTTGAAATCACCTTCGTGGTGGACAAAAGACGTTTAGCCCTAAACGTTTAATGTTTTTTTGCATATGGCAGTGTACAGATTTGAAGCTTTTAGCCTCAGTATGATATGGGTTAAGCCTGGAATATGTTGGCACTTTCCTCCACTTCTGTCGGTGTGTTTTTCTTTGCAATATGTGAACCTGTTCAGGGTCTGAATGACCATAGAATGGGTACTGCAATGAAAAACATAAGGGATGCTCTGGCAGCTTGTAATTGTTGTTTTTATAGCATGACAACTGACAGAGAAAATAATGAAATCTGTTACTGTTGCAGTTTGTATTGGTTAAAAAAATGTGTACCGTTGTCATCCCCATCAAAGGTCATTTCATGGACTTTTCAGTTCTGCCATCTCATGGACAAATGCAGCAATTGTGAACTTGCTACATTGTTAATATATATTCTGAAATCAAGAGGTTAAAATTGCATGTGTGTCAATGAAAACTGGATTGAAAGCCCGCACGCATGATATCGCACGTTTGCCCGGACATTGTCCACTTTTTGCGTCAAGATGCACAGGGTTTTTTTTACCTCCTTATGATTCCCATAAAACCTCTGTTTTCTTGTTTACCAGCAGTTTTAAATTGTTGAGGTATGTTGTAAGCTACTCTTTTGTCAGTACATGTAAAAGAGTGGTTTGCCTTCTTTTAGGGGATGTTGCGTTGTGCAAAGATTTTATTATGAAGGTGTGAATGTATTTTAGCTTCGGTTCAATTTGTGTGGAAATCTGTGAATTTGGATTGATGGCCACTATACATAAGGTCCAAAATCACAGACCAACATGTATCTTTTTGTGTTTGTGCAACCCATAGTGTAATGTTTGAGTAGGGCTGGATGCGATCGTTTGATTTGAATGGAAATTGGAATGATTTAATTTTTTTTTAATATTTAAGGCAGTTATGGGAAGTCATATGATTCATGAAATTAATTTTGAATCGCATGTGAATGTTTGTACAGATTACAGCAAGTGCATTTAGTTGAATGCCTACGAAATATGAATGTTGTGGTCTTAAACATTGGTCTGCTTGCGTACATATATGCATGTTTGTGTTTCAGGCAGTGAAAGTGGCATTTTTGTTGGTTTTTTTTTTTTTTAACCCATTCAGCCTTGATGCACTACAGCAGGAGATGGGTCGACCATGATAATTCAAGGGTAGTGCCAGATTAGCTTTGGCACCTGTCGGCGCAAGCTAATCTGGGCAGTAAAATTTGGGAAATAAGAGTAATTGGGCTGAATGAGTTAAATACTTTTCAGTGAGAAATACATGAAAATACAAATAAAAAACATATATGCCTTGTTTATACTGTCTGTGTGTTGTGCAATGGTGTGTATGTGCTTTGCAAAATAATTAATCTGTGAACAAATTCTACTCCTTTCAGTACAGGGGAAAATGAGCATAGAAGCAGATCCTAACTCTTAAACTCCCAGAACTAAATGACTTCCATTCTGTAGAAGTCATTTAGTTCTGGGAGTTTAAGAGTTAACAAAACTGTAAACTTGGGTGACAGTGCGAAAAATTGAATTGCCTGAAAATGGCCCATGAGCTATGCCCACACAGCCAGCAAGAGACGTATATATTCTCATGAGCTCCTGCATCCACAGGGGCTCAGAATGTATGTCTCCTGCAGATGGAATTGACTGGCTAAAGCACTGTTCTGTCTGGTCCAATTCAGCTCTGTGATTTTCCCAAAGCTGGGGCTGGGTGGGTCTTCTTTTTGTGTGCGAGTTTTCGCTTTTGTTTTGAAATCCGTCCTATTTATAGAAGGGACTTGAGGGTCAGTGGAGCGAATTCAATAGCATGCCTATTTCGGCGTTGACAGGCAGCCTCAAACTCCTGAAGTAACAAGATATATATTACGTCATGTTACGCAAACCTCGCTGCTGAAAATACCTTTGGCTCAAAGTGACGTGTGTGTGCATATATGTAAACAAAAAAAAAAAATCTCCGTTTGTGTATGAAAATTCAGGACATGATTTCTTCAAGAGGTGCCTAAGAGAGCCTTGGGAATTTGGAATCGAGTGTCTCATAAATGACCACTTATAGAGAGTGGGTTGACCCACATTTCGAATCCGTCATTTTTGTTATAATCATGTGAACTTTTGGATATATCTGCTAGCTTGGAGAAAGTCATTGGACGAGTTCGTTAGCTGACTTTGTACCTCTTAAACTAAATCTAAAAAAAATTTTTTTTAAAAGCAAGTAAAAATCCAAATCAGTCACCTCGCTGACATTGATGATTGACGCAATGCTCTGGATATAACGTAATTCTCTCACACACACACACGCGTGCGCGTGATCACACCGTACACGCATCGTTGCGCTGTCAGAAAAGCAAGCGCTTGTACAGTATTATCACATATTTAGCCTAGGTAAAGTTAACACAGTTTCACACAATTTATTTCAAGACTGATACTATCTCAAATCTCCGCACCATAAAATCGAGCCGACATCGGTATTGCCACTTCATGGCGTATGCTAGTAATAATTGTGTACGGTAATGCTGTCAAGTGTAATTAGTGTAGGCTTTGCCTGACGCGCACAAGGGTCCAAGCGCAATGAGGGTTTGGGCAAGTGAAAAGAAGCTGGTCGTCGGGCATACTAGCCGGCAATGGCATCTAGTATTACACGCTTTGAGGCATACAGAGACCTCCATGCTGCTCAGTTTATCTGGCGCTGTATTGAGTAATTTTGCTGAGCTAAGAGTCATGTGCTTCGCAGGTACCGGAAGTAAACAAGCAGACATTATCATGACGTCATGACACGCATGCGTAATTAGAAATCGGAAGGTGATCCTGTCAAAAAGATACACCGTACTCGGCTGTTTTACTCAAAAGATGCCTCTCTTTGCGAGTGCTTCGCCTTTCGACACAGATGTCGGTAAGTATCCAAAATATTTGTGTATAAACTAAATTTGCGAAATAGTCTGATAGCAGAAAATGCGTCCAAATCGCCGAATGCTCCGGGTCGTCTTACGTCTGAATGGCAGATCACCATAATAAGTATAGAATCTGACGAAGCCAAAGTCCTTTTTTTTCTATTCTAAACGGGAAATTGACCAAACAATAAAGTTGTTGTTCTTGATAATAATGTCATGATGACATTTGTGTATGTCCATCTAAAACGCAATACCTGCTCACAATGTGTTTTGTCACTGACTCGCTCACGTACTGTGCCTTTGTTGGTCAGTGTTTAGTTGTACAGGAGAGTACATTGATTTACAGTCACACGATTTGCTTTGTGACAATTAATAAAGTAACACTAACACTAGTAACAGCTTTGTGTGATCACCTTTGATATAATAATAATAATTATATAATTTATACAGCGCAAACTCCCTGCAGCGCTGTACAATGCAAATCAAAGTTAAAAACTAAAATCAATAGACAGCAGCAACACAAAATACAAATATTACAATACAAATTCAAAAATTAACAGCACATAAACACACCTAAAGCACAAACAACCATCACAACAAGGACTGGCACAGGGTCATCATGATGCTATTGTGAAACAGAAAAGTGACTGGAATTTGGTAAGACAGTAGTGAGATTGGAAAATATGTGTTGTAAGCTGACTTTTGAAAGAAATTACTGTGGGGGCATCACGAATGTGCTTCGGAAGCGAATTCCAAATGACTGGGGCCTGGAAACAAAAGGACCTTTGACCAAAAGACTTTGTATTTATTTTCAGTACTTTCAAAAGTTTTTCACTGCTAGAGCGTTAGGTGAGGGAAGCTTGATAAGTAGTTAACGTACTGGAAAGGTAGGGAGGCAGTGTACCATCGAAATGATGGAAGGCAAAAGTAGCTACCTTGTACTCTATCCTAGCTTTCATGGGAAGCCAGTGAAGTTGGTACAACAAGGATGACACATAATCATTTTTTGATTTCTGAAAAAAGACACGAGCTGCACTGTTTAATATTCTCTGAAGTCGAGGCAGCAAACAAACAATTACAACAGTCAATGCGGCTCAAAATCAGTATATGACCATCTTACCATGTATCCTCATCAACAGGGTTTTATTTCCATCAGCTTCAATAAATTTGTGTTGTTCATATTTAGTATTGTGTTAAAAACTGATGTGTTCAATTTTCTCTTTCTTTTATAGAAAAGGCAACCCATGAAATGAGCACAGTGGAAGACTGGAGTCTTATATTAGACATCTGCGAAAAAGTTGGAAGACAGCAGAATGGGTAAACTTGCTTTTCATAGATCAAGGGTCGCACTCACTTTTCTATTTAACTGAGCATGCCAAACGCAATGCCGCAAACAAAAAAGATCATGTATTGAATAATCTTGCAAGACAATGCCAGACCAGTGACAGTCTCAGATCGTTTAAGACAACATAGTCACTGAGACTAGTGAAAGTTTCCTTTAGGAGCTTGTCTGCATCTGTAAGTATCGGTCCATTTTCTCTCTCTCTCTCTCTCTCTCTCTCTCTCTCTCTCTCTCTCTCTCTCTCTCTCTCTCTCTCTCTCTCTCTCTCTCTCTCACACACACACACACACACACACACACACACACACACACACACACACACACACACACACGTGCGTATCTCCAAGAAGCATAGATCCTCATGGGCCTGGAGGGCACATGATCTATGCCTTTTGGAGATATTTGGAGCACACGCGCTCTCTCTCTCTCTCTCTCTCTCTCTCTCTCTCTCTCTCTCTCTCTCTCTCTCTCTCTCTCTCTCTCTCTCTCTCTCTCTCTCTCTCTCTCTCTCTCTCTCTCACACACACACACACACACACACACACACACACACATGCGCACACACACACTGACACAGTATACAAATTCATGTGCAAACTTTTTTAGTGTCTTAGTTCAGTAAAAAAAAAAATGTTGCTGGTTATCAGAACTTCAGCAAAGACAACAGATGATGTGTTTATTTAGTCCTGGAAGCAAAGGACAAAATATGATAGTAATATAACAGTTACTTTGACGGTCTTTGTCTTAGCTAAACAGTAGTAAGTTATGATAAATAAATCCACGGGCACAGAACGATCGTTTTGACATTGCTACCTTCAACCACATACAAATTAACATTAGGACTATTTACTACTACTGTAGGAGATAAGATAACATAAACTTTATTGCCAGATGCATAAACATTAGGAATTTTTTGCGGCGTAACAGACGAGTGTCCATATTAAGATCAACACATAAAACATACATACATCACAATCAAGCGGATTCAAAAATTCCAAACCAAACATAATATGTATAGCAGTTATTGCACACACTGTATCTAAAAAAAAAAAAAAAAAAAAAAAAAAAAATCTATAGCATAATAACCATATTATGACAACAAAAACCGCCAGGTGAGCCGCAGCGCAACGAAACAGATTAACTAAATTCATATGTGTTTGTAAAGGGACTGTATATTTTGTTTAAGAAGATGTTTAATAGAACATAAAAGAACTATAAACAACTAAGATGGGCTGTAGGTAATTCTAACTTAGGGACTTTGAGTCAATCTGCTGAGTTGTATCATATCGCAGCCACATTAGACAGGGCCTGAACAGCCAAGGGATAAAAGCTCTTCTGAAAACGAGTGGTTTTGGCCTTAATGGATGTAAAGCGTGAGCCAGATGGCAAGGGCTCGAACAGGCTATGTGCAGGATGGTGCTCATCGTGTATGATGGAGCTCGCTGTCTTGATGGTGCGTGCATGGTACAGACATTCCAGCGAGAGGAGATGATCACTTCCAACAATATGATATGTTGTTTTAATAACCCTATTTAATTTCTTGCGAGCTTCGTCGGTTGCGCTGCCATACCATTGATACCGTCGTTGAGAAGGTAAGAACGTTCTCAATGGTGGCGCGGTAAAACTGCACCATGATCTGCTGACTGACACCAAGAGACTTCAACCGCCGAAGAAAAACAGGCGCTGCTGGTGATGAGCTATTATGTGACAATCATCCCATGCCTGTGGCTAAACCCATCTTTCCGTCACCGCTTTTGACCATGTTCAGTGGTCCCAAACATTTTCATGTTGATCGACTTTTATGGAAACTAGACATCATTCCAATTTCCATCAAGATATTTTACTTAGCAATGACAAACACATTTTGTTGCAACGAAAGACACCTTTTTGCATTATATAGTAAACTCATACTTCCCAGAAAACTGCGTGCAGGCTGATTTTTTTTATGTATAGACGCAGTTTTTTTTTGCGTAAATGCGACCCCTGATACATGTATCCACACTAAAGACACTGTAGTGGGAAATGGATTGGCCATAGGTGATACTTGAAGGGAAGCGCTAAATAAAGGTGATACCTGGTATGGTAACACTAACAAGCTAATTGGGAATACCCTTAACCCTTTTAGCCCCAAGGTCCAATTTCTTAAATTTGGAGGTGTTGCCTAATGACTGTACCAGTTGCAGGAGATTGATTGACCCTGATAATTCAAGGCACCAAGCTAATCTGGCACTACCCTTGAATTACCAGGGTCAATCAATCCTCTGCTGTAGGGACTCAGGGCTAAATGGGTTAAGCTATGTCCAATTAACCTCCAGCTCTGGGTCCTGTCTGCAAAAACATTGTTACTTAAAAGGTAATGGCCTTTGCTACAGCTGCAGAGCATGCGGCACTATGTTCTCATGCTGTGTGTCGGCCAGGATTCACATGACTCACGTAAGAATTGGTTTGGACAGGTTTACAATTATATACAGGCTGATGATTTAAATACTTTTGAATGTGACAAAGTGAAATGAATTGCAGGCAAACTTAATACAGATGTGGTAAAACAACATTTAGTACATACAATTAATGTCCCTCTTCGATCAGGACTTTAATTAGAAAGACAGATGGTACATTGACTCATTGGAGACATGCTGCATACAGATACGCGGCTGTCTACCGCATATCCATATGCAGTGAATCTCCAGTGAGTTAATGCTTCTTGTCAGTAGGTCACTCATTTAGTTTTGGTGTATTACACAGGGAACACAGTTGACCAAGCTGCCTTCCTCTCTAATTTTAACCGGGGAGGATTATAAATCAGGAAATAATTGTACACGTATGTATGTAATCCACCATTACCTACAGCCTACACATTTAAGCAGATTTCAAGCTGAGAAGGAGTTATAGGCCAACTTTCAGAGAAAAAAAATCCTACAGGGAACACTGGTGATTAGCTTGATGTTAACGTCTGCCCTGCCTGATATGACAGAGTGGCAGTGCCCTTGTTTTCACGGTTCTTTCTCTTGCTGTGTTAGGTTTGGGATTCAAAAAGATAGAACAAGAGAAGATAAAGAATGTTTTATTTGTCCCGTTCTTATACTAGTATTAATAATAAATTATGTCCTTCTTTGAGTTTTACATTAACTATTTAATGAACTTTGCTATAATCAGGGGCGGATCTGGGGTTTTTCCAGGGGCTAATCTGGCACTACTTTTGAATTATCATGGTGGATCCATCCACTGCAACTGGTACATAGTCGTTAGGTAACACCTCCAAAATTTGGGAAATGCAGCATTGTTAAGTGATGGCTGCCATGATCAGAAACAAATGAGGGACCTTGCATTTCACTGGTGGTAACTGGTTAAAATGGCTTGTGGGTGCACCAGATATTTCACCCTCCGTGTGAGGTCTTTGTTTGTAGTGAATCAGATGATTTTATGTGTTTGTTTGTTGTTGGGATTTTTAAAACCTTTCCTCACTTGCTTGCTAATTAAGTAGAACAAGTAGAACAATTTTATAAAATTGTGGGTTTTTTTCCAGTGCTCGAGACTGTTTGAAATCTATTGTGAAACGACTGAATCACAAAGTCCCATTTGTGGCGATGCAGGCTTTGACAGTAAGTTTTTGTACACTTACATTTGTTAGTTATAAAGTTTTATCTTGTTCGTTCACTCCCAACTCCACTGGTCAGTCACTGAGCCATCCTCAGCCTCTGCAAGAAGCATCAGATTTTCATGTTCCCGTGCAGTTGCAGGTGCTCATATGAACCTGTATCTCTTGCTCCTCCAACTGCAACTCACATGGGGTATTGTTCATCAGATTGAAATTAAATGATACTTTGATAGTTGCAGATGTTCCAAAGGAAACTGAGCTTTAATGAAACATACATGGTATTTCTGCCACCATGACCTTTTTTCAAAGCTAACTAACTAGTACATTTTAGCGGCTGCTGCTGTATTCTGAGGTATTTACTGATTGACTTGAGCACTGCAGACTAACGCTTCACTGATTGAGGTGCTGTACAAACAGTTGCATGCCAGATCCATCACTTTCATGTATATACATCCTTATAAGCGCTGATCCTGTATAATGTAAACCATTTTATGCATGCTGTAGTTCTTTTTATAATGCACATTATTTGTGTGCTGGTCTGTGATTTTGGACCTTATGGCCCTAGGCCATAAGGTCCAAAATCACAGACCAGCACACACACACACACACTGTGTTACTCCCATTACAGCTGCTGGATGCGTGCGTCAACAACTGCGGGCGTCCTTTCCATCTGGAGATTTGTTCACGAGATTTTGTGTCAGAATGTCGGACTTTGATGGGGCAAAAGGTTGTTTCCTGTTTACCTTCTTTTAAATTTAATTTAGTGCTTATCATGTAACGCGAACAGTGTTAGTTGACCCAAACTGTGTTTCTGCAATGTTGGTTAATTCAACACCAGAAAACCTTAGTTGTCCCAGGAGCAAGGATTAAAAGTGATGTCAGCAAGAGGCATAGATCCTCATGAGCCCCCGCAGCTGCGGGGGGTTCACGAGGATTTATACCTCTTGCAGTTGGGTAGTGTTCATATTCTCTCAGCACTGAACAGGTTAATATTGGTTCTGATATTGTTACAAAAGTTTAATGTGTGTCTTCTTTTATTTGTTTCTTCTATTTCTGGCTCACGTGCGAAGCAAAAGTGAGTATGTTTTGGGCCAGTGGTCGTCTGGCCGTCGTCCATGGTAAACTTTAACATTGGCATTTTCTCGGAGACTATTCAAGCCAGATTCTTCAATCTTGGCCCAAGGATACTTCGTGGCAAGATCTTTCTAAACATACCAGTTTGAGTGACCTCTCACAAAGGTCAAGGTCACGGGATCAGGAAATATGTCAAAAATAGGTATATTTTTACCTAATTTATTTTTTCTCAAATACTATTCACAACTTCAAACCCAAACTTGGTACAAAGATACCTGATAGTAAGACCTTTCTATGCATGCTAATTTGGGTGAACCCTCGGAAAGGTCAAGAGCCACGAGCTCCGGAAATAGGTGAAAAATAGACATATTTTGACAAAAGATGTTTTTTCTCAAATACTATTCACAACTTCAAACCCACATTTGGTACAGAGATACCTGATGGTAAGACCTATCTATGCATACTAATTTGGATGACCCTTTGGAAAGGTCAAGGGTCACAAGGGCTCAGGAAATAGGTCCTAAACAGCCATATTTTGATGTTTTTTTCTCAAATACTATATTCACAACTTTAAACCCAAACTTGCTACAGAGATACCTGATGGGAAGACCTTTCTATGCACACTAATTTGGTTGATCCCTCAGAAAGGTCAAGGGTCACGAGAGCTCAGGAAATAGGTCAAAAATAGCCATATTTTGACAAAAGATGTTTTTCTCAAATACTATTCACAACTTCAAACCCAAATTTGGTACAGAGATACCTGATGGTAAGACCTATCTATGCATACTAATTTGGTTGACCCCTTGGAAAGGTCAAGGGTCACAAGAGGCTGGCAAATGTGTGTAAAATACCGATTTTTGATAAAATTGTAAGTATTGCCAACATTTTTGCAAAATCTTTAGCCAAATTTGGTACAAAAATAGCTGATAAGACCTTTCTATGCGTACTAATTTAATCCACTAATCACAAGGGTCACGGGGGTTTGACAGATGTGTGAAAAATGCTTACATTTTCAGAAAACATGCATTTTGCTGCTGCAGAAGCCAGCCCTTGCCACAAAGGTCACACATATATATGTAAATCGGTCATACACGTGAGCCATAATGGCTTTTCCTTTCTTGTTTTATTCTGATATTGTTGTGCAAAATAGCCACAAGTGCTGGGGAGTCCATTGTCCCTAGCTTACCAGTTCTTTCACAGAATGACATGAAAAAAAAACCAAGCATGTTTTTGAAGTCCATGCCCTTCAAAACCTGCGAACTTGACCCCCTCCCAGCTTCTCTCTACCGTGACGGCCTTCCAAAACTTCTACCCTTCATTACCGACATCATCAACGCATCTCTAGAAAACGGCTCCGTCCCCGATATCTTCAAGTCCGCCATCGTCCGTCCTCTCCTCAAAAAACACAACCTCGACCCAAACGAACTCAAGAACTATCGCCCAGTCTCCAATCTCTCTTTCCTGTCCAAGCTTCTTGAGAAGGTTGTTCTCAACCAGCTCAACCTCCATCTCACCGACAACAACCTCCTCAGTTCATTCCAGTCTGCCTATCGCAAACATCACAGCACTGAAACAGCCCTTCTACATATCTTAAACGAGCTGCTTCTCTCCACTGACTCTGGCAACATCTCCCTTCTTACACTACTCGATCTCTCTGCCGCCTTTGACACTATAGACCACTCTATCCTCCTCCACCGACTCCACCACTCCTTCGGCATCACTGACTCTGCTCACTCCTGGTTTCTCTCCTACCTCTCTGACAGACAGCAGTCCGTCACCATCAACGGCGTCTCTTCCAACCCGGTAACGCTCTCCTGCGGAGTTCCACAAGGGTCCGTCCTGGGCCCGGTCCTTTTCACACTCTACACCTCTCCTCTGTCCAACATCATCCAGTCTCACCGCATACACCACCACCTCTACGCTGACGACTCACAACTGCAAGACAAAGACAAACTCGACAACACTCAGTCACTACTGACTCGCACGGCTGACTGCTACAAAGACGTGAAAAACTGGATGACAGCAAACAAGCTGAAACTGAACGATGACAAAACGGAAGCCATGGTGGTAGGCACTCGCCAAAAACTCTCCCAGCTCCCTCCCTCTCTCCACCTTCAACTCGATAGCACCCCCATCTCCCTCTCTGACTCGGCCAAGAACCTCGGCGTCATCCTCGATTCCTCTCTGTCCATGACCAACTTCGTCTCCGCCACGACCCAGGCATGCTATTTCCACCTTCGCCGCATCAGTCAGATCAGAAAATACCTCACTACCGAAGCTGCCACCAAACTTGCTGTCTCTCTCATCTTATCTCGCATCGACTATTGCAACTCTCTCCTTTCCGGTCTCCCTCAATCCACCATCTTCACTCTCCAACGCGTCCAGAACAATGCTGCCCGCCTCGTCCTCAGAAAGAAAAAATCCGACCACATCACACCCCTGCTCAAACTCCTTCACTGGCTCCCCATCCCCCAACGCATCCAATACAAAGTTCTGTCTCTCTGCTACAAATCCCTGAACAACTGCGCTCCTGCCTATCTCTCCAACTTACTTCACCCCTACACACCTTCCCGCTCCCTCCGCTCTGCCTCCGACCCTCTCCGCCTCCACATCCCTCGCACCAAACTTAACACTTTCGGTCCCCGCTCCTTCTCCGTCTACGGTCCATCCATCTGGAACACTCTCCCACTCTCTCTCCGTCAGAAACACTCTCTCTCCTCCTTCCAGTCCGCCCTCAAAACTCACCTCTTTCAACAGTTTTAGCACTATATCACCGCACTCCCCACCCCAAGCTGACCGTCGTAATGTATTTCACTGTTTGTGGTACGTGAGTCATTGTCTAAAGCGTGCGCGAGTTGTGAGTGTGCGCTTAGAGTTATAATTATTATAAGATAAGCGCATTATAAATACCGTAATTATTATTATTGATGTTGATATTTTGCATCAACAGGCTCACCCAAAAGTTGCACACAGATTGAGATGGCTCATCAAAAAGTGGGGAGAAAGTTCAGATTTCAAGGACGACCCTGCGCTAAGGTAAATTAATCTTCCAACAGAAAAAGAATGCACATACATCACTACATTGTATCATCTACAATTATAAGTTAGAGCCATTACATTTCAAACAAATCCGACTTTTTTTTTCATGACTGTTGTCTATAGTTTTCTTGAAAAATATACATTGGCAGGCCCTGGGTAAAATAAATATTTCTGGGTGGCTAATTGTTGTGTGTGTGTTTGGGGGGTGTGGGGGGATTCAGACAGCAGAGTAGTTAACATAAGATAGATGTTCTTTTTAACCATCTGTCTGTTTGCTTTTGTGCTTATGCGTATATTTATGTACTTACTTTTCAGTTTGATACCTGCATTTTATGAAAGCCTGAAGAAAGAAGGGGCAGACTTTTCTGACCCGGACTCCTCAGTAAGTTGAATTGATTTTGATTGTTTGGGTTTTTGACTTTGTGCAGCTGTGTGTGTTCATGCGAGAATGTTTTTGGGATGGATTTTGTAAAGTTGCTTTTAAAATAAAGTTTTACCTTTCCCGTATTGGATAGAGTTTGATGCTTACTGTGGGTGACCTTATGCTGTATACAAATAATGATAGTAATCAAATTGATGAAAAAAGGATCATACAATCATAAATGACATGTCTTTGATAATACAGTAATAGCACTACTTGAGAACATATTGTCATTAAATTTATCAGTACTTCACATACCACCTTTGTAACATTGTTTTTAAAAGCATGCTTTTAGTATCATTGTTGGTATTATCAGCCCCGGAAAACAACAGACGCCACACATGCAGCGAAAGAAGAGGATGACATTGCCAAAGGTATTTACAATATTTATCATGTATTGTTTAGATGTGTAATATAAACCATGAAGATTTCACAGGCCCCTACAAGACGTGTAAGTTAAACCGTGAGTGTTGATGATATACCAGCTGAGGCTTGCTTTTGACACACAAGTTCTGGCTCCGAGGCTTTGGAGCCAGAATTTGTGTGTCAAGAGCGAATCTTAACTTGTAGGTCATCACCACCCATGGTTTAACGTATGATCTCCCTTTTACTTCATGTCGGTTTCTTTAACATGTTCCACGTATATGTGGTAGGTTCCGTAGTTTGCGCTAATGAATCCCCATTTATGCTTGTTTATGATAATTTGTTTGTATTACTTTGAAATAAAGAGCAGTGTACCCCTAGGGATGATGTGGATATGTAAAACAAATTGTTCAGATGTGCATACATCTATAATGTTGTTTTCCAGCCATTGCATTGTCACTACAAGAAGCCGAAAAATCCCCGAAGGCCTCCTCCTCACTGTATCCCACATCCAACTACACGTCTGCTGTCGACTCAGGGTACTCGGGCAAACCTCGTGAAATCAGAAAGGTAAGACATGTAATTAATCACAGATTTGTGTGTGTCACATATCACAACTGTCTCAGTCACCTGTATATATATTTTTGTTTGCATAGCTAGAAAGTGTGCCAAATTTTATGACATGAGAGGAACATGAATATTGTTTTGTGATATTAACCCTTTTAGCCCCAGGACCCAGCAGCAGGAGATGGATTGATCATGATAATTCAAAGGTAGTGCCAGGCTTGGTGCCTGAAGGCGCCAAGCTCATCTGTCACTACCCTTGAATTATCATGATCAATCCATCTCCTTCAACTGGTACATAGTCGTTGGGCAACACTTTCAAAATTTGAGAAGTGGGACCTTGGGGCTAAAAGGGTTAACATTGGATATAATATTCGAAAGCAAGATATTTTGCAGAATCTGTTTAGGATTTGATTGGCAGACTAGAAGAATAGCCATATTGAATTGCAGTTAGCAAGAGGCACAGATTCTCATGAGCCCCTGCAACTGGTAGCTCTCCTGTGAATATATATCTCCTGCATATGAAAAGAACTGACGAATGACCGCATTGCAAGATTAATTGATTCGTTGATTGATTTTTTAAATTATCCTTTTATTCTTTTATTTTTTTTAATTGATTTGTTGATTGATTTATGGAAAGATTTGCTGATTGATTTGTTCGTTGATGCATGGATTGATTGAGTTTACTGCCATACAAGCAGAGATGTCTATTTCAGCAAAGAAATAGAAATTGAGCTTGTGTTTGGATTTTGTTCTAGGTGCGTGCATTGTATGACTTTGAGGCTGCAGAGGATAATGAGTTGACTTTCAAAGCAGGCGAACTACTGAGTGTCACTGATGACAGGTGAGATAGCTAGGACTCACTTTTTGATAAAACTAACATTATTGTGGATTTTTGGCTGATACATGATCACTGTACGCTAAAGTGCAGCAGGCAGCACCTCATGCTAAATTAACACACTGTTGCCCTTAGGTAAAAATTCTTTAATTTTGGTCTTCTCATCTCAAGACTACATACCCTTTCAAGAAATAGAATGATGATGGTAGTTCAAGGCTGGTGCCAGATAAGCTTTGTGCCCATGGTGTTTTCGTCTGAAGACTGTATATGAGTTTAAGACATAGATTGATTCAAAGGTGGTGTCAGAATAGCTTGGCGCATGTAGTGGGTTTTTTTTTCTGAAGACTGCATACAAGCTCATAAGAAGATCAACCATGACAATTCAAAGCTAGTGCCAGAATAGCTTGGCGCCTGAGGCGCCAAGCTATTCTGGCACTACCTTTGAACTACCTTGGCCAGTTGATTTCCCTATTTGTACTGTGATAGGGCTGATTGGGTTAAAAGGTGAAAGTGTTAAAGAATCAGCGGGATAAAGAGTGATTGATGTGTTTTTGTGTTTCAATCAGTGATCCCAACTGGTGGAAAGGTTTCAACCATCGGGGGGACGGCCTTTTCCCGGCAAACTTTGTCACAGCAGACCTTAGCGTGGAACCCGAAGAGAGTGAGTAAATTTATTCTTTGTTGAATCGTTCAGTCGACTTTCCAAATATGTAACCAAGAATAAAGAAAGAAATTGGCTTCAGAATAGCCTGAAAAACGGTGCTCTCAGTGCAAAAATGGCACATTAAAAATCAAGAAAGGACTCACGGTTTCAGTGTAGAACATCAATTTTTGCTTTCAAAAGATGTCTTGAATTTGGTCATGGTGATAATTTCATGTAGCAAAATAAAGATTTTTTTGTTTGTTTGTTTGTGTGGTTTTTTTATAACTCTCTTTACCAATACCATATGAGGATATTGTAATGGAAATTTTGATGATTTTATTCTCATGAATGAAATGTTTATAGATTCTTCTGTATGTTTTATTATTTCCTTGTCTTGCTTTTTTTCAGCCAAGGAGAAGAAGTCAGTACAATTTAGTGAAGAAGTTCAGGTGAAAACCATGGAACCATTGCCTGATGAGATAGAGATTGATGAGGTAACAGTTTGCATTTTGTATAGAACCTGTCTTGTTGGATTGTTTTGAGCAGTCAACTTTGTTCGTGAGAAAACTTGGTCATATAAAATAGGTGCTGTCTCAAGAGAATTGTCTTGAAGGGCGGAAAGTGTCGCCTGTCATTAAAGACCATCATTTAGGTGGCTACAGCCAGTCACAGCTACAGCCACCTAAATGATGGTCTTTAATGACAAGTGATCTCTCGGAAGGTTAGTCTCTCAAATGGGTATTGATTTACAGTGACGCAATACTACTATTCTGTTATATTTTTTCAGACCAAGATAGACGAGGTTTTGAACCTGATACAGAATGCTGATCCCACTGGTGAAACACGGCCGGACTCTGGAGAGATGCTTAGTCTTGAAGGTGCAGTTTAATTTATACTTTAACCCCCTTACGCATGCAGTCACTGACACTGTTTACAGTACTGGTGGCTGCATGCTGAAATGTGTTAACACCTTGACTGCTGCTGATGATACTGCTCAGTGGAAAAGACAAATTGTTATACGCTTTTTTGCGCCAAGCGGTATTGTCTGTAGCTGTCGAAGGATTAAAATACTTTTATCATGTGATATACTCACTGTACCTATAGATGTTGAGCAATGAAACTTACATTGAGCATTATCTCATTCAGCCCGGCGCACGTATTTCCCAAATTTTGGAGGCGTCATCTAACGACTATGCACCTGTCGCAGGAGATGGCACTACCCTTGAATTATCACGGTCGACCCATCTCCTGCTGTAGTCCATCAGGACTGAATGGGTTATAGATATTCAGAGGGGTAATGTCTGAAATCACAGCCCAGCACATATTTCTCATGAATGACCATTTTTTTCTGAGCAGAACGTACGTGTCACAACCTCAATACGCTGTAAGGATTGATAGTGACATTCTGGGATCTGATGAAATTTGAATCCATTGAATACACTGTGGTAAGAGAACACTATCAATTTTGAATTTGAATCCATTTGACTTGACGTCTCTGAAAATGTCTTTTGATTTGTTACAGAGCAATGCAAGGCAATGGGGCCGCTGATTGACACTGAACTTGAAAAAATCGATAGGTGAGTCCAATACACGGAATTTGGTCAACACTTTGACCCTTAACCCATTAAACTCTGAGACTGCACCGAGAGGTGTCATTTGACAACCGCGCACCAGTTCCAGGACATGAATCGACCATGATGATTCAAGGGTAGTGCCAGATTAGCTTGGTGCCTGTCGGCGCCAAGCTAATCTGGCACTGCCCTTGAATTAACATGGTCGAGCCATCTCCTGCTGTAGTGCGTTGAGGTTAAAGTTGTTCATCCTTCGACTGCTTTTGACAATACGGCTTGCCAGAAAAGACTCGTGGCTACACTTTTCATTCGACGGGCATTATTAGTAACAACAATTGGGGGGGGGGGGGGGGGGGGGGGGGGGGGGGGGGGACTGACGATGGCACTCAGCAGAAAAGATGCATGACTATGTGTCTTTTTCTCTGAACCATAATATCGTGGTAGCAGTCAAGCAGTTAACGTCACATCACCCTACGGTTGACCATGAGGCGAACAGGCAGTGCTGGTGGCGCGTTGCTCACAAAAGTTACATTTTGACCTGTATGATTTAGATGCCTTGCTGGGTTTGCATACAGCTTATGTCCAGTGTATGGTTGAAATTCCCAGTTTCGGAGGCAGATCTATTGTCCATAGTACTAATAGTTACCCTTTCAGTGCTCAGGGATAAAGTGAACAGAATCCAACTGCAAGAGACATAAATCCTCATGAGCCCCCGCTGCAGCGGGGGCTCATGAGGATCTATGTCTCTTACTGACAGTCACACCACTGGCTCCATGTTCTTGGATGGCAAGGGCTTCAGTAGAAGTGAATTAAAGATTTCATAAACACAGACTGCGACCTCTGGCAATGGAGAGATTAACCCATTCAGCCCTGACACACTACAGCAGGAGATGGATTGACTATGATAATTCAAGGGTAGTGCCAGATTAGCTTGGCGCCTATTGGCGCCAAGCTAATCTGGCACTGCCCTTGAATTATCATGGTCAATCCATCTCCTGCAACTGGTGCATAGTCATTAGATGATGCCTCCAAAATTTGGAGAATACGACCGTCAGGCTGAATGAGTTAAAATATTTTTTTTTTTTTTAAATTTCTTAAAAAGTGCCCCAAGACCCTCGCTTCAGGGTTCAACTTTTTTTTTTTTGTCCCACCCATGTACATTCTACTCACTTGGGAATTTTTGTTTCCAGAAAACACACACAGCTTGTGGAGTTGAACCAGAGAGTGATGGACGCACTGCAGATGTACCACACCCTCATGAGAGAGAACCCTGCCTACAGCTTCAAGGCCGCAGCCCCTGGCCCTGCCCCTGCCCCCTACACTTCCCTGCCCCCCTCCTCCATGATGGTGGTCCCACCTTCACAAATGGGGCAGGTAATCGTGATTCTTCCTTGATTTATACTTGTTCTGTTTTGTTTGCAACTCGTATAGGGGTGAGTGGTGTTCGAATGAATACCAGCTCAGCTAGTGGTTGCTGCTCATTAGACTGTGACCCATGTCATTAGACATGCAGTTGTGGCTTGATCTGTGTCCGTACCAACCAGTGGCAAGTTACACTCTGATAAAATATTCCAGGCATTAGGGCTGCTCAGTGGCATTGCTGTCTGTTTTCCTGCCCAGGGGAAACTGGTTACAGAGCTTCCATTTTTCTTTTTTTTAACGGAAATCCTTTTTTTGCCTTTTTCCTGCTCCCAGGGTCATTTCTGTGAAACACCTAAATCCAGTAAGAAAAAAATGGGGAGGAGGGGGGGGGGGCAGACCATTTTCCTTTTTTTCCTCTCACCCCCTTTGGAAGCTCTGTGGTTACTTAAAATAAAGAAAATATGAGAGAAAAAGCTGGGTATGTTGGATGGCGCTGATTTGTGGATACACACCTTCCCCATGGAAGGCAGCCCAAACTTCCCCTTGTTGGACAACAGAGTTGTGGATGAGATTTTAAGGGCTAGCATTCTCAATCCTGTGACTTGTACAGAGTGCTTGTCGGAATGTCGCTGGGATGGGTATGGGTATTGATGTGTCTGGGGCCAGCAAGAGGCACAGATCCTAATGAGCCCCTGCAGCCTGCGGGGGCTCATGAAAATGAAAATCTATGCCTCTTGTAGATGAAAATGGCTGATCCTTCCTCTGCGCACAATACAAATTTTATTCAGCTGTCCCAGGAGCTTGGTATTGACGTTTATGGGAACTGCAAGAGGCGTAGATTCTCATGAGCCCCCGCAGCCTGCAGGGGCTCATGAGAATCTATGCCTCTTGCAGATGAAAATGGCTCATCCTTCCTCTGCGCACAATACAAATTTTATTCAGCTGTCCCAGAAGCTTAGTATTGACGTGAATGGGAACTGCAAGAGGCATAGATTCTCATGAGCTCCCGCAGCCTGCGGGGGCTCATGAAAATCTATGCCTCTTGCAGATGAAAAAACTTGCCCTTCCGTCATGTATATGACGATAACATTTTAGTGACCTTTACATTTCTTCTTCCTTTTCTGTGCCAGTAGTGTTGTATACATGCCAGTTCTGCCTTTGCGTTCTCAGGCTATGTACAATGGACAGCAACCTTACATGGGCCCTCCAGGACAGATGGCAGGCCCCCCCTCCAACCCCCAGAGCTTCTCACCCCCTCCGTCCTCTAGTCAAAACTACTCAAGGTGAGGTTGCAGCAAAAACTTGATTATTCTTTTGTTTGTTTTTTATGACACAAATTCTTTGTTCAATGTGTGAGTTTTATTGTGGCTGAACTTCTTCGGTTTTAAAAAATATTTCTAAGAAAAAATAAAAGTCTCTTTGTTGTGTTACTTATGGATCATCTTCTACACTTTCTTTTTCCTGTGTGATGATTCGCAGTTATGTTGATGTAAACATTGCCAGGGGAATATACATCTGCGCTCTTGTTTGCACAAGGGCAATAGAGTTTATTTAGTGAAGACAAAAAGTTACCAGTACAAAGCTAGACTTATGTTTGTAGTGCAGAAGATTTAACTCATTCAAGACATACTGCATACAGATGTGCAGCTATTTGTCACATATCATTTGTAGCACATCTTCAGTGAGTTAAAAAATATTTTAGCAAGAGTTTAGGCTGAATGGAGATGAACGTTCTTCATTTAGTAGGAATATGTGCACTTTTTACAGTATTGTACTCTATCTGCGAGCTGGTGTGTAATGTTGGGGCTTATGGCTTAGAACTGTAAGGTCAAAAATCACAGACCAGCTCACATAATATATTTCAGTTGGTAGCTTACAGACCTTTCTCTGCATGAATGTGTTGCATAAGATGACTCACAGAGGCACCTGCAGTAAGCTATCCTGCAACATATTATTGCATGGCTCTTCATTGTGTTTTGTATGGTTTGAAAATCTGTTAAGTGCATTTAATTAAAATAACAAACAAACAAAACAAAAAATCCAAAACTGCAAGAATATTTTTAATTATAGTTCATATTGGTTAGAATCTGATTTTTTTCACATGTAAATAGTTTGCTCTTTGTTTCCTCAAAACACATTACAGATGACATGACTGTCTGGAAATAGTCTACTTGCTTACCAATTTTAGCCTAAGACCCAAAGGGTCCCCCCAGGAGGCTCTCGGGGATCCCTAACAGGGACGAGAGTAGTCTCCCCTACCCATCCGGTCACGTGCCCGGTGGTGTCTCCTTTAGCCAGTTGTCTACTTCGCTGTTAGCGTTCGCACGCGTTTTCTGAGCCTCTGACCCTGCGTAAGCTGTGTACGGTTCAACCGTCCTTACCGGCCTGTCTTCGCCTAGACACTCGTCTCTGCTTCTGGCGTCGCCTCCTTCTCTGCTAGCCCTCGTCTGTGCCTCGTGCTGTTAGCTGGGCCTGGGGCCTTCTTCTGCTTCTCGGCTTCCATCGCTCATGGTGGTTTGTGCTTCGGCGCTCCGCCATGGAAAGGTAACGTCTCGGCCGCCGCCTACGTCTCGCCCGGCTGGGCCGGACGTCGGTCTCGTCTCGAACTTTTTGGTTCTCTCTCGCGTTTCGTCGTGAGCTTCACTCGTTTACCTGGTCGGAAGTTATGTAGGCGGGTTAGTTCCCGCCGCCGGTCGCCTTTCATCTTTGGGTTTGTGTTGCAGTCATCATGTGCGCACCTGTCCCCGATGCGGCGACTTTCAGTGGCCTAGTGACCGGCATGAAGTCTGTCTTCCGTGTTCTGGCTGCTCCTCGGACCTCGCCTGCGCTGTCTGCTCTTCGTGGCCGGAGGTTCGTTGGTCGGAGCTTTGGAGGTTCTACCGGCGCGAGCGACCTGTCACAGCACGCCGGGACCCAATCAAGCTCCCCTCCTCGGAAATGGAGAAACGCAAGCCTCGTCTGCCTGGTAAGACTATTCCTGCTACGGTGTCCGCACCGCCCTTGCCCGCTGACTCCTCCGGCGAGTCGCAAAGCCGGCATTGTGCCCCCCTCCTTGAGCCCCGGGCACCGCGACTGTTGTCGCCTGTTAGTAGACGCGTGGGCCTTGTGGCCCCCCCTAAGCCCGCTGACTCCTCCGGCGAGTCGCCAAGCCGGCTCCGTGCCCCCCTCCTTGAGCCCCGGGCACCGCGACTTTTGTCGCTCGTCGATACACGCGTCGGCCTTTCGGCCTCTCCGTCTAGTTGTGCCCCCCTCCTTGAGCCCTGGGCACCGCGACCCTTGTCGCCTGTTACTAGACGTGTTGGCCTTATGGCCCCCCCTCCTAAGCCCGCTGACTCCTCCGGCGAGTCGCCTAGCCGGCTACGTGCCCCCCTCCTTGAGCCCCGGGCACCGCGACCGTCGTCGCCTTCTACCCTTCACCGTGGCCTTTCGGCCCCAGCTGCTAGTCCGCAACGTGCCCCCCTCCTTGAGCCCCGGGCACCGCGACAGTTGTCACCTTTTCCTCCTCCTCGTGACGGAAGAGACCGTCCCCGTTCTTCCAGGCGCCATGAGGTCGACCGTCGGCTTAGCCCTCGTCGCGTGGATAGGAGACGTAGCCCCCGGCATTCGTCGTCCTCTCGCTCGACTTCATCTTATGCCTCCCGTCGGCGCAGCCGTTCTCCGCAGCGCTGTTCCTCTCGGCGCCCCTCACCACACTCCTCTCATAGGAGTCGTAGAGACGACAGGACTCCGCCTCGTTCTCGGCGCAGTAGTTCTCATCGGGATCGACGCTCTCATCGTTCCCGACGCCCTTCGCCTCTTACTTCCCCGCGCCGGCATCAGCGTAGCCCCTCGGCTCCTCCTCCACCGCCTGCGCGCGTCGGTTTACCTACTGTGCTTCGGTCTTCCCCGCAGCCATCGCCTGCCATCGATGGAGAGACCTTAAGCCTGCTGCCGGAGGACTCCGTGTCGGCCTTGCTTGGGTCCGGCAGCCGTTCGCCCTCCCAGGCAGAGGATCCAGTGTCTCCAGCTACCCTGTCCACTCCTCGTGGCGAGACTCTCCGAGCCTTGGATGACGCCGCCCGTCTCATCGCGGCGTGCCTTCCCGCGGATTCCTGCCCACCTTCCCCACCGCTGAAGAGGAAAGCGGCCGCCTTTGTGGACGCTGCTCGGCAGGTTAAGAAATTCAAGTCGCTTCCCCAGCCGCCTGCCTTCCGCGACCTAACGGACGCCCTGTCTGCGCACCTCCAGTGAGATTCCGCTTCTGACTCGGACTTCTTCTCTGACCGCCGCTGGCCTTCCGGTGTCGACATCGCCTTTCAGCAGTCCTGGTACGCCGGCCACTCGCAATCCTTCTCGCGCTCGCTGCCTCCGGTGGATCCGCCTGCGCTGGTGCTCGCGGCGGCTCTTCCCAGCTCAACTGTGTCCTGCCTCGTGGCCTGGAACGTACCGCTTCACTCGTCCGAAACGTTTTTGGAGCTCCTCACACAAGCCTTCATTAGCCGTATCGAGGCAGCCTGGCTTCCCTCCGCTCCGCCCCTGCTGTCGGATCTTCACACCTTGGCTGTTGCAGCCAACCGAGCGGCCTACCATTCGTCCGTCAACGCCATGGCAGCGGCCGCCAACTGTGACTTGATGCGGCGTGATGTGGTGCTCCAGTCCTGCCCGGGTCTTCCCCGTGATGTGAAATCCCAGCTACGCCGGGCCCCGGTCGGCACTCCGCTCCTCTTCGGCCCTTCCTGGCAGTCCCTGAAGGAAGCTAACAAGGACCGTTGGCCCAGCGCCCCCTCGTCTCGCTTTCCGCCAACCCGCAAGGCCTCGGGTCGCGCCCTGCGGTTCGTCAGACCCTCCGCGACGGCCCCTGCCTCCGCCTCGGCCTCTCGTCCTCTCTCCTCTTCCCGTGCGCCCGGTCCTGGCCGCGCCCGTCCTGCCCGTCCTGCCGTTCCGGCCTGGCCCAAGCCCGCCCGCCGCCCTGGGCGTGGGAGGGCCCCCTGACTTCTGCTCGCCTCCGCCCCCGCCGACCGCTTCGGGATCGCCTGTCAGCGGGAGGCTCGCCCTGCACGGAGACGTCTGGCGCTCCCTGTTTCCGGACGACCCGTGGATCCTCTCCATTGTCTCAGACGGTCTTCTCATCTCCTTTCGTTCCCCGCCCCCGCTTCGGCGCTCCCCCCTGTGGACCGAGATTCCGTCAGATCCGCCCAAGGCCGATGCCCTTCGCGGAGAAGTCGCTGCTCTTCTCCAGAAAGCCGCTACGGAGGTCGTCGCCTGCCACGACTCCCCCGCCTTCTACAGCCGACTATTCGTAGTCCCCAAGCCTGGAGGCAAGTGGAGGCCGATCATCGATCTCTCCGCCCTGAATCGGTTCATCGCCGCCCCGTCCTTCCGGATGGAGACAGCCAGGTCCCTTCGTGCTGCCGTCCAGCCCATGGACTTCGCTGTCAGCCTGGACCTGTCCGATGCCTACCTGCACGTCCCAATCCATCCTGCCTCCCGCCGGTACCTCCGCTTTGCCATCGACGGGACTGTTTTCCAGTTTCGGGCCCTCCCCTTCGGTCTCAACCTCAGTACAGCCCGTCGTTCTTCTTCCAGCCCGATCTCCAACTACTTGGACGACCTTCTTCTGCGGAACCAGTCGGTGGCCTCTCTTCTCCTGGACAGGGATGCGCTTCTACTCCTGTTATCACGCCTCGGCTTCCTGGTCAACGCCGGCAAGTCCGACCTCACTCCCTCTCGCCACTTCGTGCACCTGGGGATGGAGTTTGTGACCGACCGCAACCTAGTGCGTCTTCCCGAGCCGCGGATCCAGAAACTCGCCGATCTCGCCCGTCTGGTAGCTCAGGAAGCGGCTGTCCCCGCCAGGGTGTGGCTCCAGCTCCTCAGCCTGATGAGTGCTGCGGCAGATCTCCTTCCCCTCGGTCGTCTGTACTCTCGTCCCCTTCAATTGCATCTTCTCCTCCACTGGAGACCGTCCTCCGGCGACCTCTCCACCCTGGTGCCGATATCCCCTATGCTGCGGCCCCATCTGCTTCGCTGGACGGACGTTTCTTGGCTCGGCTCCGGGATTCCCCTGACCTCACCACTGCCCCGTCTCTCTCTCTGCGTCGATGCCAGTCTCGCCGGGTGGGGCGCTCACCTTCTCCCGAGTTTTCGCTATGCGGCCGGCCGCTGGAACGAGGACCTGGCTTCGTGGCACATCAACTGGCTGGAGCTGAATGTGGTTTGGCAGGCCCTCCGCGCTTGGGAACCCGATCTTCGGACGCAGGACCTCTGTTGCAATACCGCAGCCACACGCAAGGTGTTGTAGATGGAAGACGCAGCCAGACAAGAGTGTTTCCAGAAGAGTCTTTTATTTCTTGGTCATCGTGGGTCTAATAGGTTGGGCACAACCAACCTACTAGCATGGCATACTAAGATGGCGAAAATACCGGCGCTCGGTCTCTCACTTCTTAGCTCCCTCTATCTATCTCTCTCTCTCTCTTCGTTGTGTACTCTCTATCTATCTCTTCATTGTGCGAGCTCCCTCTCTATCTCGTTCCCTTCGTTGTGAGCTCTCTTTCTATCTCGTTCCCCTCGTTGTGAGCTCTCTCCTCCTGGTGTTTCCTCCCACTATATATACCCGTTCTGGCCGAGGGCATCGCCCCTTTGTCTCAATCAGTCAAAGGGGCTATTACTGTCACCCATATTATTCCCCATCTATCATGGTGATCAGCGTCCCCTGACCCTATCTGTCAAAGGAGCTATTACTGTCGCCCATAATCTATCCCCCATCTGCTCTGGTGGATAGCGCCCTCTGATCCTAGCTGACCAGGGACCCATTACTGTCTCTCATAATTATTCCACATCTATTATGGTGGTCAGCGTCCTCTGATCCTAGCTATCAAAGGAACCCATTACTGTCTCTCATAATTATTCCACATCTATTATGGTGGCCAGCGTCCTCTGATCTTAGCTGACCAGTAACCTATTACTGACTCTCATAATTATTCCTTGTCAGCAGGAGTCTGTGTTCCTCACTACTAACGAGGGCTCATTATTTATTCATTAGGCCCAGCTTAGTAGGGCCGGCCACTTGTCAACTCCACGTGAGCCCGTGGTAGCCAAAGTGGACCGTGTCATAACCCTCTCCGTGCTCTGCCCGTGGTACTAATTATATTCTCGTTATTTTCATATCAAGGGAAATTATAACATTACCCGACCGTGATATTGGTCGTATACACTTATAGTGTAACAATTCCTCCCAAACCTACCCGAAAAAAAAAGGAATCTTAATTCACAAGATTCGTTTTTTTTTCCATTACACAATATTCGGACCACAAAATCATTTCAAACAATTAAACATGTTATCCAAAAAATACATCCTTTTTCGGAATGACCACTTATTTAAATCGATCACTCCTTATTAAAAATTATTATTGTCCGGCGTAATCACGCCAATAAATGTTCACATCAAAATCGTCGACTCAGTTATGTCTTTGCACATGTGTTCGTTATTCTTCACGATTCTTCCTGGATCGCAACAGCGTTGATCCTTGGTTACCCCAACGACGGGTAAAACTTGACAACGTTCGAGGCGGGGAGTAACTGCACTCCTCCCTCCATCATCGGCGTAGAGTCCTTCGCTCTTGCGACGTCATTCACGTCGGCTGATTGCACAGCCGCCGAAATCAACGTAGGCACAGTGACCTCACGTTCACCCTTCCTGAGTCGTGATAGCATGGAGCCAAACCATGCGCTAGTTTTCTTTTTTTATATCGTTTACACCCTACCCCAATTATGATCACTACAACTGTCCCTACGATAGAACCAATGATGATCTGTTTCCATATCACCCATTCTTGTTTTGGCTTAACGAATTGCATGCTCTGAAGTCGAGCAATTAGATGATCCATTGGCATTTCCTTAATTTCATCTAACTCTTTGGGCAAAGAGATGGGATCGTAGTCTGGTAAAGCGCTATGAAATGGTTTCCATAACGTTATATTGGAAAATGCATAGTTTTCCATCCATCCTATCAATTTGTCTTCCACCTGATACTGGCTCTCTTGTTGGTAGTAAGGGGTTAACATCAATCTATCACTAATAGCCGTACATGATTCATTGAGGCAGATTAGCGATAATGGTGGTTTGATTTGTTGGTACGTGACCCCTTTACCGTGACAACTAATACTCATCTTTAGTAGACTATGATTACTAATGACCCATAGCCCATCCATTATATACCGTGCCATAGGTAACACTGTACCCAACTTGACCTTTGTTTGGCAGTGTGTTGCAATTACGTCTGAATTGTTTAAAAAACAGCGCCGTAACACAAAACTGATTAAGGTTCATAGGATATATTGCACTTCGAATCGCACAGAATCCTATCAAGGGTTTGGAACAAGCTTCAAGTTCAGCTTCCAAAAGGAGCGCGAACCGCGTACGTTGCGCGTCTACTGCTATTGTTGTGGATTCTAAGTCATACTGAGCCGTCATTGATTCTGGCGCAGGCCGACCTGAATCTCCAGTTACTAGTGGTAACTTCATCAAGTTTTTGAAATACGACATTGTGATTAATATTTAAACCCTGCGCTAGCCCCAATACTATCAGACTAAAAAAAAAAACTTCATCTTGTTGTTGTCTGCAACATACGAGATATCACCAGAGACTTATACCACTGTCTCTGACAAAACTCAAATCATGCTTCATGATTTACACATTACAATAGTCCTCTCCCAGATACCGTCTGAGAGTCGCATTTCTAATTTGAAGCCTTCTTTGGCAGAAGAGTCAGTATCGCTTCAAGAATTTCCCTAACCCCATTAGTCTGTAAACTAGGCTGAATCGAACGATTGTCGTCGATCTCCCCATCATCAGAACTGTCTGATGTGCCCTTGTTACAACTAACGTTTACTGCTGAGAGAGATCTTTTCTCTCTTGTCTTTAGGCGCTTTCTTAACTCCATTACCGGAACGTCCTCCTCGGATGAAGAATTCTCACGCTCTTTTCGCACCCCCCTAGTCAGTCTGTCTCGTGCGTTCTCTTGCCCTACTGCATCGTCACTGTCGCTATCGGATGATTCTGGAGCTACAACCTGTGTGGCTTTACGTAATGTTCTCCCCCTGGCTTTTGGAATAGGCCACTCGCTAATTTTGGCTATCCGCAAGTGTTCAGCGTGTGAACTGACCTCAGTGCCATCTAGTTGATGTCGCACCCTGAATGTGACAGGCGACAATTGTTCCACCACTCTATAGTGCGACCTCCACTTACTGTCTAACTTATTGTGTCTACGGTGATTATGAAGGTACACTGGATCACCGACCTTAATCTCGACAGGCTGTACACCTCTATTAGCATACTTAGCCCCCTTCTTCTGTGCTTTCTTAATTCGCCGATACACCTGGGTGAAGGCCTTGTGTTGCTGCTCAAGCGCTATCTTGTGAAAATCTTCACCAGCGTATTTTCTTCGGGGTCTAAGGATGTTATCTAACGGTAGCACTGGATCGCGACCGTACAGTGAAAAGAAAGGAGATTCCTGCGTAGTTTCCGAAACACAAACCCTATAAGCTGCTAGTACCTGGTTAATATGCACGTCCCATGTCGAAAAATCTTGTATCTTTTTGGACAGAATGTCGTTAAAAGTTCTGTGAAAACGTTCGACCTTAGCATTGGACTGTGGATGATAAAGACTGGTCGTGACATGGTCTATGTTCAGTTCTGCCAGCGTTTCTGCCATAACCCTATTCACATTCTCAGATCCATTGTCTGATACTATCTGCAATGGACAGCCATGTCTGGGTCCAGACCTGCCTACACTACGTTTTGGCCATAGAAAACTACGCATTTTTTAACCAACTACGTAACTACGCAATTCTGAGTCCAACTACGTAATTTTGTTTCACAATTCTACGTAACGTTCAGAACCAAATTTTTCTTTATCGCGCCGATCCGTTCAGCCTGTGTTACAGCCCGCGGTGTTCCATGAGTGTGTGTGCAAGGGGGCCACTGGAATGTCTGAAATTTCAGTGAAATCCGATACCCCTTCCCCGGGCTGAGGTCAGAAAACTCATTAAGCTGGTGCCCATAGCCCAATGTTTATCTTGTGCAGTCGACCGTTACCGATACAACGCTTCCCCTTTCTTTTCTGTCCCCTCCTCATTTTGCCTGGAAACAGTGTCTTAGTCGGACCTTTACAACTGCACTTGACATAGATCATGATGAAGCCCCAGAGATTGAATCGGCTGATGGGAATCTGTGCATTTTGCAGGCCTACTTTACACCTTTGTAGATTCCCTGGATGAGTAAGCCACTGCGGAATTATTTGCTTTTATCCATGGCCTTCCATCTACAAGAGGCATAGATTTTCATAAGCTCATGCATGTTGTAGAGGCTGCTGAGAATCAAAGGGCTCTGTTTGATTGTCATTATTTTGGATCGGCCTTGTTTGCATCCTAAAGTTGAGGACGTTATTACTGTTTAAAGCATAGAGTAGACTAGAAGAAGTAGAGTACGTTGCACATACTATATGAAACTGTGTGGGCATATAAATGTGGATTTCTGATACAAATGTAGTGTACGTATTAAATCCACGATCTCTGCAAATAATTGTTTAGAAATATTGTTTCGAGATTCAGTTTCAAAATTAGGTGTCACATTGTGTTCCGTCATCGAATCTATCGGTTCATTTAGCCTGAATTAAAAAAAAACGTGACACATCAGTTCACTTCGCGCATCTCACACCTTACCACCTGGCACACACCCTTGTCAGCAACCACACTGCATGTCACCTGAAGAAGGATCTTTGATCCGAAACGTCATTCCTTGTTTCTATTTTAAAGAGTTTTCCACCACTATCTTCTGTTTTTCTTTCACATGAAACCCTAGCGGCAACAGTTTTACTACATTAAAATATAGTTAAGCTGCTCACGTGCACACACACACACACACACACACACACACACATTCACTCGCATACACCTGCATGCCTTGAACTATTGTGGTCTAATCGTAAAGGCAATAAACACGATTTCACAGTGAGACAAGTCACAGAGAACATATCGTAATAATGAAACATGTCGCTTGATGTAGCTGGACAATACATTACATGCCCAAACAGTGGGACGGATGGGTCAGGTTTGACGTTTGTTTGCATCATTAAACGTCTGGACAGTGGTTGGATAAAACTTTTTTAAAAATGAATATTGCCTGTCCCGATCGCTCTATAACGGCACTCGGATGGCAGCATCTCAAACAACTCGTGGGTTGGGTGGGAATCGTCTCGGAGGGTGGATCTAGCCTTTTTTTTTTAGCATTCTTTCGTGAGTGGAAGAGGGACTCCAAATACCTATGATTTTTGATGCAGTTTTTACTACTCTTTTTAATTTGGATCGCTCTTTCTGTGTGGTGCTGCCAAACCATTCAGGGAGAAGGTCAAAATACTTTCAATAACTGCCCGGAAGAAGTTGGTCAAAATTTGTCTGCCGACACCAAACGTCATATATATATATATATATATATATATATATATATATATATATATATATATATATATATATATATATATATATATATATATATATAATGTGTGTGTGTGTGTGTGTGTGAGTGAGTGGCATGCCACAATTAACCTTGTCAAGTTTCGGTTGAAACTACTCATTTGCCTGAAAAACTACACATTTGGTCCGGAACACTACACATTTCAAATGTAAAGGGTAGGCAGGTCTGCTGGGTAGAATTTCTTCTACGAGCAGCTGTACCACTGACTGCGGCGTTTTATCTGGTACAGGGAACGCCTCTACCCAACCTGTCAGATGACAGATGAATGCTATGACATAGCGATTCCCGCTAAGGGAGCGGTCAAACGGACCTGCCAAGTCCAATGACAACTTAGCGAATGGGTATGGAGGAATGTCCATTTCCTGTACGGGGGCCCTTTTCTTTTGTAACACTCTAGACTGACAGATGACACACCCACTAACATATTCATACAGTTGTTTGTACATGTTAGGCCAGTAATACTTTCTACTGACTGTGTCATGCGTCTTGTCTATTCCTAAGTGACCATTTTCGTCATGGTACTGTCTGACTACGTACTCTACCAAGTGAGACGGAACATACAATCTGGCTACTGGTTCATCATCAGGATGAGACAAGAAATATAGAACATCCTCTATCAGCATGTATCTCCTATTGACTGTCATGGTTCCTTGTCCACTAATCAATAAGTCCTTTAAGCGCACTATTTCAGAATCCTTCTCCTGTTCCTCAATAATATTAAACCCTGGAAGATCAACTTTTTCCAGCTTCTCGTCACACCCTGCCCTTACTGTACAACTAGCGAACTGCTTGGGTGTGAATTGGTTGGAGTTTATGACTCCAATGACAAAAGCATTGTCATTGACCTCTCTGGTTAACTCTTCTTCTTCCTCATGCTCTGGCATGTGAGTTCCACTCGGCATTCTGGATAGTAAGTCTGCCAAAACATTTTGAGGACCTGGGATATATTCAATAGTACAGTTATATCCTGAAATGCCAAGGGCCCACATCTGCACCTTCTTATTTTGCATTGGTGAATTAAGCAAATACTTAAGAGGCATGTGATCCGTGCGGATTACAAACTCCGCATTATGCAAGTAGTGATTTAGCTTTTGAAGCGCATAATGGATCGCAAAAGCCTCTTTCTCTATTGTCGACCATTTCCTCTGACTGGTACTAAGTTTATGGGATAGAAAGTAAATAGGTCTTTCTACCTTTGAGCCTGGGGAAATGTCTGAATCCTCATCGCATTTTTGCGCGAGACATGCCCCCACGCATGTGTCGCTGGCATCCGTGTAAAGGATGTACGGACGCCGTGTATCTGGATAGGCTAACACTGGTGCTACGGCTAACGTCTCCTTCATCAAATCAAACGCTTTCTGGCATTCCTCTGTCCAACTGAATCTCACCCCCACCCGGGTCTGCCCTGGGGGACTTGGGTGGGGTTAGGTATTTTTTAGTTCCCAGGGTCACCCTGGTCAGCCCCACAGGGTGGGTTTTTCTCTCTATTCTGGGGCATGTGTTTCTGTCTACCCTTTGTCCATTCACCTGTATTTGCCTTTTTAAAACTCTCCCTACTGTCTGCACTGCCTGTAGCTCTTGATATTGGATGTGTGTTGCTAAATGGTCTTAGCTTTATTTATGCCCCATGTTGTAGGTTTATTTAATGTATTTGACCGGCTGGCGACATACATTCAATTTTCTGTTTAGTTTTTTTTCACAAGCAGTGCAGGCACGTCCTGAGAAAGCCTTGTTGCTGTCGGGACGTTACGCAATGTACAATCAATCAATCAATCCAACTGAATCTCGCATACTTTCGTGTCAGTGCTATGATTGGTTCAGCCATCTGGGAGAAATTAGGAATCATTTTCCTGTAAAACCCAATCATACCAATGAACGAACGGCACTCTCTGACACAGGTCGGAGCCGCCATAGCCCTAATGACTTTGACCTTTTCCTCATCCGGTTTTATCCCCTGGCTACTAATGACAAACCCTAAGTATTTGGTTTCTTCCTCAAAGAACTGACACTTCTTGAGTTTCAGCTTCAGGTCATGCTGTCTCAATCGATCAAAGACTGTCTGAAGGTGACACATATGGTCTTCTATTGTTTCTGAGAAGATCAAAATGTCATCGAGATAGGCACAGGTAAAGCTTTCTAAACCGGCTAGCACGATATTCATAAGCATCATGAACAATCCCGGTGCTCCCACCAAACCAAAAGGCATTTTCGTGAATTCGAATAATCCCTTGTGGCATGCAAATGCTACTCTATCCCTACTCTCCTGATCCGCCATCTTGACCTGCCAGTATCCCGACTTAAGGTCCAGACTGGTAAAATACTTGGCCTTTCCAAGCAGTGACAAAATGTCATCTATCAGCGGTAGTGGGTACGATGTTTTCTTTGTAACCTCATTCAGTTTTCTAAAGTCAACACATAAACGTTTCGACCCATCCTTCTTGGATACAATCACTAAACTAAAAGACCATGGGGACTGAGAACGTCTTATCACACCTGCCTGTAACATCTCTTCTAGAGCCTTGTCAACAATCTCTCTATCTTGAAGCGGGATTCTATACGGTTTTATCCTAATGGGAGGATGATCGCCGGTATCTAGTTTCATCGTGACAGTGTCAGTAGCCCCTAAATCAAGGTCGCTATTCGCGAACAAGTCTTGATTGTTCGTAATGAGCTCTGACACTACCCCTTTCATCTTCTCCGGCGCAGTGACTTCCGTCAAGTCGACTGCCGATACCTGCCGATCAACCGACCCTATCTGTACTTCATGTACTTCTTGAACTGCCGTTACCTTCCCTACAACACAACCCCTTCTAACTCTATACGTCTTGTTTGTGTTGTTTACTATCAGTATGGGATACGTCTGGTGATTATTTTGCCTGACTACCGTGCTTGTCACTAACAGTCCCGGTTCTTGTGCTATAAATCCCTTGTCTGTTTCCGAAATCTCTAAGAGTGTCTCTCTTGCAAAATACGGAGCATTCTTCATCCGTACCTGGAATACTTCTGCCGTCTGAGGTTTTATCACTTTCGTCTTAGTCACTCTGACCAAAGACGAAATGTGGATGTCCTGTTCATATGGCACATAAACACTTCCGATTCTGAGTTTCTTCAAGTCAAAATAAATCCTCACCCCGTTTTTGTCTAACCAGTCATTTCCCAAAATAAAGTTCCTGTTGAGCCCGGATACCACGTAGAACTTATGTTTAAACTTTTGCCCCGCTACCGTAAATTCTAATTCTGAACTCCCCAATACTTGTAAAGCTTCTCCACTAACTGACTGTAACGACACATCTCCCTTTCCTAACTTTGGCTTATGACTGAGTTTATCGTAAGCCCCCTTGCTAATCAAAGACACCTCTGCTCCCGTATCGATCAAGCTACGAAATCTTTGCTTCCCAATTTTGAACACTATGCACTTAGGGCTACCCGCTACATTAATGCTAAACAACTGACTCTTTCTACTTTTCCGGTCCTGCGTAACGGCTTCGTGTGCCGCAGAACCTTCTAGTTTTCCTGCCTCGGCGGACACCTTCTTTGACCTTGTGGCCGCCTGTTTCCGGCCTTTCTACATTTCCGCTGAATGTGACCTCGTTCCCCACACTTCCAGCATTGAATCGGTGGACGCATTGTTTGCTGACCAAACGCCCCTATCACTCGGCAATTTCTTGCCTGGTGCCCTACTCTCCCGCATTTAAAACAATTACGGTGACGAGCATGGTCTACTTCCATAGCCTCTTCTCCACCCCTAGCTGTCGCTCTTGGCTGACTAACTGGCCGATTGTTTATCGTGCGTAGCTCAAACCTATGGCGAAGGTTTTCTTCTTGCATGGCCACCTGCACGGCCCTATCTAACGTATTTGAGTTATCCCTCAGGACTTTCATCTTAAGAAAGTCGTGCGCCAATCCGTCAACAAAGAAATTTGTTAGTTGCCGTTGTACCACAGCTGCGCCCATCTGACTCGGGAAGGCTTCGCCGGCCAGAGTCATTAGTCGCTCTGCGTACAGAGGCACACTTTCCCTCGGGTTTTGTTTCACCCGCTGTAGCAACGCAAAAGCATGATTTTCATCGGCGATTTCGCCGAACCTTACGGTTAGCTGCCTTTTCAGTTCATCCCAATCCCCTGCCGCTTCCGTTTGTAAGAATCGATGGATAAAATCGCTCACCACCCCCGAGCTTGCTTGATAAGCAATGACCGGGCGCCTGTTGAGGGCTTTTATTAGCACTGCATATTTGTCAATTTCTTTTATCCACTCCCTAAATTTGGTAGGCTTTCCGTCAAACGTTCCTACCATCTGCCTTATACTCTGGGCGTTAATCGCCTGACTCATTTCCCCTACTTTTTCGCCTAAAATCCTAAACACTTCCTCTGCCATTTTTGTTTCTTTTTAAATGTAACAACAACACAACCCTAGCTAACTGGTCTGGCTCCTATATAAGACTCAACAAGGGTTAAACGAAAAAGTCACTTACCCCGTGATCCTTTCGGCTGTTGGTCTTGGATGAGTCGCAGACGTCTCGTGGGCTTGAACTCTGTTTTTTCCTTGACGTGGGCTCGAACTCTGCTTTTCTTGAAGTGGGCTCGAACTCTGCTTTTCTTGAAGTGGGCTCGAACTCTGCTTTTCTTGAAGTGGGCTCGAACTCTGCTTTTCCTGGACGTGGGCTCGAACTCTGCTTTTCCTTGACGTGGGCTCGAACTCTTCTCTTCTCTTCGGGTTGGTGGCTTGCACTCTTCTCTTCTCTTTCTGGTCTGCTCTTCCACCCTTGCGTCGGTGGCTGTCGATTTGGTGCTGATAGTCTAGTTTTTTTGTTTCTTCGTTCCTCTGTTTCTTCCCGTTCCGAGATCCTGATTCACGGCACCAAATAAGAAGATATGGTAGTGTTGCACTACCGCAGCCACACGCAAGGTGTTGTAGATGGAAGACGCAGCCAGACAAGAGTGTTTCCAGAAGAGTCTTTTATTTCTTGGTCATCGTGGGTCTAATAGGTTGGGCACAACCAACCTACTAGCATGGCATACTAAGATGGCGAAAATACCGGCGCTCGGTCTCTCGCTTCTTAGCTCCCTCTATCTATCTCTCTCTCTTCGTTGTGTACTCTCTATCTATCTCTTCATTGTGCGAGCCTACCCGGCACCGGCCTCCACGTGGCGTGGGTGGGTAGTCCGCTCAGTCCCTGACTGAGTGGGCTAGCAGACGGGTGCCATCTTTGTCCAGGATTAGGACTTGATGTCAGCAGATATGTTGTTCAGTCTTTTTCACTGGCCCAGTTTTTGAGGAGCTGTACTAACCCAGGTCGTACCATGTTGGATTGGTCCTTAAAAATACTCGTGACTTTTTGGTCCTTTGGATCCCAAGTGTTTGCCGTGCTTGGAGACCCGTGTCGGGGGAGAGGAGGATCCTGGTGGCTGAAACACTCCACTTTGGCCTTGACTTCTGCCTAAACGGGAGGCTAGTCGTACCGGCCTAGTCAATCGGCTCTTGTCACGTCGAGCCCTATCCCCCTGTTGACATGCGGGTTGTTATACGGAGCACCATGCTATAGCCTCTGATGCTGATTAGGTGCTTTACGCCAGTATTCCCCTGCATTCAGCAGTGTGATAGAAGGCGGTGGCTCAAACGGTTCAATCGGGCTTACCCCCTTGAGTATATCTTTCGGGCAGTCTCCATTGTGCGTCGGCTGGAGACCCGCCGACAATTGCACTTTCCCTTGTTGGGCTCGGTGGCGGGCGGGGACCCCCGGGGGATGAATATCTATCATACTATAATATGGAAAATATCAAAAAACCCAAACTTGCACCAAAGCGGCACATAGCCGCCGACATTGTCATTGAGAACGATAGTGACTCTGATTGTGAGGAAGCGACACCTCAGGCGTCAGCCGCCTGGCCTCGCTTTCTCATTATCCACAGCAAAGTCAAAGAGAAGCCTGTTTCCAAGCTGCACCCTTTCCTGGTAGGGGAGACCCTCAGGAGCCGTGTTGGCAGGCCTGAGGCCCAGCGCCTCAGGTCTGGTGACTTGCTGGTAGAGTGCCGCACCCGGGCACACTCCAATGGGCTACTGAGGCTCTCCTCCATCGGAGATACTCCAGTGGAGGTCACTCCCCACAAAACAATGAATTCCTCTAGAGGAGTGATTAAAGATCAAGCATTGGCCGAACTATCTGAAGATGAACTTGTACGGAACCTTAAGTCACAGGGGGTGACCTACGTCAGGCGCTTCATTTCCAAACGAGGTGGTAGGGAGATCCGTCTCCCTACCATCATCCTGACGTTTGGGACCCCCACAGCTCCTACTACCATCTGGGGAGGTTACTACTCCCTAAAAGTGAAAAAGTACGTCCCTCTCCCCCTCCGGTGCTTTAAGTGCCAAAAGTATGGCCATGGGCAGAAGACATGCCGCCAGGCAGAGGCTCTATGCGCCCGTTGCACTAAGCCCGGACACTCTGCTGAGTCCTGCACAGCCATCCCCCTGTGTGTGAATTGCCAGGGGGCGCATATGGCTTCGGACAAGAAGTGCCCTCGTTGGATCTCCGAGTGCAGGATTCAGCAGGTGCGTGTGGAGAAGGGGCTGTCCTTTGCGGACGCCAAAAAACTGGTTGATGGCCCTGGTGCAGCTGAGGCTGCTCCAACCTCCAATAACAACTTTGTGTATACTTTCAGTGCGGCGGTGGCAGGCAAGCGCCCCACCAAAGACTTCTCTTGTCAAACCCCAACTTCTTGGTTGGGGGCGGAGCCTCGGATCCTCTCGCCCCTGGAGAGTAACCCTCCTCCGGTGGTGACGAGGAGCCAGGGAACGCAGAGGGCGGACGCTACCGGTCCGGTGGCGCCACCTTCTGCTGCCCCTAAGCCTCAGCCCCCACCCAAACCTGCTAGTTTGTCAACGCCAAAGGTTTCTGGCTCTGCTCAGCCTTCTAAGGCCGCTAACTCTAGCGGCAAGACAGCTGCCCAGGACCAGAAGTCTAAAAAATCTATGGGACCGCCGTGCGCACGGGCCCAGAAGGGGAACACCGATGTCCCCCTTCAAAACAAATATGCTGCATTGGAGGAGCAGATGGAGGGAGTGGAAGTTGCCGATGCTGCGGCAGCTCCACCCCCTTCATCTCCTAAGAACCAGAGGAGGCCCGGGAGCCGGCCCCCCTCTGTTTCTCCAACTCCTTCCAAGGCAAAGGAAAAAGGGGGGAAAAACTCCGCACCCCCAGATAAGACATAATCATGGACTCTCTGCTTCAGTGGAATTGTCGTGGTTTTCAAGCTAACTTTGAGGAATTACGTCTTTTAGTCAAGTGCTATAACCCCTCAGTAATATCTCTTCAGGAGACTTACCTGAAGACTTCTGACCCTGTGTCCTTTAATGGTTTTAATGTTATACATAAAGGCTCTGATTCGGAGAGGCGCTCGGGTGGAGTGGCTCTTCTCATTAGTAGCCAAATATTATGTAGCCCCGTTAGCATCGACACCTGTCTTCAGGCTGTCGCAGCTCGGGTTACCTTGAAGAAGACCATAACCATATGCAGTATCTACCTGCCACCATCCCTGCGGGTCTGTAGTAATGATTTTTTTAATTTAGTTGATCAACTGCCCCCTCCCTTTATTCTCATGGGGGATTTTAACGGTCACGCTCACCTTTGGGGTAGTGACCACTATGATGGCAGAGGTCAGATGTTAGAAGATGTTTTTTCTCAACTTAACCTGTGTGTCTTTAACGATGGTTCACCTACATACTCTAACCCAGGTTCAGGATCTAGTTCTGTTCTAGACCTCACTGTCTGTGATCCTTCTCTCATGCTGGACTTTGACTGGAAGGTTCACGATGACCTGTGTGGTAGTGACCACTTCCCAGTAGTCCTGTCATCGGTCAGCTGTGGGGAGGATCCGCCGGTGGGGCGCTGGAATCTTAAGAAAGCTAACTGGCCTCTGTTCGCCTCCCTCTGTCAGTCTCGTATTACAGAGGAGGTGGTCATGTCATCTGAAGAACCTATTTCTTCTTTTACTACTATTTTGTTGGACGTAGCGGGTGTAACCATCCCTAAAACTTCCGCATCAGTCCCTGGAAAGCCGAGAGTACCATGGTTCAACGAAGAGTGCCGCAAGGCCCAAATAGCGCGCAAATCTGCTCAGCGACGTGCTTTCCGTAATCCGTCGCAAGTGAATATTTTAACCTTTAAAAGACAGAGGGCGAAAGCTCGTTACATTTTTAAACGTGAACGCCGTGCTTCCTGGAGACGCTTTGTCTCATCTTTAACTTCTCGAACTCCGTCCCAGAAAGTATGGAAGGCTGTTCGGAGAATTGGGGGCAGGGGTGGCTCGGCTTCTGTTGGCCATCTTAGAGATGGTGCCAGCTTGGTTACAGATAAAAAAGCTGTGGCCAATTTGCTTGCCTCCACCATTGCCCATAATTCTTCAACGGAGCACTATTCACCTTTCTTCCAGAGAGAGAAGGAGAAGCGAGAGTCTCGTATTTGTGATTTTAAGTCCAATAACTCAGAAGACTATAATGTCCCATTTACATTATCAGAATTGCAGCAAGCCTTGCAGAAATGTAATGACTCTGCTGCTGGCCTAGATACCGTCCACTATCAATTCCTAACGCATCTGCCTGAGAGGTCACTCCTTGTACTTCTCAAGGCCTTTAACCATATCTGGAGAACTGGTCATTTTCCGCCGTCTTGGCGCCAGGCTGTGGTTGTACCGATCCCCAAGCCGGGTAAGGATCCTTCCGACCCGGGCAACTACCGGCCTATCGCTTTGACATCATGCTTATGTAAAACTATGGAGCGCCTGGTCAACGCCCGCCTGGTGTGGCATCTTGAGTCACAGGGTCTCCTCACAGACCTCCAGTGCGGTTTCCGACGCTTCCGTAGTACAACTGACCATTTAGTCCACTTTGAATCATTTATTCGAGATGCTTTTGTCAACAGGCAGCATGTCTATGCAATTTTCTTCGATCTTGAGAAGGCATATGACACTACCTGGAAGTATGGCATAATGTCTGACTTGTTGGACATGGGTTTTAAAGGGCACCTGCCCGTTTTTATTCACAATTTTTTGACTAACCGGTCGTTCCATGTCCGTGTGGGCTCCACCCTCTCCGACTCCTTTGAACAGGAGATGGGTGTCCCACAGGGCAGCATTCTATCTCCTGTTTTATTTAGTATTAAAATTAATAACATTGTAAAGGCCGTCAAGGATGATTCTGAATGCTCTTTGTTTGTTGATGACTTTGCTTTGTGCGCACGTGGTCGAGGACTTGCGTCCCTTGAGAGGCGCTTGCAGCTGTGCGTTGATCGCATCCAGGGGTGGGTGTCTCTCAATGGATTCAGGTTCTCGCCCTCCAAGACTGTCTGTGTGCATTTTACTAACCAGACGAAATTTTTTCCAGAACCTAGCCTGAGCATTGCTGGAGTGCCAATTAAGGTGGCCGAGGAGGCAAAGTTTCTGGGGGTCATTTTTGACAAAAGACTTACCTTCCGCAACCATATTAATTACCTTAGAACCTCTTGTCAGAAGGCCCTCGACATTCTTCGTGTCGTCGGTCGTACTGACTGGGGTGCGGACCGTACTGTCTTACTTCGTCTGTACCGGGCCCTTGTTCGGTCCAAACTGGATTACGGCTCTGTGGTGTATGGCTCAGCTTCCAAGTCTGTGCTACAGCGTCTGAACACAATTCACCATCAGGGTCTGCGGATATGTCTTGGGGCCTTCAGGACATCTCCAGTTCCTAGTCTGTATGCCGAGGCAGGGGAGCCTTCTCTCAAGCTCCGCCGCATCCGCCTCATGCTCAGCTACGTTCTGAAACTGAAGGCCCATCCAGACAATCCTGCCTATGATTGTGTTTTTAAACCATCGTTTGCAGAGATTTACGATGCCCATCCGGGAGCTGTCCGTCCACTCTCTTTCCGTGTCCGACCTCATCTGCAGGCGGCCGGATTGGACCTGGACAGAGTTTCGGAATCCCTGCAACACATCACTCCACCTTGGCTCTTACCAGTTCCTGACATCTTGCTGGATTTGACTGCCCACAAGAAAGACTCTACTCCACCAGCCATATACCAACAGAGCCTCAATGAACTGCTTTCAATTTTTCCTGGCTATTGTCGCATCTATACCGATGGGTCAAAGTCTGAGGATGGGAGAGTGGCTGCGGCCGCAGTGTCCTCTCGCCATCCTAAACGCCCATTTAAGCACCGCCTCCCAGATCATTCATCTGTATTTAGTGCGGAACTGCAGGCGGTTCTGCTGGCACTCAGGCATGCTTATCGATCTAGAGAAAGGAACTTCCTGATTCTGTCTGACTCTCTTTCTGCCCTGCAGGCCCTTCAGGGCACGGGATATGACCACCCACTGCTGGTGCAGATCAGAGAGCTCCACGCGGACTTGATGAAGGAATATTATGATATCATTTTTATTTGGGTGCCAGGGCATGTGGGCATTGAAGGCAACAGGATCGCAGATTCTGCTGCCAACGATGCCCGCAATGACCCTGTCCCTGACACACAGACTGTTTATAGTGATTTTAGACATGTAGCTAGTGCGTACATAGCCCGTGAGTGGCAGTCCGAGTGGGACAAAGAGGAAGCTAACAAGCTGCATGAAGCCCTTCCTAAGTTGTCCGACGGTCTACCTTATCGCTGCGGCAGCCGCCGTGAGGAGACTGTCCTGGCTCGGCTCCACATCGGCCACACGTATGTTACGCATTCTTATTTACTTAAACAGGAGGAGCGTCCATGGTGTTATGCCTGCGACGAGCAGTACTCTGTTCAACACTTTTTGTTGTCTTGTGCTGATCTAATCGACACAAGGTATAAACATTTCACGGCAGACTCCTTGAAGGTTTTGTTCCGGGATGTGCCCCCGGACAAGATCTTCAGTTTTTTGAGAGAGTGCCATATTTTTAATAAGATTTGAGCGTTTATAGATTATGATGTTTCTATTATTTTGACCTTTTTGAGAGTTTTTCGACGTTTTCTTTAAAGACCTGTGCGACATTTTAGCCTGACATATTTTTAAGTTATATTTACATTATGTCTTAAGACCTTTCTTTTAGTCTGGCTGACCAGATTTTTACCCTTCCCGCCGTGAGATGGCCTTAGTTGCCTGCTCGGCGTTAAACCCAAATAACTAACTCTTCATTGTGCGAGCTCCCTCTCTATCTCGTTCCCTTCGTTGTGAGCTCTCTTTCTATCTCGTTCCCCTCGTTGTGAGCTCTCTCCTCCTGGTGTTTCCTCCCACTATATATACCCGTTCTGGCCGAGGGCATCGCCCCTTTGTCTCAATCAGTCAAAGGGGCTATTACTGTCACCCATATTATTCCCCATCTATCATGGTGATCAGCGTCCCCTGACCCTATCTGTCAAAGGAGCTATTACTGTCGCCCATAATCTATCCCCCATCTGCTCTGGTGGATAGCGCCCTCTGATCCTAGCTGACCAGGGACCCATTACTGTCTCTCATAATTATTCCACATCTATTATGGTGGTCAGCGTCCTCTGATCCTAGCTATCAAAGGAACCCATTACTGTCTCTCATAATTATTTCACATCTATTATGGTGGTCAGCGTCCTCTGATCTTAGCTATCAAAGGAACCCATTACTGTCTCTCCTAATTATTCCACATCTATTATGGTGGCCAGCGTCCTCTGATCTTAGCTGACCAGGGACCCATTACTGTCTCTCCTAATTATCCCACATCTATTATGGTGGTCAGCGTCCTCTGATCCTAGCTATCAAAGGAACCCATTACTGTCTCTCATAATTATTCCACATCTATTATGGTGGCCAGCGTCCTCTGATCTTAGCTGACCAGTAACCTATTACTGACTCTCATAATTATTCCTTGTCAGCAGGAGTCTGTGTTCCTCACTACTAACGAGGGCTCATTATTTATTCATTAGGCCCAGCTTAGTAGGGCCGGCCACTTGTCAACTCCACGTGAGCCCGTGGTAGCCAAAGTGGACCGTGTCATAACCCTCTCCGTGCTCTGCCCGTGGTACTAATTATATTCTCATTATTTTCATATCAAGGGAAATTATAACATTACCCGACCGTGATATTGGTCGTATACACTTATAGTGTAACACCTCCTTGTCCTCTCCGACAACTCCACGGTCGTCGCTTACATACAGAAGCAGGGAGGGACCCGCTCGCCCGACCTCTGCATCCTTCTCTACCGACTCCTTCGCTGGTGCGAGGACCGCGGCATCTCCCTACGAGCCCGTCACATTCCAGGTCACCTGAACGTTTTGGCAGACTCCCTCTCTCGGCGGGGCCAGCTTCTTCACACAGAATGGACCCTGCGCCGGGACATCTTTCGCCTGATCTGCGAGCGTTGGGAGACTCCCCTTGTCGACCTCTTCGCCACCAGGTGGAACCACCAGCTTCCCCTCTTCGTCTCCCCGATTCCCGACCCGCTGGCCTGGGCGGTCGATGCGCTCTCGATCTCTTGGGACGGACTAGTTGCCTACGCCTACCCTCCGACGGTCCTGGTCCCCAAAGTCCTGCTCAAGCTCCGGGGGTGCAACGCAGTCCTTCTCCTGGTGGCCCCGTTCTCCTGGGACAGATCTTGGACCACCGACCTGCTCAGTCTCGCCACGGATCCGTCCCTTCCACTTCCCACCCCTCGCACGATGCTCAAGCAGCCCCGCCAGCCGCTCTTCCACCCCTGCCCCGAGCGACTTCTCCTACACGCCTGGCGATTGTGCGGCACGCCCTCTCCGCTAGAGGCTTCTCGAGTGCGGCAGTGGACGCTATCGCTTCAGCCCGCAGACCTTCCACCAGACGTGTCTACGAGGGAAAGTGGCGAGTGCTTCGTGCCTGGTGCTCTGACCGTCGTCTCTCCCCCGTCGATCTGACGACCCCTCAGCTCGCGGACTTCTTCCTTTGGCTCTTCCATGACCAAGGTTTGGCTCCCATCATGATCCGTGGCTATCTCTCCATGATTGCCGACACCTACCGTCACCTCGGCCGTCCCGACCCTGGTGCCTGCAAGGACCTGGCCGACCTTATGGCGCATTTCGGCTTGCAGCGTCCGGTTTCCCGCTCCCTCGTTCCACGCTGGGACCTACCCTGGGTCCTCACCTGGCTGAATTCGGACCGTTTTGAACCGCTCCATCTGGCCAGCTTCGCGGACGTGACTCGGAAGACCTGCTTCCTGGTGGCCCTCGCCACGGCAGCCCGCGTCAGCGAGCTCCACTCGCTCTCGTCTCGCCCTTCCTGCCTGCAGTTCCGGGTGGATGGCTCCGTTCAGCTTCTCCCGGATCCGTCCTTTCTCGCTAAGACTAGATCTCCCTTGACGGCGCCTCAGGTCATCGCTATTCGCCCGCTTAAGGGGCCCGACCTTCCTCGGGAGACTCGGCAGCAAGATCCGGTGCGTGCACTCCGTATCTACCTGCGTCGCTCAAAGTCCGTACGGAGGGGACGGACTCGTCTCTTTTTGCCTCTGACCTCCGGCAGAACTGACATCTCTGCTCAAACGATCTCCTCCTGGCTCCGCTGGGTAATACGGTCCGCCTATTGCGACCTCTCCCCACAGGGAGCCGAGGCCATCAGGATACGCGCCCATGAAGTTCGCGCTATGGCCGCAAGTCTCACCTTTGACCGCAATTGCGCGGTTAAGGACATTGTGGCTGCAGTGGGATGGCGGGCCGAAACCACCTTTGCCCGCTTCTACCTCCGCGACCTGACGGTCCAGCGCGACAACCTCTCTCTGGTGGGCGACATCTCTGCGGCACAGCACTCCCTCCAGGCGCCCCTGGCGCCTTAGGTATGCACTTCGCTAAAATTGTCGGGAGTGTGTGATCAGGAGTGACGGGCCGTCCTCGTCCCTAATGAGGTTTCAGAAAGGGATTCTGCGGCACCCTCCTCCTTTTTGGCATTCTTCCAGACAGTCATGTCATCGGTAATGTGTTTTGAGGAAACAAATTAATTTTTCTCTAAAATGTATTTTTTCAAAAAATACTTACCGATGACATGACTCGGAGGTCCCTCCCTCCTAGACAACTGGCTAAAGGAGACACCACCAGGCACGTGACCGGATGGGCAGGGGAGGCTACTTTCGTCCCTGTTAGAGATCCCCGAGAGCCTCCTGGGTGGACCCTTTGGGTCTTAGGCTAAAATTGGTAAGCAAGTAGACTATTTCCAGACAGTCATGTCATCGGTAAGTATTTTTCGAAAAAATACATTTTAGAGAAAAATTAATTTTTTTTAACTTACATTTATTTTGTTGTTGTTTAGTTGTCATGTACTGATCATGCTTTTGGTGTTAGTTTGTTTATAAAGCCAGTATTATTTTGGCATGTGGATCATTCACTGATTCAGTAATTTTGTGATCTTTCTGATATTTCATTTCATGTTGGTTTTCAAAAGCACTTCCAAACACACTGACTCTAATCCTTTTGAAGTATACATGTATGTAGGCATACAAATACAGTTTTCTTTGCTTAAAACAACATTGGATATTATGAAAGTCCAATATGACAAGACTTTTTCAGAGGCCCGGACAGCACTCTTGCTATGTAAATTACTTCACCTGTAACAAACTTTGCGTATAACAAGAAGAAAAATTGGGTCTGCTGGAAATTTGCTCAATCAGAAATTTACTGTATGTTAACTCATTCTACCCCAGACACACCACAGCAAGATAAAGATCGACCATGATAGTTCAAGGATGATGCCAGAATAGCTTGGCGCCTATGGGCGCCAAGCTATTCTGGCATAACCCTTGAACTATCATGCTCGATCTGTGTCCTGCACTGCAACGCAGTCTGCAGAGGACAACTTCAAAATTTGGGGATTTCGGTCTTGGGGTAGAATGAGTTACCACAATCCTGTATACCTAAGTTGTAACCAAGCACAAACAGCAGAACCTGTATGTTGTGTCCATCCTTATGAGAGATCACCTGTCACTAAAGACCATCAATTAGGTGCCTGTAGCCGCCTAAATGATGAGCTTTAATGACAGGTGACACTTTGTACCCTTCAGCAAGACATCTCTTGAGAGAGCATCTGTCATTTAACCCTTTGCATGTTAGTAGCAGTTTTAGTCACAATGATTCCTGTAGGAATAAAACCACTACTGACAGCGATATGATTAAGATCACTTTTCTAGCAAACAAGGTAGTGGCTAAAAACAGATTCAGCTGTATGTATTACATTTTCAAAGTACAAGATGTAGGAACCCTTTGTTTTTATGTGCATTGGTTGACCCTTTTCATGCCGATACACTATTACTTGCAAACCAGATGGGTGAGGCTGGCGCTGGCAGAATTGTACACACACAGTGGAGTCCGCTTAACATGAATTTCTGGGGACACGGAAAATCACTTTGTGTTAAACGTATTTCGTGTTAACCAATATGGCCTCAAAATTGATCACAGCCCTCAAGGAGAAAGTGTGTAAGAAATGTGTGCGTGAATGAGTACGAGGTTAAAAGTGCACATTATCGTACTTCATATGCATACCTTCAGCTCGCTAGGAAATCACAAGGAAACGTGTACAGCTCGCGTATTTAATGTAAAATCCATAATAAGACACAATCCATCAGGTAAAAGCAACACAGGCTGAAGTACAATCCCGCATTGGTAAAAGGGATGTGTTGGTACACGAATGATGCAACATGAATACAGTTCAGAAACGCTAGCCAATGAGAAAACAGATTACAACAGCCGAAGGCTATTCAGCCAATCACAGACTAGAGTTCACTCTGATCTGTCATGTGTACTACAGCGCGAGAGCAACACGTGAACTGGTTTTCGGTGAATGGAATCTGTGTTCGTGTTAAACAGGTGAATAATAGTGAAATTGCCCTGGTTGGGAACCGAAACCAGCTTCGTGTGAAGCGAAATTTTGTGTTAAGCATTTCGTGTTATCAGTGGAAATTTTAATACAGAATAAGAAGGCCGTCGGCCAGGAATGCAAAAACGGTTCGTGTTAACCGGAAATTCGTGTAAAGCGAGTTTGTGTTAACTGGACTCCACTGTACCAAGGGGAATTACTCAGCGCTGGACAGACAAACAGTTAGATCCCTGCCCCCGCTTATCAGGCACCCAATCGCCCGCCCACAGAGAAATATGCAGGTATAGAACAAGAGGAGGATGTAGATGATCATCTTTTTCTATACCTGCGTATTTCTCTGTGGGCTGGCGATTGGGTGCCTGTTAGGCAGGGGCAGGGGATCTAACTGTTTGTCTGTCCAGCGCTGAGTAATTCCCCTTGGTATGTGTACTATTACTTGAAATATGAAATAAATTTGACCATGATAGTTCAAGGGTGGCGTCAAGCTGTTCTGGCACCACCCTTGAACTAAAATGGTGGATCTGTCTGTAATGAAGCCATCATAAGAGGATAAACAAATTGTAACAATTTAGCCTCAGAGTGTGATGGGTTAAATTTTAGCTTGATTTATTTTGAGTCTAAATTGATTTATTTTAAGCTTAACCCCTTTGTGTTTGCAGCCACTGGTACTGTAAACAGTACTGGTGGCTGCATGCACAAAGAAGTTAACCTGATTTATTTCAAGCTTGAATTAGTTTATTTTCTAACACAGTTTCTTTCTTTTCTTTTTTTGCATTGTTTGCGACGGTTGTGGACATCAATACGTCTGCGACTGCGCATGTTCTTCTTGCCTTCCCTGCTTGCTTCTTTTTGTGGATTTCTTCGCATTTGTCATCTGTTGTGCACTTCAACTGTTGGGCTTGGAATATACTCGTCACCTGTGATGGCGTTCTTTCCCATGATTATGCAAAATATGTTTTTTGTGATGTGAACTGAATCTCCTGCACACACTTGGTTATTTTGTGTGATTAAATATATGGACACTTGCTGTGGGTGGCTGGAATTATATGAAAATGTGATCTTTGTTCTGTGGATGTGCTTTTGTACTGGGAAACTTTGGTGTGTACTCACTACTACTTTGTGATGGATGCTTTGCTCTATGTCATCACCAATGCGAATGTGGAAAAATAATCAATATCTTTGTGTTATCGACAATGTCACAAATTTGTTCATACTTCTGGCGGAAAACAGCTTTAGCAGTCAACAGTTACCAATGTCTTCTTTTGCCAGCCTCCCCTCTGTTAACGCTGCTGTTGGCGGAGGTATGAACACCACTCCCCCCTCCGCTACCACCACCACCTCCGTCACTGCAGACTCTGCCAATGGGATCGGGGGGCCGGCAAGCATGCCCCCGCAATCTTACCAGAACGGAAGTATGAACATTGCACAGGGTTACACGGTGCCAGTGCCCGGGATGTCTTACCACGCTACACATCAGCAGCCACTGCTTTGAGAAAATAGCAACTGTACAATTTTCCCCCCCCTTTTTTTTTTTTTTTTTTTTTTTTTTTTTGTGTAGTCAATAATTTTTCTTAATTAACCCTATGGCTGTCTGTAGCAGTTTTTGTCACGATGATTCCTGCAGGAATCATCGTGACAAAAACTGCTACAAACAGCCATAGGGTTAACCCCTTGTGCAAGCAGCTGCTGATACTGGTGCCTGCATGTAAAAGAGGGTTAATTAAACTAATTTTGTTAACCCCCTTGTGCATGCAGCCACTGCTGGGGTTAAAGATGGAAATCCGGGAAATCAAAATCTTGAATATTGACTTTTTTGTATCGTTTAAAGTGGACCATTTCTTGTAATCAAATAGCGAAATAGAAGATTCATGTTTGTTTATAGGAAGCATGTCTTGAACACTTGCCTCTCTGTGTTTTTACAACTGACAAATTTAGCTTAACACATGGCACTGTTACTGTTTGCAGTACCAGGGTCTGCATGCACAAAGGGGTTATTTATGCTGTGTACAAGTAAACTTTTAAGACCATGCATAACTGGAATTTTTTTTCTGCCAGATCGGTAATGTAGATCCTCATTTCACAGTTGTCAGTGGATCTCCTTATTTCATGGTCCTATTTCATTGTGATCTTTTGCGCACACATAAACACGCTTACTGAATCACGGTGTGTTAACTCCTTTGAGATATACTATATACAGACACGCAGCTTATTGCTGAGTGTCTGTATGCAGCACGTCTCAAATGAGTTACGGAGGCATTTGTGTGTATGAAAGACTTCTGTGAGCATCAGTTCACGTGCCTCTTACACTTCACCCAGACACACTTGCTTTATTCACATCAAGACACAAACTCTCATGCCTGTTTCGCATCAAGCGCCAAGCTGATCTGAACTACTCTCGAACTATCATGGCCCATCTATTGATGCGCTGTCGTTAAGTTGAATGTGTTAAAGGTACAATCAGTTCTCCACTATCCTCTGTTTATTTTAACCCTTTGTGCAATACGTCAACCACTTCATTTATGATTGCTTTGGTTTACTCCTCTGCACAAATTGCTTGATCCTGTGCTGTGAATCAGATTAAAACACTTGCACCTTGAACAAGAGACAGTTGTTTCACTTAACCCTTATCATTCAGAATACACCAGTGTGTGAAATAAGTTTGACTAAAATAGTTGAAGGGTAGTGCCAGAATAGCTTGGCGCCTCTAGGCGCCAAGCTGTTCTGGCACAACCCTTGAACTAAAGCCATTGGTCTATATCCTTATCTGTAAGTACTATAATGTACCTTGCATATGGCAGTATACAAATTTGAAGCTTTTAGCCTTGGTATGATATGGGTTACAGTTTTAAAGTGCATGGGTGCCAGTCTTCACTCCTGGAGGCTTATTGAGCTTTCTGAAAACCCCAGAAAGGTGAATTTCAGCTTTTGGGTTCAGACAGACTAGTCCTGCGGTCAGCCTGCTCCATCTAGAGTCATACATTTTCATGAGCCCCAGCATCTGCATGGGCTCGTGAGAATTTATCTCCTGCTTTCATGGATTATGGGACATGCGTGGGCTGTTTTCAGTCGTTTCAGTTTGCCTCACTGTCACCCATGGAAATGTAAATTTGTGTTGATAAAGAATGTTGAAATAATTTGATCGATAAAGATTTTCAACGCAGTGAGCCTTAACATTGAAATTGTCAATTTGAGAGCTGTCCTTTCAGAAACAACATGCCAGGTCAGGGCAGGTATCAACCATGACATTTCAAGGGTGGTGCAAAATAGCTTGGCTCCTTGGGGCCCAAGATTGGGAGCTGTCCAGGGCATATAAAATAACAATGCAGGAAAGGCATCAACCATGCTAGTTCAAGAGACGTGCCAGAATAGCTTGGCGCCTCCAGGCGCCAAGCTATTTTGGCACGTCCCTTGAACTATCATGGTCAATCGGTATCTTGTGGCAGTGGGTAAGGACTTAATAGGTTAGCTCTTTTGTGCATTCATCAAGTAGTTCCATGAATGGTACCAGGGAGGGCCAAATGTTCCTCAACCTTTGTAGCCATTCGGACTACCATCCAGGCGAACTTGGGGAGCCTGAATCTTTTATAAGCATATGTTGTAAAAATTTGCATTCTCTATTTTGACGCCTAGAAACATGACTTTGACTCACACAACAAGAAATCTCCCAAAATGTGGCTGTGGGCAAGTGCATTTGGTCCTGTCTGAGTGCTGTGCAAGAGGGTGTTAAACCTTTTAGCCCCATGGGTGCATTTCCTAAATTTTGGAAGTGTTACTCAATGACTGTGTGCCAGTTGAAGGAGGTGGATTGACCATGATAATTCAAGGATAGTGCCAGATTAGCTTGGCACCTTCAGGCGCCATGCTAATCTACCCTTGAATTATCATGGTCAATCAATCTCCTGCTGTAGGGACTCAGGGCTAAATGGGTTAAGAATTGTCATTTGTTCCAAATCCCATTTTTTTATCAATACACTGTCAGTGTAAAGTCTCATCAGGGAAGTCAGGAAATGCACTTTTTATTGATGAAGAGAAATACTATATAATGCATGCTAAGTGATCAGAAAGAGTCCTCTGGCTTTACATATATATGGTGAGCTGCAGTTGCTTCGTTGTATAAATGTCCTAATTTTTTAGACCCCTTTTATTCTTGTCACTGAAATTAAATGCTATAAAATACTATAAAATTCATGCTCAGTGATCAGAAAAAGTCCGCTGGCTGTGCACATGTTGAGCTGTAATCATTTCGATTGTGATGTTCCTGAGTTTTAAACCCCCTTTCTTTGTCGTTAAATTGTAGGGACTTTCAGCATTTCAGACGCCAACGTTCAATCACTTGGTGTCAGAGGTTTACTGTTGTGTTTACTCCAGCTTTTGGTTATCATTAACCCTTTGTGCGGTCAGCCGCTGGTACTGTTAACATTACCGGGGTTACATGCGCAGGGGGTTAAGGTACCTTTTGAAAGACTTCATAAATTTCTTGTGTATACATGTAGTCATGTGCTCTCGACACAATGGGTATTTGACCTTGGTTGTAATTAGTATTAAACGTGTGTCATGAAATGAAAGATCTCTAACCCCCTTGTGCATACATCCACCGGTACTGTTTACACTGTTCACAGTACTAGTGGATGCACACAGAAGGGAGTTAAGAGTGGTTTCAGAGCCAAAATGTCTCGGATGCACTACATGCAGATGTCAGAAGATAAATTGACTGTGATGCGCTTTAACTCATTGGAGATGTGCCGCATACGGATAGTCCGATACGCGGCTATTCGCCGCGTATCCACATGCGGCACGTCTCCAGTGAATTAAAGCGCAGGTAATGCATACAGCTTGACCATCTTGTGTGTCAAGCCACTAGCATTGTTCACAGTACCAGTGGCCTGCAAGCACTAGAGGCTAAATCCCTCTCTGCCAAGCTGTTCAGGCATTACTTTTGACCTATCACCGTTGATACATCCCCTGACATTGACATTGGAGGCACAGTAGAACCTCTTTTGAGCAGCCTATTTTAATTGGTCCAAAAAACAGGTGCACTCCCAAGAGAAGAAGCCTTGAGAGACAGAAGTGTCACCTGTCATTAAAGATCATCATCTTTAATGACAGGTGATCTCTCATCACGGTGGTTGCACAAGATAGGTTCTGCTGTGATAGTTCAAGGGTGATATGCTTCTCTTATAAGCTGATTGAGCACCACCCTCAAGCTATCACTGATTAGTCATCTGTACAAAGAATGGCACTGGAGGTTAGCTGATACAAAGCATGGTTGGTGATATAAATTGAGCTGCGAGAGAGAGAGAGTGCACTTGTGTGTGCGAATGACAAAGATGAGGAAGATAGGGTTAGCTGGTATGTGTCATAATTCTGTGATTGCGCTCGTGGACTGGATCAAAATGACACGGTATGTGTGTAATGTGTACAGTGTGCAAGGTTCAGTGGTTAACCCCCACACTGCCAGCGGGCAAACATGTTTTGGACTCGTCGCCCGAGGCACACAGTTACCATCGAGACCAGCAAGAGGCATAGATTCTCATGTGACCCCGCAAATGCGGGGGCACATGTGAATCTATGCCTCTTGCATTAGTGTTTGTCAAGTTCTGGTAGTTAAAGGGTTAAATGCGTTACAGTCAAACCTGTCTAGGCAACAACCTATTTTGGGACGCTGACTCTTCTGCTACGTTTGTGCACTAACTTCAGGGCTGTTCTAGTTCTATGTTGAGAAAAGTTATGGCTTTTATTCATCACTCCATCAGCATAACGTTCATGCTGCCTGGTGAAATATTCCTCTTCATCTTAGAATGACAGGGGAAATTAAGCTGATGGAGGTGCTTTTCAGGCTGGATTATATACACATTTTTTTACTTTTTTTTTTTTTTTTTTTTTTGTTAGTCATATCAAATGCAGAACATACATTAATTTCAAGAAACGACGGGGCTAGTCTAGAGTCACTCCAAACGGAAGTTTCAGGTAGGAGGCAAAAGCAAAGTAAAATATTTTGTCCCCACAAGTTCTTCGCACCCGCCTAATCATTTATTTTGAGCCTTGAATTTAATTTTTGGTACCTTATGTTGCCAAGACATCTGTTTTAGTGAAGTTCAGCAGTCCGATTTGGTGGACGCTTATGCAGGTTTCACTGTATATTTTAGGTACTGTAAAACGTGCATTTGTAATTTGCACTGAGACTTTGATGTTCTCTTTTGTGTTTGTGTTTTGTGCCAGTAGGTTTGTAAATTTGTAGTGTTTTATGTACAAAGACATGTAAATGGTTATGCTATACTTTCACCAAGTTTGTGTGTGTATATTCAATCAGACTCTTGCAGATTGCAAGAGTGTCTGACTCCAGGAAGTATGTCTGAGAGAGAATGTACCTGAAATCGTATGCCTAACTTTTTTCAGCATCAGGATGTGTTTGTCTTTAAATGGAGTAGTTATCCCTTTGATTTATCCCTGTCAGTAGCGGTTTTAGTCACGATGATTCCTGCAGGAATCATCATGACTAAAACTGCTACCGACAGACTAAGCTGTTAAAAAGTGCGCATTTAACGTTGTGTTGTTTTCATCGCTTTCATGGGCAATATTGGACTATTCAATTCCATCAGTATGCATGACATGTCTTCATGTGTCAAGTTAACACTTTGAGCCATAAGGTCCAAATTCCCAAGTTTGGTACAGTAGTATCTGTTCCAAGCAGCCACTTTTTTTTGTAAGAAAAAGTTCCAGTGTGGTGCCGGAATAGTTCTGTGTGTTAATCTGATGCTCATACACGTGGCATCGTCCCTTTATTCTTATCCAGTATTGTAATTAAGGACTGGCAATTGTCGTTTAGCAGCTATTTGTGTCATAACTACAGTCTGGACTCTGCACATTTGAAACAACCCAAAACTATGTTTGATGCATTAGCGAGGTGGAGCTTAACCGAACGCGGCAAGTCTCGAGTGTGTTGGGTTGGATTTCCTGCAGGCTTCTTTCTGTACTTTCTGTTGTAAAGTTTCCTTGAAGACTGTTCGAAAAAGATCTGACCCTTTTCACTTCCTGATCCAAATGGCTGGCAGTGGCAGTCACATTAAAGAACTACACATGGATCGACAAGGATAGCTCAAGGGTAGTGCCTGACTAACTTGGTGCCTCTGGCACTAAGCTAATCAGGCTCAACCCTTGAGTTGTTATTGTGTCCATCCATCTCCAACACTTGGTGCTGGAAGTGAAAGCCCAAGAATTACCTGTGATTTTTCAAGCTAGGACCCCAATTGTACTTGGGACAACATCTGTTTCTTCAGAGGAGAAAAATTCCTTCTTTCGTTTTTCAGTATCTGTCAGCTCAGCTTGGCTCATATTTTTCAGTCACTATTCAGCTACAAAACTTCAGTAGCTCGCTTGAGCTTGCCCTTAGCACCACACGAATGTTCTGTGTTTACATACAGTGTGTGAGTGAATGCGCATGATTCCCGTGAGCGTGCTTGTTGGGTTCAGTTCGCGGTGGCGCTTTGAGCCAATTTTCAATTGGGATAAAGCGCCTATTTAATGCGCTGATTTAATTTAATGTACATCTGTGAAAACAGGTCAAGTACTAAGGTATGTTTCTTGACTACCGAGCGTTTTAGTAGCTTAGATGACAACCAGTTAACAACAGGCAAGTGCTTGATTTTTTTTTTAAAGTTCATTTCAAAATTTTGAATTTTCTTCACTGAAAACATACATTCGTCAAAATATTATAACTTTTAACTCTCTTGTGCATGCAGACACCGGTACTGTTCACAGTAGTACCCATGGCTGTATGTACAAGGGTGTTGGTTGATATAACGCGAATCTTTAGCACCGCATAAAATATACTGACTTCCATTAAAAACGCGAATTTTTCACCATAGCACTTTTCTTCGTAGATATGCTTTAATCCTGGGTTATTTTGATGTCATTAATTACAAAATGTTATGACGAGTGTGTTATGTCGTGTGCAAATAGAATGTTTAGTCTTGCAAATCGCATATCGATGACTTATGACGTCATCAGTGACACTACCATCACAGTATATTGAAAGTGAAATGGGGAGCATCTGCAGAGGACACAGCTGAAAGCCAACCAATGTGCAGTGTCACTAGGGTCTGTGTGCGTGAAAATCCGGCCTGTTTGGTCTTGACCTACTTTTCGTTTGTCAAAGGCACCTAAATAATCAACATGACCTACAAACATGAAAATCAAAAAGTTCTTTATTTTTAGGTTACCTGATCAAATGGATATGGGTGTGTTCTTTATCTCAGTGTCAGTCACTGGAGCATACAAAAAGTTTGAAAGTAATTCACATTAAATAAGATTTATTAAGAAAATGATGTGCACCGTAAGTTCTTGTTCTCTAATGAATTTATCAAGTCAAATTTCGTTTGAGCCAGTTAATGACATCATAAGCAATCCACACAACTTGTGTGTTAAAACATATCACAGGAAAATTGCTTCAGAGTGTGTCCAGTTTTGCTTATTTTCACCACTAATGAAACCCTTTGTCCTCCAAGGTAGCCATGGGCGATAACTCATCCAATTTTTGTTTGAAGGTAGCTCAGACAGTAGGCTGAACATCTGAAGTAAGCAACAAATAAAATGTTCTTGTTTTGCTGTCAGGTTGGCGCTTTGTTTGCGGGTACACTTGCAGACACTTTTCGCGTTTTTAATGAAAGTCGGTATACTAGGAAAACTAAAGGCAAACCAGTTTTCCCCTTATTCTTTTTTCCATGATTCATAATATTCATGTATGTACTTGTCATTTATCATTTGTATGTAAAATTTGTATTTTCATGTGGTGTACATAATGATATTAACTAAGATGATTTGTACAGTTTATTTATCACCATAAAACACTTTTAAATTTCGATTACCAGAGATAGCCCTGTCTCTGTATTTGTGCGGTCAAACCCCTTGCAGCCACCAGTACTGTAACCATGATAGATCAAGAGTGGTGCCAGAATAGCTTTGGCGCCTAAAGGCACCAAGCTATTCTGGCATCACCCTTGAACTGTAAACAGTACCGGTGGCTGCATGCGCAAAGGTGTTTTTTTTTTACGAGAGTTGTGGTACACAAGCACTTAAAACTATTACTCGTGTACTAATTATGTGCTGCTGTCGTCAGTTTTGTGGAGCATGTTTTCAGTTTTGTTTGAAGGCAGAAGGAGGCGGGCGCGCGCATATATGTTGGACGTATGGTTTTTAAAAGGAAGTCTTGGAAATAAAAAGAATCCGTAATATGCTCTGTGTGTGTGTGTGGTGCTCCATATGTGCAATCCAGACCAAAAAGGCGACTGCCAAGAGTGTAAAATATAGAGAGAAAAAAACCAACGGCAAAGAAACACATTTAAAAATGACATTTGCAAGACAATTTTTGTTGTCAAAATAGACAACCAAGTACACAATTCAGTCGCTACTTATATTCTTTCTACAGGACAATATGAGCAGCGACTTAACTGCGTACTTGCTTGTCTATTTTAAATATTAATAAATGAGCGACTTCTCTGACTGCTGCTGCCACATGGTGGCGTAAACACAGTAGGGGCTAAACTGACTCGGCATTCTCAGTGTTTTAGTTGATCTTGGGTCTTGCACATTATCTTGGGTCCTCGCGATATTCTACATGCCACGGGAATGTCGTGGTCAGTTCACTGGCTTTCATTTTCATCTGGTATATCGCACAGTAGGATTAGTTAATGTGGTTAACTGCGCTTAGCGTGTCCGGTTTCTAGTGTTTACTATGTCATCCTACCCGAGTTTAGGAGCGATATACCTGCGGCCTGTAGTATAGCGCGAGGACCGAAGCCTATGCACACTAACAAAGACACCGAGAATACCGACTTTTCCCCTAACGTGAACAGCGACACCGCACGGCAGCAGGAGAAGACAATTTCAGCTAAGACGGTCGACCGTTGTGTTGTAACTGTTATTTCTAAGCGTGTTTTCTTCCCTTGGGTTCTTCAGTGTCTCACACGTCTCAATTGTGCTAATCTCATCTCGGTTGTGTTAATCTCGTCTCACTCTCAGATTATCTACATGCGACTTCCTGATGTCGTGCGATTTCAGTTGGTAGAGAAGACGGCCACAGTAAATACTGACATGAGAAACAGCATGTGTGTAATAGTTAAGCGTAAAAAAATGTTTTACTGGGATCAGTTTTGTTGAGCAAAAGACGGTGCATTTACAACATAGCGGAGCGTGTATCGCTCCGAACAAATGTCTGATAATACATTAGAAACTGCTTTGAGCAAACACCTTTTTTTTGTCTCTCTCTCTCTCTCTCTCAAGAAAAAAAAGTGGTTTTAAAATACTGGTGCTGTCTCAAGAGAAGTCTTGAAAGGCAAAAAGTGTAACCTGTCATTAACGACCATCATTCAGGTGGCTACAGCCTAAATGATGGCCTTTAACGACCCGTGGTCTCTCAAACGGGTGGTCGCTCAGAAAGGTTCTGTTTCCCTTTTTTCTCTGTAATAAAGCGACAAAATAAAATCAATAAGTACTGCAAGTACAATCATGACGTCAGATTCAGAGACTGCCCTAAAAAAATACAAATGGCCAAAGAAACACCTTCAGAACATTAACCCTTTTCATCCTGATGCACTAATGCTTGAAATTAATTTGACTGACAGTTCAAGGGTGGTGCCAGAATAGCTTGGCGCCAGAGGCGCCAAGCTATTCTGGCACCACCCTTAAACTAAAATGGTTGATCTGTCTACTAATCTGTCACATAGCCTTCATAGGACAATAAGCAAATTTTAAAAACTCAGCCCCAGGATGTATTGGGTTGGTCTCTCGCGTTCAGTTAGACGTTGGTGAGGTTTTGTTTTGATGCGCGATGATTGACAACGACTGAACGAGATCAAAATCACGGCGGATAACCAGTGTGTGCTATAAAGATTGACAACACTCCAAACATCTCCAAGAGGCTTGGATCCACATGCACCCGGAGGAGTGTTTGGCCGGAGTGTTGTTTATTCTTATGGTACAAGCTGGTAATCCGCAGTGGTTTTAGTCGCTCTCTTTCGTTGTTAAGAGTAGTACGTCGCAAACGAAACCTCACTATTTACACACTCGCACCGTGACATGCGCTTTGTTTCATTTCCATATTCACAACTTCACGACTGACAGAGGAAATCGTGTATCAGTCTAGTGCATATACGAGGGGGTGCTGATAAGTTCCTGGCTTTGACCAGAAAGAAGAGAGCCAGAGTTATGAAATAACCCATTTACTCAACATATCCCCCCCCACCCCACCCCCCCCCCCACCCCCCCCCCCCCCCCCCTGAGACTGATGCACTTGGTACAGCGTAGTTGCAGTTTTTCTAGACCGTTCAAATAAAATTCCGTTGGTTGAGCCTCAAACCAGCTGTCAGAAGCATGTGTGACGTCAGAAATGTCCTCAAAAAGTTGCCCCTTAAGGTGTTTCTTCAAGTTCGGGAACAGATAGTAGTCTGAAAGGGGCCAGGTCAGGTGAGTAGGGGGTATGGTGGACCAATTGGAAACCCAAGGTGTTCAATTTGGCAGCCACAACGTTGGACGTGTGCGCAGGTGCATTGTCCTGCAAAAAAAGGACCCCTTTGGTCAACTTTCCACGTCGTTTCGTCTTAATTGCCTCTTTCAACTGGTCTGAGGAGGTTTGCATAATACTGTCCGGTGATACTAGAGCCCTGAGGTAGGTAGTCCACCAACAGAATACCGTCCTTGTCCCATTAAACGGACTCCATGACTTTTTGGGGCCGATTTCTGGGTGCGGAACTTCTTCGGCCGCGGGGACCCACTGTGGCGCCATTACTTTGACTGTTCCGTGGTTGCAGGATCATAGATGTGAAGCCAGGTTTCATCCTCAGTAACTAACCTAGCCAAAAAGTCGTGTGCAGCTGCAAAAATGGGCCAAAACGGCTTTGGATGCGTCAACGCGTTCCTTCCTCTGATCACTGTTCAAATATTTCGGCACCCACTTCGAAGATATCAAACCCAACACGCTCCCGTGAGATGTCCAGTATCTGGGCTATCTTTTTTTGCGGATATTCGCCGGTACTCAATAATCAGCTCATGGACAGCATCGCAGGTTGCCGGGTCAGTTGAGGTTGGGGGGCGCCCAGGGGGGGGCTCATCTTTAACGGTGAAATGCCCAGTCTTGAAACGAGATGTCCAGGTTTTTGACAGTGCTGTAGGAAGGACACTTCTCCCCCAGTGTTTGTGACATCTCAGTGTGAATGTCCTTTGCTGATTTTTTTTTCTGGAGAAACAAAAACTTCATGACGGCCCGTAACTCCAACGTCGTGAAACTTTCTTGTGCCTCTGCCATCACAGATTCTACCTAAAAAAAGACACAGTTGTTGGAATCGCAAACACCTGATATTTTCACAGTTACATACTAAGATATTAGGGTGTCATATCCCCACCCCACCCCCCCACCCCCCACACACACACTCGTTTGTTGTTGCTTTTTTTGTTTGTTTTTTTTTTTATCTGGAAGGAGGCAAAGCCAGGAACTTATCAGCACACCCTCGTATTAGTGCATATTAGTACGTGTATACACGAGCATGTCGGTACTAGTTTCTCTCTCAAGCCTCTCACACAGGCAAGTGCGCAAAATCTCGTATTTAAACCACAAACACGCACGCGCGGCACGCCCACATACACACAGCATCATCATGGTTACCATCACCACCGTTATCATCACTCTGAGTCAGCTCTCATCCTCTGAAGAACAATATTGATGGTGTCCGCGTGCAAACTCGCGATATTATTTTAAGGTTCTGACCACGCACACAAAATGTTGACATATTCGTCAAAACATGTTTGTACTGATGCTTTACGGTTATGCATTTCCTTTTCAGCTAGTTTCCAGATTTCGTCATAAAATGGAGAAAACAAGAAAGGCAAAGCCCTTATGGCTCACGTGTATGACCGATCCACATTTGTCTGACAATAAGTAAATTGATGGCTTCTGCTCTAACAAAATCCATGTTTCCTCAAAATGTAATCAGTTTTCACACATCTGTGAAACCCCCATGACCCTTGACCTTGCGATGAGTCGACTAAATTAGGATACATAGGAAAGTCTTATCATCAGCTACCTTTCTGCCAAATTTGATTGAAAAGTTGGCCAAAATGTTGATAATAACTACAATTATTGGCATTTTATACACATCTGTCGACCTCTTGTGACCCTTGACTTTTTCCTTGGGGTCATCCAAATTAGTATGCATAAATAGATCTTACCATCAGGTATCTCTGTACCAAGTTTGGGTTTGAAGTTGTGAATAGTAATTGAGAAAAAACATTTCTAGTCAAAATATGGCTATTTTTTTGTACCTATTTCCTGAGCTCTTGTGACCCTTGACCTTTCCGAGGGCCCCCACCCGGGTCTGCCCTGGGGGACTTGGGTGGGGTTAAATACTTTTTATTTCCCAGGGTCACCCTGGTCAGCCCCACAGCGTGGGTTTTCCTCTCTATTCTGGGGCATGTGTTTCTGTCTACCCTTGGTCCATTCACCTGTATTTGCCTTTTTAAAACTCTCCCTACTGTCTGCACCACTGACTTATATTTACGTAAATGTAGTATCCATGGTCTGCACTGCCTGTAGCTCTTGATATTGGATGTGTGTTGCTAAATGGTCTTAGCTTTATTAGGGCCCCATGTGTTAGGTTTATTTAACGTATTTGACCGGCTGGCGATATACATTCAATGTTCTGTTTAGTTGGGGTTTTTTTTTTCACAAGCAGTGCAGGCACGTCCTGAGAAAGCCTTGTTGCTGTCGGGACGTTAAGCAATGTACAATCAATCAATCCTTTCCGAGGGGTCATCCAAATTAGTATGCATAGTTAGGTTTTACCATTAGGTATCTCTGTAGCAAGTTTGTGTTTGAAGTTGTGAATAATTTGAGAAAAAAACATCTTTTGTCAAAATATGGCAATGACCTATTTTTTTTAGCTCTTGTGACCCTTGACATTTCCGAGGGATCAAACAAATTAGTATGCATAGAAAGGTCTTACCATCTGGTATCTTTGTATCAAGTTTGGGTTTTGAAGTTGTGCATAATATTTGAGACCTCGCGCTGGGACCATATGGCGTTGAGGCGCGTCCCCTGGGTGGTGGATAGGGGGTCCTTCGCGAGAGGGGTGCACCCCATGAAATAAGGTGCCGTGAACCAACATGGTCTAAGGGAAGGTGACCCCTACAGAAAACCCCTGGTCCTCCTAGTAAGGGGGTTGGGCGTGGGGGTAGCTTCCCCACCCTACAAAAAAGGAAATAGCTACAAAAACGCCGACGAAAAGACAAACAGTAATTCCTTTCCTGGAGGAGGAAGGTTCTTCTACCAGAAGATTTATGACGTCCTGTGGTGAAAGCCGGAAGTCTTCGGAAGCCACAGGACCGAGCCGCCTCTCTCTATCCAGGGACACAACCATGGGCACATGGAACGTCAAGACCATGTACCAGAGCGGCAAGGCCGCCCAGATAGCAGCGGAAATGCAAAAGTACAACCTTTCCCTGCTAAGTATCAGTGAAGCCAGATGGACGCAGTCTGGCCAGAAAAGGCTGTTAAGTGGGGAGATGATTCTGTATTCAGGTCATGAAGAGGAGAATGCCCCTCATACAGAAGGAGTAGCATTCATGCTGTCACCAGTGGCACAGAGAGCGCTGATGGGCTGGGAACCTCTTGGGCCAAGAATTATCACAGCAGCCTTTAGAACCAAGAAAAAGCTCAAGCTGAACGTCATCCAGTGTTATGCGCCCACTAATGACAGTGACGAGGAAGAGAAACAAGAGTTCTACGACCGACTCCAGAGTGCCGTGGACAAATGTGCGGAGCGAGACATCACCATCGTCATGGGCGATTTTAATGCCAAAATAGGGGAGGACAACACCGGATATGAAGAGGTGATGGGGAGACAGGGACTAGGGGAGATGAGTGAGAACGGGGAGAGGTTTGTAGACTTTTGTGCTCTAAACAGACTTGTCATTGGAGGCAGCATCTTCCCACACAGAAGAATACACAAAGCAACGTGGGTCTCACCTGACCATACTACAGAGAACCAAATAGACCATAATCTGCATTAGCAAGAAATTTAGAAGATCCCTTCAAGATGTTCGAGTGAGGAGGGGAGCAGATATCGCCTCAGACCACCATCTGCTCACCTTAAGAATAAAGCTCAAGTTAAAGAAAAGCCGCACAGAGACAACAAGAAGACAGCGCTATAATGTAGGCCTCCTGAGAGAGACTGGAGTGAGAGAAGAGTTCAAACTGGTGCTGTCCAACCGGTTTCAAACGCTACAGGAGCTAGTAAATGAAGAGGAGGCGGTCACCACAGAGCAGCAATGGAAGGCAGTTAGAGAGGCGCTGAACTCAACCTGCAAAGACACTGTAGGGTTCAGGAAACACCATCACAAGGACTGGCTGTCGGCACAGACCTTGAAGAAGATAGAAGTGAGGAAGCAGAAGAAAGCAGTTGTCAACAACAGTCGCACGAGAGCAGCCAAAGCAAGGGCACAGGAGGAATACTCGGAAGCCAACCGCGAGGTGAAGAGGAGTATCAGGGCAGACAAGAGGGCCTACACAGACAGCCTGGCAGCAGAGGCAGAAAAGGCAGCAGGCAGCGGCAACATGAAACAGCTCTACGACATTACCAGAAGATTGTCGGGCAAGTATGGCCATACAGAAAGACCAGTAAAAGACAAGGAAGGCAAGCCTATTGCAGACAGAGCAGACCAACTCGACAGATGGGCCGAGTATTTTGAAGAGTTACTGAACACACCCAGCCCACCCGACCCCCCAGACATCCAGCCGGCAGAGACCGACCTACCCATCAGCTGTGACAGACCCAGCCGGGAAGAGATCAGAAGAGCAGTGGCATTTTTGAAGAACGGCAAAGCAGCAGGGCCAGATGGCATCCCAGTGGAGTCTCTGAAAGCAGACCTAGAGACAACAGTAGAGATGCTGTATCCACTGTTTGGAAAGATCTGGGAAGAGGAGGTGATGCCGGCTGACTGGAAGGAGGGGTACCTAATCAAGCTTCCCAAGAAAGGTGACCTCAGCAAGTGTTCCAACTATAGAGGAATCACCTTGCTGTCAGTACCGGGAAAGGTCTTCAACAGGATCATCCTGGAGAGAATGAAGAGCTCCGTTGACCCCCAGCTGAGAGACCAGCAAGCAGGATTCAGGAAAAACCGATCATGTACAGACCAGATCGCCACTCTCCGCATCATCGTGGAACAGTCTCTGGAGTGGAGCTCCCCGCTGTACGTCAACTTTGTGGATTACGAGAAAGCATTTGACAGCGTGGACCGAGAGACTCTGTGGAAACTCCTACGACACTACGGTGTACCCACAAAGCTCGTCCGCCTGATCAAGAGCAGCTACGATGGCATGACATGTCGCGTGATCCACGAAGGGCAGTTCACCGGGGAGCTCCAGGTCAGAACCGGTGTCAGGCAGGGGTGTCTGCTGTCTCCGTTCCTCTTCCTACTGGCCATAGACTGGGCCATGAAGAGGACCACAGAGCAGAGAAGAAGCGGAATACAGTGGACACTGTGGACACAGCTTGACGACCTCGATTTTGCAGATGACTTGGCATTACTGTCCCACACTCATCAACAAATGCAGTACAAGACCACGAGGCTTGCTGACATCTCGTCCCAAGTGGGCCTCACCATCCACAAACAGAAAACAAGGACAATGAGGCTGAACGCAACCAGGGAAGAACCAGTCTTGCTTGCTGGCACCCCGTTGGAGGAGGTGGAGTCCTTCACCTATCTCGGGAGCATCATAGACAAAAATGGCGGCACTGCTGCAGATGTCGGAGCACGAATCGGTAAAGCCAGAGCAGCCTTTCTCCAGTTGAAAAAAGTGTGGAGTTCCAGAGAGCTGTCACAACACACCAAAGTCCGGATTTTCAACTCCAACGTAAAAGCAGTTCTCCTATATGGAGCAGAGACTTGGAGATTGACAAAAACCACTGTCAACAGAGTACAGATCTTCATAAACAGTTGCCTTAGAAGAATTTTGAAAATCCACTGGCCAGAGAAGATCAGCAACATCAGACTCTGGGAGAGAACAGAGCAGATAACAGCAGAGAATGAAATTGGGCGAAGACGATGGGGATGGATTGGTCACAGTCTGAGAAAGCCAGCTTCCAGTATCACTAGGCAGGCATTGTCATGGAATCCCCAGGGAAAGAGGAAAAGAGGTAGGCCGAGAAACTCCTGGCGTCGAGACCTCCAAGCAGACATCAAGAGAATGGGAACTACCTGGAGTAAAATCGAAGGAGAAGCACAGGACAGGAGTCGCTGGAGGTCTCTCGTCGACGGCCTATACCCGGGCAGGGTGACAGGCGTAAGTAAGTAAGTATAATATTTGAGAGAAAAAAAAACATCTTTTGTAAAAATATGGTGATTTTGGACCTATTTCCTGAGCTCTTGGCTTGTGACCCTTGACCTTTCCGAGGGATCAACCAAATTAGTGTACATATTAAGGTCTTACCATCAGGTATCTTTGTACCAAGTTTGGGTTTGAAGTTTTGAATAGTATTTGAGAAAAAAATAAATCATGTCCCCAAATAGATATATTTCCTGATCCCGTGTGACCTTGACCTTTGTTAGAGGTCACTGAAATTGGTATGTTTACTAAAGGTCTTGCCACAAAGTATCCTTGGGCCAAGTGTGAAGGCCCCCACCCGGGTCTGCCCTGGGGGACTTGGGTGGGGTTAGGTACTTTTAGTTCCGGGTCACCTGGTCAGCCCACAGGTGAGTTTTCTCTCTATCTGGGCATGTGTTTCTGTCTACCTGGTCATCACCTGTATTTGCCTTTTAAACTCTCCTACTGTCTGCACTGCTGTAGCCTTGATATGGATGTGTTGCTAAATGGTCTTAGCTTTATTAGGCCCCATGTGTAGGTTTATTAATGTATTGACCGGCTGGCGACATACATCATGTCTGTTATTTTTTTTTTCACAAGCATGCAGCACGTCTGAGAAAGCTTGTGCTGTCGGACGTAAGCATGTACAATCATCAATCAATCAAGTGTGAAGGCTGTAGCTTGAATAGTCTCCGATAACAAATGCCAACGTTAAAGTTTACGACAGACGTCGTACGATGGACGGACGACCACTGGCTCAGAACCGCATAGACTCACTTTTGCTTCGCACCTGAGCCAACATTTAAAGCAGGCAACCCGGTATCAAAAGCCAATATGGTCTATTTTTCAGAAAAGCGAGGTTTTCCTGGCACATAACGAACATCTTTCTTTTCACACAAAAAGGGACACACTGGCAAAATACGTCATTTTGCACGAAAATATCACTGACGAGTTTGCACGCGATCACCGCCGACAGAGGTTGTACAAATGGTGCCAGCAAGAGGCATTTATCCCCATGAGCCCCAGCACTTTGCGGGGGCTCATGAGGATCTATCCCTCTTGCAGACAGTACGTGTGTTCTCTACCAATTCTCGTTCAATCCAGCCGAAATCTCTTGAACCCAAAGTACTGCATGTCCAGTGCATATTTCTCTTCCACTTTGTCCATCAAGTCTTTGCCCAAAGATCTAAACGCTTCTTTCATGAATTCCTTCTTCTGTCTTTTCAACTCTGATTTTCTAACTCTGGATTCTTTGTAAACGCTCAGCACTTCTGCTGTAAAGTTTTCTATTGAGAAACGGCTTGGAGGCGTGTACGAAACTTCGGCTGGGACGTAGCCGTTGAACTGGAAAGTGTTCCATAGCAGTTCTGCCAAGCGCGTATACGTCACACAGGGACTGTACAAAGAAACACACAATAACCCTTTTCATACTGATACACCCATTTCTTGAAATAAATTAGCCTATGATAGTTTAAGGGTGGCGCCAGAATAGCTTGGCGTCTGAGGCGCCAAGCTATTCTGGCACCACCCTTGAAATAAAATGCTTGATCTAAAATGTAGCCTTTCTAGGACAACAGAAATCAGCCTCAAATGGATTAAATGAAAATTATAACAATTGCCGCAGACTGACACATCAGTGTCTGGAAGGTCGGATGTTTGCACTATATGTAACATAAATTTTATTATTTGCCAATATGAATTTAAAACTTACGATCCGGCTAATGACATGCCGCAACAAAAAACAAGATGGGATGAACCATAACCTACAAAGTCCCTTCTATAAAAAAGAGACTGCATTCCAATTTCTGTTCTTATTCTTAAAGACACACACCGCTGTCAAATTGTCATGAAAATATACACCCCTAAAGCTTTTAATTGTTATGACATGCCGGCATTCCCGCACATTCCCACTGGTTGTCTCCCTTGATTCGGCTTGGTGATCATTATAATATTAACACATTCGAGACGTGCCGCCTCCGGATACGCGGCATAAGCCACGTATCCGGAGACGGCACGTCTCGAATGAGTTAACTCATTCTACCTCAGACACACCACAGGAAGATAAGGATCGACCATGATAGTTCAAGGGTGATGCCAGAATAGCTTGGCGCCTATGGGCGCCAAGCTATTCTGGCATCACCCTTGAACTATCATGGTCGATCTGTGTCCTGCAATGCAATGCAGTCTTCAGAGGACAACGGCAAATTTTAAGGATTTCGGTGTTGGGGTAGAATGAGTTAAACTGCACAGATTCATGCACTCTGGAGGCTAGTTGTGCCAGAGATCAGTGCAGCAACAGAGGGGAAAAGCCAGTGTGATTCACAGGTTGTTGTCCTTAGAAATACATGAAATTTCGTTAAGAAATTCGCGATAGGCAGCGGTGACCATCCTAATTAACTCTATTTATAGTTTATCTTGGGGGTACAAATCGACAAAGACCTTGATCAGATTGAGAGAATGAAAAATATTAACCAACCCGTAAAATGAGCGAGAATTCACACGCTGGAAGTTATAGTCGATGAGAGTTGCCAGCTCCTTTTCTTCTTGTTCATAACGGTCAACATCTTTCAGAACCCATTCCAGGTTCATTCTTCTCAGCAGGAAAAGACTGTCTCTCGCAAACGTTTCCATGTTACCTTGACGATATAAAGGTGCAATATTATACAACAATTATACATGACAGTATATATAGTCATTAGGCAAACCTAAATCTACGCAACAACAGGTCCAATGTCTATTATGATTATATTCATACCCTCACCGATAATGGGGGGGGGGGGCTGGATATAGTCAAGTGGACGGCGAGGATCCGCCTGGGGGTAGTGCCTATTGCTTTTTGCAATGGGTGTTTCAGTGGGAGGCTCATGTTGATAGGTCTGTAATTCCTTCTCCCCATCCCCCCCCCTCCCCTCCCCACCTCCCCCCCCCCCTCCCTTTTATATATCTAGTGAGCCTTGCAGTCACAGAAAGGGCAGCTGATGACGCAATGCAAGCTTATCAGCCTGAGATTCCATTTCCATGGGATTAGCACAGCAGAACACTCTCAGAATTGAAATGTATGTATATTATAAGTTATTGGTCGGAAGGGTTCGCTACACGGACCCTTGTAGGCCTGAGGGAAGTCAAAGGAATCGTTATACCCCGAAGGCCGAAGGCCTGAGGGGTACAATGATTCCTTTGACCTCCCGAAGGCCTACAAGGTCCGTGCAGCGAACCCCTCCGACCAATAACGTATTTGTTTTCATTCCTCCACTATTTTCGTAAAAGAAATCAAGAAGACATCTTCCGACCTGGATCACGCCAGACATGACTGACGTCAAAGGAATATACATTTATACATAATAGACTTGTGACGTAATTTAAAATATTTCATGACGTTGCCTCTCCAGTACTGATTGTACTTGTTGTTTCGAACAACACTAAGTAACTTTGAACTTTAGAACTTTGGTGATCATTTATAGAACAAAACTGGCATCCAAGACGCGTCATAGAGAGGGCTACAAAAATTCCGCCATTTTTCGCTACATATATATTTGTTTTCCTCCCTACGTCACACGACCAGTCACGTTAGCGCAAACCGTACCATGTGACCGTGATATAAAAAACCCTGTAGCGAAAAATGGCGGAATTTTTGTAGCCCTCTCTATGACGCGTCTTGGATGCCAGTTTTGTTCTATAAATGATCACCAAAGTTCTAAAGTTCAAAGTTACTTAGTGTTGTTCGAAACAACAAGTACAATCAGTATACACACACACACACACACACACACACACACACACACACACACACACACACACACACACACACACACACACACACACACACACACTTTACTTTTAAACAAGGGCATCGCCCAAAGCCAAAAATGCACTCAATCAGATTAGCTCCAAGGGACGTAATTTTCATTTCAATTCTGAGAATGCTTTTGCTGTCCTAATGCCATGGAATTTCAGGCTGGTAAGCTTGCATTGTGTCATCAGGACATCAGCTGCCCTTTTTGTGACTGCATCGCTCACTAGACCTAGAAAGAGAGGGGTAGTGGGAGAAAAGGAATTACAGACCTATCTTTTTGAGCCTTCCACTGAACACCTACTGCATATAGCAATAAGGACTACCCCCAGGCGCCCCGCAATCCGCTGGAGAATATCCTGAACTCCCCTAGTACATGAATATTCCCAAACAGATCTTGGACCTGCTGGGCAGATTTTTGTTTTTTGCCGCCTACGACCGGTTTCGAGCCAAGGGAGTGCTCTTCAGGTAGGCATACGGCGTAACCTGAAAATTGCAAACAACACATGAACTAAAAGCCGCCTCCAGAATTTATTATAGCACCACTAGTACAGCGCGGATTGCATCCCTAAAGCTTTATGTGGTGTTGCAGTGGAAGAAGACAGGCTAATTTTGAAAAGGCAACACCTAGGCAATTTTGTGGTGTAATTATTCTTTACTTTTAAACAAAGGCGTCGCCCAAAGCCCAAAATGCACTCAGTCAGATTAGCTCCAAGTGACGTAATTTTCATTTCAATTCTGAGAATGCTCTTGCTGTGCTAATGCCATGGAATTCCAGGCTGGTAAGCTTGTATTGTGTCATCAGGACATCAGTTGCATTTTTTTGTGACTGCATCGCTCACTAGATCTAGAAAGAGAGGGGGTAGGCGGCAAAAGCAAAAATCTACCCAGCAGGTCCAAGATCTGTTTGGGAATATTTATGTACTACTCCTCCCTCGGGGGGAGGTCAGGATATTCTCCAGCGGATTGCGGGGCGCCTGTGTGTGTGTGTGTGTGTGTGTGTGTGTGTGTGTGTGTGTGTGTGTGTGTGTGTGTGTGTGTGTGTGTGTGTGTGTGTGTGTGTGTACCGGTCTGTAATTGTCTACATTGTGGCTTAATGCGGTTATGCTTACGTTCGTCAGTTTTCCATAGTATGTGACAAATCAAAAACCAGACAAGACCAGAAAGATCAGGCCTGATGTGACCAAACCAAAGCTGGCTATGTCAAACCAAACCAGATCAGACGACCAGCCCAAACAAAACCAGTCGGTGGTTCATCGTGGGCCAAACCAAACCAGATGACCAACGCCAGGCCAAACCAAACCGTAATGATGACCAAGGCCAAATTAACGCAGACAAAACAAAGACCGACAGACGCCAAACTAAACAAGACGACATCAGAACACACTACACACACAGCTCGAGAACATAACTTAATGAAACAAGAACGACAAAGCCCTTATGGCTCACGTGTATGACCGATCCACATTTGTCTGACAATAAGTAAAAGAATGACTTCTGCACTAACAAAATCCATGTTTTCTCAAAATTTAATCAGTTTTCACACATCTGTGAAACCTCCGTGACCCTTGACCTTTGCGATGAGTCAACTAAATTAGGATACATAGGAAGGTCTTATCATCAGCTACCTTTCTGCCAAATCTGATTGAAAAGTTGCAAAAATGTTGATAATAAGTATAATTATTGGCATTTTATACACATTTGTCGACCTCTTGTGACCCTTGACCTTTCCGAGGGGTCATTCAAATTAGTATGCATAGATAGGTCTTGCCATCAGGCATCTCTGTAGCACGTTTGGGTTTGAAATTGTGAATAGTAATTAAGAAAAAACATTTTTTGGGTCAAAATACGGCTATTTTGGATTATATCCTGAGCTCTTGTGACCCATGACCTTTCCGAGGGGTCATCCAAATTAGTATGCATAAATAGGTATCAGGTATCTCTGTAGCAAGTTTGGGTTTGGAGTTGTGAATAGTAATTGAGAAAAAAAAAACATTTCGTGTCAAAATATGGCTATTTCTTTTACCTACTTTCTGAGCTCGTGTGACCCTTGATCTTTCCGAGGGGCCATCCAAATTAGTATGCATAGATAGGTCTTACCATAAGGTATCTCTGTAGCAAGTTTGGGTTTGAAGTTATGAATAGTATTTGAGGAAAAAAACATCTTTTGACTAAATAATTATGGCAATTTTGGACCTATTTCTTGAGCTCTTGTGACCCTTGACCTTTTCGAGGGATCAACCAAATTAGTATGCATAGAAAGGTCTTACCATCAGGTATCTTTGTACCAAGTTAGGGTTTGAAGTTGTGAATAGTATTTGAGAAAAAAACTTTTTTTTTATTTATTTCTTTCTTTTTTTTTTTTTTTTTGGTGGGGGGGGGGGGGGTAAAAATATGGTGATTTTGGACCTATTTCTTGAGCTCTTATGACCCTTGACCTTTCCGAGGGATCAACCAAATTATTGTGCGTATTAAGGCCTTACCATCAGGTGTCTTTGTACCAAGTTTGGATTTGAAGTTGTGAATAGTATTTGAGAAAAAATAAATGATGTCCAAACAATATCTATTTTTGATATATTTCCTGATCTCCTGTGATCTTGACCTTTGTGAGAGGTCACTGAAATTGGTATGTTTAGAAAGATCTTGCCACAAAGTGTCCGCGGACCAAGCTTGACGACTGTAGCTTGAATAGTCTCCGCCGAGAAAATGCCAACGTTAAAGTTTACCACGGACGCGGACAGCGGACGGACGACGGACGCTGGAACGTACGACCACTGGCCCAGGACATAGACTCACTTTTGCTTCGTACGTGAGCCAAAATGAACACACACAAATCTGATCACGAAATATTATCAGTACCATAGGGGCCCGATGATAGTAGCTTTGACTAATGCAAATCCACTGCGCCAGCGCCTACTAAGCTCAAGACAGAATACAAGGGAAGAAACGAAGACACCCGCGAAATTTTAGATGTGGCCGGAAGTATCCCAGCATGCACGGACCTCTTTCTCAACATCTAGAGTCCAACGTTAAACCCTTTAGTAGAGTGCCGTGAAAGAGGCCACCATGCACTGCAGTGCAAACATTGTTTTCTGCCGTGTTTACTCTAAAGTCGAAGAGAATTTCTCGAAAAGATATTGACAACTGAGCAGTGTTTGAACCAGGCGCCATTTAAAGTAGACCTTTTTGGGCTGGGGGAAATAATACGCCATAACCCAGTCCTGGCTACCGTGCACCCCCCCCCCCTCCATCCCCCTCCCCCCTCCCCCCCCCCCCCCCCGCCCAGTACTAAATAAGATGGGTTTCAAAGTGTACCTTAGAATGCCCAGAGATGTTTAAGCCCTGTTCCCCTAAAATCCTTAGGAACACACCAGAGATATAGCCGATTGCGCAAGGGTACTCCCATTAACGCTATTCGCGGATCCTAAAATGAGCTTGAGAAACATTTTCCTCTAAATAAATCAGAATTCATTCCAGAAGCCCAAATCAGGCAATATTACGTTAAGGCACATCTTCTGCGTCCTCTTCAACAAAACAAAACAAAACCAAAAAAAGAATGAAAAAATATTGAATCTGTAACTCACAGAGAAGGTATTTGTGCACCCAGTAAACGACCATTTCCGCAAAATCGAAAAAAAAATACAAAAATAATATGTCAGATGCCTTCAGATATTTTCTATAGCACTGGCAGTCCATTTTTAGGCTTACATTATTAAAACAGGATGTCACAATTATTATAAACTTGACTAGGTGATGCTGTGATTACTGTGAGTGCCACAGCGGTTGATTTTGTATCCATACTCCCAAACTGTAAAAATACACAAAATTATTTAGAAAAAATTACTAAAGTTATTCCATTTCATTTTGACCTCTCTTTACCTTTAAGTTTCAATAATGTGAGCATAAAGTGCAAGAAAATGCGGAAAGCCGGCATTCTTTACGATACGTTCGTGGTGAATGATAGCTTTTTCCCATTTAAAACGTCCAAATTGGGAAACGTACGTTGTGTCCGATGCCCTCAGAAATATTGTATACGACTGATAGGTCTTTTTTTTTAAGGTTTTATTGGTTAGGATAGAGTACCACAGTTACTCCCAAACTGATTTTATGATGCTGTGATGCATTTAGGGGCCACAGTGGCTGAATCATAATTTGTTAAGAAAACTGGCAACAAAATATTTTTTTAAAAAGGAGTATGACGTAAGCAATTTTTATGATCGTTTTGTGTTCCTTGGGGTAGGGCTATCATTCACCACAAACGTATCGTAAAGGATGCCGACTTTACGCATTTTCTTGCACTTTATGCTCACATTATTGAAACTTAATAGGTTAAGAGAGGTCAAAATGAAATAGAATAACTTTAGTAATTTTTTCTAATTAATTTTGTGTATTTTTACAATTTAGGGGTAGGGATACAAAATCAACCACTGTCGCACTCACAGTGATCACAGCATCACCTAGTCAAGTTTATAATAACTGTGACATCCTGTTGTAATGATGTAAGCCTGAAAATGGACTGCCAGTGCTATAGAAAATTTCTGAAGGCATCTGACACATTATTTGTTTGTTTGTTTTTGTTTTTGCGATTTTGCGGAAATGGTTGTTTACTGGGTGCACAAATACCTTCTCTGTGGACCACAGATTCAATATTTTTTCATTCTGTTTTTTTTTTTTTTTTCTCCAGAGGACGCAGTAGGTGTGCCTTAACCTTAACATAATATTGTCTGATTTGGGCTTCTGGAATGAATTCTGATTTATTTAGAGGAAAATGTTTCTCAAGCACATTTTAGGATCCGAGAAGAGCGTGAATGGGGGTACTCTTGCACCATTGGCTATATCCTCTGGTGTGTTCCTAAGGATTTTAGGGGAACATGGCTTAAACATCTCAGTGTATACTAAGGTACACTTTGAAACCCATCTTATTTAGTACTGGGGTGGGGGGGTGGGGGGAGGTGGAGGGGGGTGCACGGTAGATTGGGCTAGCTCTTGGACTATAAGTACCTACAGCGACTGCTGCGTGCAAGTCACAAGTTCATGTCGATAGTAAGACGCACTCTTGTTTCAATTTCATTGAATATGCTAATTTACATAAACCAATGACTCGAAAAATGAGCACGGGGCGTATTTCCGGCCGCATCTTAAACCCTACATCTCGACCGTCTGCTATAATGATGGTTGACTGCAAAAAAAGTCTTGATACTAAACTATCAGTTTTGATAGGAGGACAAAGCTGGTATAGATTTGTGGCAAAATCATATCTACCGAGTTTGTTCAGTTCGAGGTTTTAGGCGGATGGCTGCTTTGAGGGTTGAAAACTGCTCTGGAATCACAGTGCTTCGCCGCTTTGTGTGATTTCGTTTCCTCCTTTGTATTCTGTCCTGAGCTTAGTAGGCGCTGGCGCGCACGCGGTGGCACAGTGGATTTGCATTAGTCAAAGCTACTATCATCGGGCCGCTATGTCAGTAACATCCAGACCAAAGAGGTGATTTCCCCCCAAAAAGGTAAAACATTAACCCATTTAACCCCACGGCCGCATTTCCCAAATTTTAGAGGTGTTACCCAACGACTATAATGAATCACCTGCAGGACTGAGATGGATCAGTGACTCGACTATGATAATTCAAGGGTAGTGCCAGAGTAGCTTGGCGCCTAATGGCGCCGAGCTATTCTGGCACTTCAGTCCCGCCTTCAATTATCATAGTCATAGTCGAGTCAATGCATCTCCTGCTGTAAGGCGTTGGGACTATGAATGGTTTAAAAGCCACTCCGTGAAAATAACTGTTTTACCGATGACTGATGGCTTAAACTGACATGGGTCACATCGTTTGTAGATCGGATCGTAGTGAGGCTCAGTGGTGTTCAGACTGAATTCCACAAATTCCGAAAACGTGACGTCATCTCCGCATCGCTGGGCTTGCATAGTGGCGTTCTTTCTAAGCGTCCTGACAGCAGGGACACCGATTTCGAGCCAAAAGTCCGGGAGGAAAAGTTTGTCGAGATACGCGCTCCACAGTCGTGAATAGGGATCTCTGACAAACATGAACCTGCAACATCGAAGCCCGCGGAGTCAGTATAGAGACAATGGGGTTTCACAATGTGTATAGCCGGAGCGTATTATGGTGTATTGCCGTACTGTCTGTTTTTTCATATAGGGCTCCGGAAGCTGACGTCATCACGCTAGTCGTGGCGGTCATCTTGAGAGGATACGCCATGCCCTCATCGGGAAATCGCTGTCAGGACGTCAGGAAAATCGGCCTGACATAGGCAATAACAGCAAGTCTTGCCGCCATCACCGTAGGAAAGCGCTAATCAGAATCTGTTCTTTGTTTGTTTCCGAAGAGGATGAAACAAGAAGAAAAAAGTGTTGAAACACTACTATACTTCACTACTATCTGAAGTCCGCTATCGCCAGGCTAGCGTGTCCTCTCAACTCGGAGATGGCGGCGCGGCAGCCGACGCTCCTAGGCAACGCGGAAAATTTCTCGAGCCCTATTTGCTTTCAGTAAAGTTTACTCTTTTTTTTCGGGGGGGGGGGGGGGGGGGGGGGGGCTGAGGGACCATCCCAAATTCGCGACGATATTTTTTTGCGATTCTCGGGTTCACGATTTAAAGAAAAAAGAATATATATATATATATTTTATTTTTAAATCACACTTCCCAATGGAAAGGGGACGATGAAGAAAGAAGATACCGCTTTCTTTCATAACATTGTTCAGCTTTCATAATATTTTTCACGGGTTGAAAAGTCGCGGTCTTACACGGTGGCGGGGGGGGGGGGGGGGGGGGGGAAGAGGAGGGGGGGAGTGCGATGCTTGATGCACTGCTTTTACAGTAGCATGGCTCAACTGGCCGGAAAATCAGACGACGAGGGGGGTGGGGGGGAGGGGTAGGGGGGGGGGGGGCAGATTTATGACTAAAGTTTTACAGTCTGACAACAGACTTTCACTTTCACGTTTCACGAAATAACCATGCATGGCGTGTTCACGGATCAGGAAAGTCGTATACGTGTCACAAAGACCCCTTCTTTTACGGATTACGACGAAAACAAAACATCCGGGAAAAAAAAAAAGAAAAAAAAAAACTCCAATCACGGATCACGATTTTAGGACGTCTCTCCCTTCCCCTCCCCCCCCTCCCCCCCCCCCCCCCCCACCCCACCCCCAAATTTCACAGTGAACTGACACTGAGAAGAAATAAAGCACATTAGTCGCAGATTTGTGTGTCTTTAAATTCATTGTTAATTCAACACCAAAGCAGCCCCGGTTGTCCAGGAAAAAGGACTGGTACAAAATGAGGTCAGCAAGAGACATAGATCCTCATGAGCCCCCGCAACTGCGGGGCTCATGAGGATCTATGTCTCATGCACATATTGCAGTTGGAACCGTCACTGAGTGCCGGTTCGTCACTCGGTGACTTTCTCAAGTTTCGGCAGTGAAGTCCTTAAATCATCACTACATAAATTATAATATCATTACATATCATTATCATAACATACCATCTAATATAAGGTCTTACAATAAGTATTACCTTAGGTAATCTTCTGCTTTATCCCTCACAGTCATCCATGGATAACCGTGTGCGTATTTGTTACTGTGCAACTTTAGTCGCGGGATCTCCCAAGGGGAGGTAACCTGTCCTGCGTCCCCCGTGTAGTTGTGAAGGAACGAGAACACTCGGATCCAAAACGTGCAGGCCACTTTTGGTACGAAGCAGTAGGCCACGCGCGAAGCATCATGGGTAAAAATTCCTAGCAGCCTTCCTCCTGTTGTCGTCTGGTTAGGCTGACATCGAGATAACAAGAAACACAGATAACAAACGCGTAAATATGTAGAAGACTGCAAGCTATCATACTCCAAGGGAAACAATCTACTATATACCTAGAGAAAAACATGAAAGTAACACTAACTGTACTAAATTCGGGAGAAGTCCTCTAAAATCTAAAGACACACCGGCCCAACAAAGAATGACTGAAACACCCTAAGAAAGGACAAGTATAAACGCAACTTAGTTATCTGTGTTGTACTTGTCCTTTGTAAGCGTGTTTCTTTCTTTGCATTCATTACACGCTTTTCGGCAGTCTTGACTGATTTGCTCTAAAATCGACTATACATTACAGTTCTCGAAACAGTTCAAATTAGATGGCTCAAGGGTGGTACCAAAGTAGCCTGCTTGAGCTATTCTGACACCACCCTTCCAACGTTATGGTCGAGCAAAATTTTGTAGTGTGTGTCATAACTTAAAGGCCCACTACCGCCGTAACTGTTCAAAGATGCACTTTTGTAACAGCTGGTTCCATAGCGCTACACACAGGTCTAGTTATGGCTCATTTGGACACAGTAGAGTCCAGTTCAGCACACGTCATCTGTACATCAAGTAATCTGACAATGACTCCACTCCGTTCTATAAATACAATGCTATTGTTACGATTGTGGTTGTGCCGTGAGAGCGTACATGTGTTATTCGTAGGTAACGATATGTTGTTTATTTGAGCTATCACGGTTATGATTTCGTGCCTTTTTAGTAAGCTTTTCTTTTGTTCGTGAGTAGAGCCGATTTTGTTTTGTTAAGTTTAGTCCGGAACGTTGTAGACAGGTCGCACTGTCTGGTGGCCTCGTAAGTGTCACGTCGGTTAGTTGACATCGCTACATTTTCGCTACTTTTTGTTTTCATGTGCGCGTGTATCGAGCAGCTTTTATTTTGTTTTGAGAATGTTCTCGTACCTTTTAGAGCTATCATAGATAGGGATACCATACTTTTATGTGTCTTTATTATACGCTAGAATTTAGAGCTGAAGTGAGCAGCCGTGTTTTTGTAGCCTGATATATTGTTTCTGGAAAATTCATGTTAATGAGTTTCAGCTGCGCGTTTCGTTCTGATTGGTTGAGTTATATGATTTCCGTAGAAGATTCTAGATTTTGATAGTGTATATAAGGAGGGCGCTGGGAAAGCCCGTTAGTACATTGTCTTGCTTTGTCAGTTGTAGAGATACGCAGTTTATTGCGAGAGACGCTGTGTATGAGAAACTTTGAGTCGTAGCAAAAGAGACTTTGTATTCAGTAGTTTGTGCATTTGAAAGAGCATTACTGTGAGGATATCGCATCGCTGAATTAAATATTGTTGGAACTGTTACTCCAGTTTTGTCTACACCCTTAAGCCACGGTTGACGGATTGCAGCTGAATGAGGTCTATTTAAAAGAACTCTACGTGCGTGTGTGTCTGGTGTGTTTATCATACTTCGACTACAACTCCACCACGTAACAGCTATCAGTACGAGAAACAGCTAAAAATAGATTGACACGCTAACGGCCGCCGTGCAGATTATATAAGTGCGATTACGTGTATTAGTTGTTGCATGTCCAAACTGCCGTTAATTTCACTAGCTGTGTCGACAAAGGCATAATGAATGCAAATGGTGCTGAAATGTGTCTTCAGATTTACGCGTAATGGGACTTTAACGGGTTAGTACATTCGAGACGAGTGCCACAGTCGGATACGCGGCTTTATGCCGCGTATCCGAATGTGACAGTGACACGTCTCGAATGAGTCAAAACTGTTAATTATGTTTTCTCCCAACCGTTATTTTTTAATTATTTTGTTGTGTTAACACATTCAAGACGTGTTGCAGTGATTTGGATACTCGGCTACGTTCATGCCGCGTACGTCGGCATGTGTCGGCCCACTACCGCCGTAACTGTTCAAAGTTACACTTCTGTAACACATGGTTACGAAACGCTACACAGGTATGGTTCATTTAAACACAGGACAGTCCAGTTCAGCACACGTCGTTTTGATATCAAGTAATTTGACAATGACTCTACTCCGTTCTATAAATACAACGCTTTCAGTACGAGAAACAGCTAAAAATATTAACGGCTGGGCAGAATAAATAAGTGCGATTACGCGTGTGCTTTTGCTGCGTGTCCCAACTGCTGTTACAGTTCGTTCATTAGGTGTGTCGACGAGGCGTAGCAAACACAAATAGTGCTTAAATGTGTCTTCAAATTTACCCGTAATGGTATGTTACGATTGTGGTTGTGTTGTTCCGTGAGAGCATGCATGTATTAATCGTAGGAAACGATCCGATATTTATTTGAGCTATCTTGGTTACGAATCACGTACCTTTTCAGTAAGTTTCTCTATCGTTCGCGAAGAGAGCGAAATTGGCTTTGTTATGATACGCTAAGATTAGTCTGGAAGTTTCTGGCAAAGTCGCACGGAGAAGAGCGGTCGATTTTTGTCATGCGTAGATTCGCGGAGAATAGATTGACGTTAGAGTGAAATCGCGCTGTCTAGTGACCTCGCATGTGTGACGTAGAAGCGTAAGCAACATTTCGAAACACAATAGTAAAGCCACTCTAATATTCATAGTCATATTTGTTTTCTGTACGCGTGAATTTAGCAGCCGGTCAGTATGGTTTTTCAAAGATCGTGAAATTTCTGGAAGATTCCCACTAGGTCGTGAACTGTCAACCATACTTTTGTGAGACGTCATAACGCGTCGGGATTTCCCAACATAGAGGCTGAAATTAGCAGTCGAATTTTTGTAGACTATTGTAGTTATTCTAGAAAGTTCGTTTTATTTAATATTTATGAGTTTCGGTTACATGTTCCGTTCTGATTGGTTGCGTTGTGTGATTTATTTTATTATTCTGGAAAGTTTTTATACTATAAAAGATTGTGCTGGGAAGCACGTTCGTACATTGTCAGTTGTAGGGACACACAGTTTATCGTAGGTACGTGGCCCGTACAGGGTGTACATCGTGAGAGACGCAGCGTAACGGTGGTGTACGTATGAGAAACATTGTGTTGCCAGTGTTGACATTTTTGCAGAGGAGACATTGTATCAGAGTTGGTGCATTTGGGAATGCTTTGTGTGGAGATCGCATCGCTGAAATAAAATATTTTTGGAACTGTTACTCCAGTGTAGTCTACATCCTTAAGCCACGTGTGACGGGTTGCAGCTGAATGAAGTTTATTTAAAAGAACCTTACGTGCGTGCGTCTGGTGTGATATCATACTACGACTACGACTCAACACGTAACATGGTACTTTAAACGGTACTTTAAACTGTAAATTACGTTTATCCCAACCGTTATTCCTGTAATAATAATACCGGTTATTATAAAGGCGCTTTTCCCCAATTCTGCGAATCGACTCAAAGCGCCGCGAACTGAACCCAACACGCACGCTCACGTGACACACACGCATTCACTCTTAAGGCACAGACACAGGACATTCACGTGGTGCGAAGGGTCAGCTCAGCTACTGAGGTTTCGGAAATTTTTATCGCTTGTATTTGAAATTTATAACGTGGCCTGAAACCGGTACCAAAGTGGAGGGGGTGGAAGAACCGGAGTACCCGGAGAAAGAACCCCCGACGGTCCGCCCGAATTAACGGTGACACTTACTAGAGGAGAAAAATCCAACGCCGAAACCGGGTATCGAACCTCGCACCTTTAGCATTGGTGGCAGGCGTCTTAACCACTGCGCCACGGACCGCCCCGATTATTGGTTCTGTGACCATCACCTTGTAATGTTGTCTCGCATGTGCTGTAACTTTGTTACTGAATATTAGTTGATGTGATGTTCGTCAATTGTGAAGCACTTAGCGCTTTGAGGTTAGGCGCTAAAGTATGTTGTTGTTGTTGTTGTTGTTGTTCAAAATCGTCGTCTCATCGATCATCATTGCGTCATACCTGTGCGCTGCACGCTGTTTCAGCTACCTCAGTGCGATGTTGGAGTTCTAGGAGAAGCTCCATAGACTCGTTGGTGACGTCATGAGTGCTGAATAACGGCAGGACTCGAGTTTCGTCGTTGGCGTTGTACGTTCGTATAGTGGTTGGATCAATCCAAGCTGCCGAGTGTGTAAATCCAACAAAATACCGAACAAAGAAAAATGAAACGCACACACTGAGGAAGAACACTCAACAAGTACAACATAAGCGTGCTGTACTTCACCTTCCTAAGCCTGTTTCTTTCTTCGGAATTTCTTTGCATTACGAGCATAACGAAGAGAGTTTCAAGATGATAGTTAGCACACAGAGAGAGAGAGAGAGAGAGAGAGAGAGAGAGAGAGAGAGAGAGAGAGAGAGAGAGAGAGAGAGAGAGAGAGAGAGAGAGAAGCAATAATGAAATTAATCCCCAAACGATATGAAATTCTGAAATGAAATAATATTTGATACAATGAATATGCTAAAGTAATAACATTAACACACACAAAACCAGCAGCAATAACTCATTGTGCCCGAGGTACGAAATACCCACATTTTGGAGTTATCCTCTGATAACAATTACAATTCAGGAGACAGATAGACCATGATAGTTCAAGGGTGCGGAATAGCTTGGCGCCGATAGTGTTTGAGAATAAACAATTTTCGTGAAAATATGGGTTTTTCGTTTAACCTATTTCTGGACCTCTTGTGACCCTTGGCCAATCCGAGGGGTCAACCAAATAAGTATGCATAGAAAAGTCTTACCATCAGGTATAACTGTAACACGTTTGGATTTGAAGATAAAAATAGTATTTGAAAAAAAAATTCAAATTTGGGTTTTAAGTTGACACTAGTATTTGAGAAAGAACAGTTTTTGTGAAAATATGGCAATTGTTGACCTATTTCTTGAACCCTTGAACACGAGTCCAAAACAGCTCAGGCGGTTATGCATCGGAGCGAAAGAGAGCGAAGGGAGCTGCCGGATGGTGGGTTCAAACGCCCGTCTCGGCCACGGTAGCTGGACTCGCAATCCAGGGAAAATGACGGGCTTGTTCAATAGCATGCCCGTTGAAAGATCCTGGTAAATCAAAGTGGCATAGTTGCAGTGTACCTGAATTGATCAGTGTTCAGGTCGTACTCCATAGTCAATAGATTTCCCTGTCCCCCATAAGCCTGCCCGTCAGGGCCGTCTACTATCACTTCAGTGCCGTGGACTAACCTGTGATCTTGACTTTGGAGAGATGTCACTGAAAATAGTCGGTATGTTTAGAAAAGTCTTGCCGCAAAGCACCATTGGTCCAAGTTTGAAGACTGGAGCTTGAATAGTCTCCGAGAAAATGCAAACGTTAAAGTGTACGCTGGACGCTGGACGGACGACCACTGGCCTATTACATAGACCCACTTTTGCTATCGCATGTGAGAAAATGAAATGAAATAAAATAAAATACCCCTTGACCACTGTGCAAAATAAAATAAAATAACTCATTTAGCCCCGACCGCCACCTCAGCAAGACATGGATCGAGCATCATAAGGAGTTCAAGGGTGGTGCCAAAATAGCTTGGCGCCCATAGGCGCCAAGCTATTCTGGCACCACCCTTGAACTATCATGATCGACCTGGCTCTAGAATTGTAATGCAGTCCTTCAGAGGGCAACTAAAAAAAAATGGGGATTTCGGTCCTGTGGTAGAATGTGATAAAATAAAATAAAATAAAATAAAATACCTCTGACGGCAGGCCAACTACTTCTGATTGAAGGGAGATGACTGTGTTCCCTCGTCGTGAAGACATGCTGGTGACCAAAGTGACTCAGCCAATGAAGTGAAAGGAAGCTCATGGCCACGAGGAACAATACTGCCAGCCATCGTTTGTACACCCGCCTTGGCTTCACAACCTGTCCACAAAAATACGGACAGCATGTACTGCACGCAAAAACGAATAATAATAATATCATAACCATCATCAGTCATTATTATTATTAGTATTATTTATTATTATTATTATTATTATTATTATTATTATTGGTAGGTAGGACAATGCACAAGGAGAGATAACCCCCCACGCCCCCCCCCCCACCCCCACCCTGGTCTTCCCTGGGTGGGGTTAACTACTTTTTAGTTCCGAGGGTCACCCCGGCAGGCCCAAAAAGGTGTGTTCGTCTCTATTTTCTTGAGTACGTGTTTCTGTCTACCCATGGTCCATCCACCTGCATTTTCCTGTTTTAAACTCTCCCTACTGTCTGCGCTGCCTGTAGTTCTTGATATTGTATGTGTGTTGCTAAATGGTTTGCTGCACCTAATAGTCCGGCAGTCACCGACCTGAAAACGCCCCAGAGTGGGTCTCGCTTAATTTTGCCTCTCTGATACCTATACAGTTCAAATCTGACACTATTGAGGAATTTTAAATATTCAAGACGGCGGCCAAAATGGCCGACACTGAATGAAAGGAGCTGCGCTTTGTGTTAAAAACAACACAAAGCTATGGTGTTTGTGCTTCAAACTTGGCAGAAATAAACTTTATGGCTAGACCTTTCTAAGCGTACCAATTTGAATGACCTTCTCAAAGTCAAGGTCACAGAAGACTAAAACTAAGGTCAGGATTGCTTTATTTTGACATAGGGCCACAGTATATTTCTTTTTCCCAAAACAAATTTCAGTTTCAAATCCAAGCTTGGCACGCAGATACCGGATGATAAGCCCTTTCGATGTATACTAATCTGGGAAACTCCATCAAAACGTCAAAGGTCACAAAACATCAGCAGATGTGTGAAAAATGCCTATCATTTACCGAATGTGTTCTTTTAATGAACACTTCTGCAAACTTTTCAGTCAAACTATGCTGATGATAAGAACGTTCCGTGCATACTGATTTACGTGACATAACATAAGGTCAAGGGAATGCAACAAATCTGTGGCAGAGGCCAAGGGTCACAAGAGGCCAGCAAATTATGACAAAATGTTATTAATACTCGAATTTCACGCATCATTTTTTATGAACACCTGCAAACTTTTCCATCAAAACTGATGTGCATAAAGGTAATTTGCTTGATCTTTCATAAGGTCAAAGGCCAAGGGAAGTCAACAAATGTGTAGAAAATCGAAATACAAATATGATTTAACAGATTAATCACTATGACCAACTTTGAAATTACGTGAATACACTCCAAGACCCACTCATGAGAGTGACCTGTCCATAGGTCAAAGTCACAGAAGGACAGATAAATCATTCGCAATGGCCGTGCACGTGAGCCGTGAGAGCTTTTCCGCTCTTGAGGCCGACATTATGGCGGGCACAAGTGTAAACATCATGATTTGTGACTGCCATCTCATCAACTAGAACGGAATTACACATAAATATGCATCATGGTTTGATATTACTTTGATGAAGGACCGAGCTTCTTCTGCTGCTGGTAATCATACAACTTGCCATGTGCTGGCGACATCTGCCTCTGGAGTTGTAGGGTCAATTCTGTCAGACTGTGCCCCGCCAATAACTTTCATCAGGACTAGATTAAATCCAGCGGGGAACATTTTGTGCAACTTGGTGCCTGTGGTCTGAAGATTCACGGCCCAAGAATTTGATGGGCAGAGCCTGTGAACTGATCATGCCTAACACAACATTGACAGTGTCGTTTGCTGGATTGCCCTTTGAGTTTATTGGATCAATGCACATTTTTTTTAATATCTTTTCCCCCTTTTTACTGTCCTTCCGCTAACATCTTTACTTTTTGAATTGTTGCCCTCCTCTGCGGATTCAGTATCCACTTGCCGAATGTCGGGGATGTCTTTTTTTTTTTTTTCAAACGACGGCAGACATGCTTGTTGAGGGCCAGTCATTGTTTGTTTTTGTTTTGTTTTGTTTTTTGACGCCTTGACTGACGGTGATGCCAATGAGACCACCTGGACCATAGCCATACCTCGTGGAAGTAGTTTGAGAGCACAATCCAGGCCTGCGTGTCCTCTCTTAACTCATTCGAGACGTGCCGCCGCCGGATACGCGGCTTATGCCGCGTATCCGGAGGCGGCACGTCTCGAATGAGTTAAGATGCATCTGTTTTTGTTTTTTTGGTTGTTGTTGGTTTTTTCCAGTGGCCACCACATTAACCTCTGTCGGTAGGGCAGCATTGCTTTGACTTACCATAGATACAATGGTTCGTCGCCTTTCCTTTCCGCTTTGTCGAACATCATATGATCTCAACTGGTTTGATAAGTTTTATCCAAACAAATTCTGAGAATAAAGTAGTGTGTGTGTGTGTGTGTGTGTGTGTGTGTGTGTGTGTGTGTGTGTGTGTGTGTGTGTGTGTGTGTGTGTGTGTGTGTGTGTGTGCGCGCGCGCGCGCGCGAGCGCGTATGATGATGATGATGCGAGAGAGAAAGCAACAAAGTCCTGTTTTAAGCATGCCTTGGCCTTTTTACATCTACTATAAACACAATAAAACAAAAATTACTGATGAACTGATAACAATACAGTCGACGGCGCTTAAGTCGAACCTGCAGGGAAAATATTCTTTTCATTCGACTTATACGTCGTTCGAATTATCCGTCATGTAGATAAGTCTAATTTTTCACAAAGTTGTTCAACTTGAGCGTTGTTGGTGGGTTGTTTTTTTTCTGCGGACCAAACGTATGTTCGTAACACACAACATTATTCTAAGATAAGAATACGATATAAAAAAAGTCATGTTGATCCTAAAATGAATCTCTCAAATGCCGGAGTGAGAGACAGACAGGCAGACTGACAGACAGAGAATTACAAGAGACTTTCCCGGCGACATCTGTAATCACACGTCTGAAAGCAGCTATAATTCAGGATGCTATTTTTTCCTGTGACAGCTTTTCTGAAATCCACGACTGAAGGAATTTATACACAAAGGAACAACTTTCTTGACTGACCGTTCAAAACTCATTGCATGTGGCTGAGAATTTAACCTGTTTTCCATCTTTCTATCCTAGTAAAGCAGACATACCTTCTATCCAAAACAAATTAATATTACAGAGATGAGTACACTTCTTATTCCAACACCAGCAGTAATCATCAACAAAGAAAGAAGAAAGAATACAAATAACATGGACCGACCGACCCATGTTGTGGTTATTCTCCTCAGTTCCTTATATTTGTTACGTGTTTAACTGTAAACATATAACAATAGTAATGAACAAGAGAGGCAAAGCCCTTATAGCTCATGTGTATGTCCAATCCACATAATAAGTATGATCTATGTGACCTTGACCTTTCCAACAGGTCACTGAAATCAGCATGTGTATCTTGTGAAGAGTATTTTGAGTTCACGTTTTGTTAGTTAGGATCATAAAAAAAAGATGTTTTGTGTTTATACTGCACGAATGTGTCCGACTGAGAGTTAGCGTTGTTGTGTATGTGTCCGTTGCGTTATTGAGTCTGTGCGTGCGACCGGTTGAATGCGTCTGCGTGCCGCGTTACACTAAACATGTTCTCAATGATGTCTTGCTTCAGCGAAGACTTTTCTACTTGTCTGTTCACAAGCCATGTATGTACACGTAGCCGAGGCCTTCGAGTGGACCTCTGGTAAACGTCGTTGGAACTCTCCTATGTACAAAGGAGAACCTGAAGAAAGCAGAGAAGTCTTTTATTTCATTACATTCGGACTTAAAACTGTTCGTCTCTTTGTTATTGTCAGACATACTGAGAACATTTGAATAAAATTACAAAGTAGGTATTGCCAACTACTGAGCCTTCATTGTCAGGAACAGGTTGCTCATTTCAGAGACACAGGCACTCATTTTACTATTTAATTCTCTGTCTGTCTCTGTCTGACTGTCTCTGTCTGTCTGTCTGTCTCTCTCTCTCTCCCCATAATTGTAACAGCGTGACTCGAGTGCCTTGTTGTTGTTTTTTTTTTGCCGATGTTATTGATGCTGTTATTGCTCAACCAACGTTTTTAACGTTAAAGTTTATTTCAGGTGTTCAATATATTAGATTATTATGTTGTGTGTGTGTGTGTGTGTGTGTGTGTGTGTGTGTGTGTGTGTGTGTGTGTGTGTGTGTGTGTGTGTGAGTGAGAGAGAGAGAGAGAGAGAGAGAGAGAGAGAGAGAGAGAGAGAGAGAGAGAGAAACAGACAGACAGACAGACAGACTGCGCGAGTCTATAAATTAGGGTTTTGATGTTCCATATTAGTTGGTTCTTATATATTACGCGAGCGTGTGTGTTATGTGTGAATGAGTGTGTGTGTGTGATTGAAAAAGCTCTCTCTCTCTCTCTCTCTCTCTCTCTCTCTCTCTCTCTCTCTCTCTCTCTCTCTCTCTCTCTCTCTCACACACACACACTACTGACACACACACACGCACACATACACACACACGCACACGCGCGCGCGCACGCACACACAATTTTGTTTAATGACGATCACGTTCGTCCGGCCCGAAGTTCGAGGTGTGCAGCAATCGACAACAAAACATGATTAGAAGGTGCCGGTGTGAACATGTCACTGTGTGTTCGATAGACCATAAATATTTGAGTTAGCCTTCTCTGTGTTTGGAGACACATTCGACTTATCTCTATGTTCGACTTAACGGAGCCGTTTTCAGTTAAATATCAGTCATAGGAAAAACACTCTCTAGCCACGGAAAATAAATTGTTCCACTTATCCGAGCTTGGAAAACGAGAAACGCATTCGACTCGTCCGAAGGTTAATTACTGGGCCATTTATTTTAAATACGCAGAAAAATTACTCCTAGAAGAGCAGCTTTGGGCGTTGGAAAAATCTGGTTCGACTTAAGCGTTTCTCGACCTATCCGTCTGTGACTTAGGCTTATGGAACTGCATTGAAAAAAAAACAAACAAGTCCCGATACTGCCCCTTGTCATCAATGGGGAAACCTAGAACAAGTCGACTCGTTTAAATTTCTCGGCTCCATCATCTTGAGCGATCTGGGTTGGGACAATAACACTACGGCCATTGTGAAAAAGTGCCAACAGCGTCTCCACTTTCTGAGACAGATGCGGAAACTCGGTATGTCAAGAGGTATCATGGCACAGTTCTACCGCGCGGTGATCATAGAGAGCACCTTGTGCTTCTCTATCACTGTCTGGTATGGCAGCACAACCGCAACAGAAAAGAACCAGCTCGAGCACATTGTTAAGACTGCCTCCGAAATAGCTGGTTGTGACTGACTTTCCATCTGTCGCCTCCATCTTCAAAACGCGTATGGAACGGAAGGCAGGAAAGATCGTTCGCGATCTGTCACACCCAGCCAATCATCTCTTCGAGCCTTTGCCCTCTGGCCGGCGGTTTCGTGCTTTGAAAGCCAGAACCTCTCGATTCAGATAGTGCAGTTTCTTTCCAGAAGCTGTACTCAGTTCATCACCATCCATGGAACAACGTGATTCCATGATTGTGACATAGGACTGATATGTGTGTAATATTGTGTCTATCTTAGTGCTGTATACAGGACGACTGAGTGTATGTCATGATGAATGCATGTGTAGCAAGTGAGGATGTATTTTACTGTCGCCATGTCACACAAAAATCCTTGTAACGTTTTACTTGGTGAATAAATGTCTTATGTCTTATGTCTATGTCTTCATTCCAAAGTCTACCGTATTGTTTGGAGCTCAGATGCGTTTATCTTTTAGGAACATTCAGAGTTGTTCATATTTTTAGGCTTATTATGCTGATCCTTTTCCGTCTTCTCTAACTGCTAGCCTCTGATCAACACACACGTCGGTGCACACAAATAAAGACGGACACACGGCGCTTCACGCCATTAGTACGCTCTGTGGGCTCGTGTAGCGACAGGAATCCATCTCCTTTTACTCTAACACACCTCTGATCTAGACACACTGGCACACATAAATGATAAAGACGGACACACGGCGATTCCCGCCATTCGTAAGCTCCGTGGTCCGCCGTAGCATAGCTATTCTAAAGAATCTTGTTTGCGTATGTGTATTTCTCCTGCCTACTTCCTTTCCAGAAAACGACATGGGTTATAGGCGTTACCTGATGCATCCTTTTAGGGGATGTATATGATGGCCTTGTTTTGTACCTGCGTATTGTTCTGTGGGCTGGCGATCGGGGTACCTGATAGGCGGGGACAGGGGATATAACTGTCTGTCCATCGCTGAGTAATTCCCCTTGGTATGTGTACAGTTCTTCCGGCGCTGGCTTCACTTATGTGGTTTGTGAGTATTCTATATCTCGAGGCAACATTTGTATAGTTACATTGTAGAGTATTGTCTTGTGCATCTACTGTGGGAAACCAGAGTATTTACCCGACCACATGTAGTTGTACACCTTCGTGTCGGTGTATGTGTGTTTCTCCTGCCTACTTCCTAAGTTCCAGATAAAGACTGACATGGGTTATAGGCTTGACCTGATGCATCCTTTTAGGGATGTAGATTATGGCCTTGTTCTATACCTGTGTATTTTTCTGTGGGCTGGCGATTGGGTGCCTGATAGGCGGGGGCATGGGAATATAACTGTTTGTCTGTCCAGCGCTGAGTAATTCCCCTTGGTATGTGTACTATTCTAAAGAATAATAGCACGAGCAGCGAAATGACGTCACTTCAAGCTTCACATCATGGCATTAGTCCCACGACGCTGTGTTCATAGTGACGACTCGATCTTATACATCACTCATCACAGTACTAACATTTGACGTATCAGAGGATCAACTTTGCAATTTTCTTGCTGATTTTCACGCCTAGGGCTTACAGGTCACAATTTGATGTAAGCCTACCCCAGGGCCGGGACAAACAGCAGGCTTATGCAAACACTGTTTATGAAAAATCATACATTCCAGATGCCCAAATCAGGCAATAATGTGTTAAGGCACACCTTCTGCGTCCTCTGAAAAAAAAAAAAAAAAAATGAAAATATATTGAATCTATGGCTCACAGAGAAGGTATTTGTACACCTAGTAAATGGCCATTTCTGCAAAATCGCAAAAAAAGACAAAAATAATGTGTCAGATACCTTCAGACATTTTCTATAGCACTGACAGGCCATTTTCCTGCTTATATCATTAAATCAGGATGTCACAATTATTATAAACTTGACTAGGTGATGTTGTGATCACTATGAGTGCCACATGGTTGATTTTGTATCCCTACCCCCAAGTTTGTAAAAATACACAAAATTAATTAGAAAGAAATTATTAAAGTTATTCCATTTCATTTTGACCTCTCTTTACCTATTAAGTTTCAATAATGTGAGCATAAAGTGTAGGAAAGTGAGGAAAGTTGGCATCCTTTACGATTCGTTTGTGGTGAATGATAGCTTTTTCCCATTTAAAATTGCCAAATTGGGAAACGTACGTCGTTTCCGATGCCCTCAGAAATTTTGTATACAACTGATTGGTCTTTTTTAAAGTTTAAATGGTTAGGATAGAGTACCACAGTTACTCCCAACCTGAATTTATGATGTGATTCATTTAGGGGCCACAGTGGCTGAATCTGCTGCCCTACCCCCATTTTATCAGTACGCAAAGGAACACAAAATGATCATAAAAACTGCTTATGTCATACTCCTCTGTTTAAATAATTTTGTTGCCAGTTTTCTTAACAAAGTATGCACATTGAGCATAAAATTTGTGATCATTTTATTAATTTCAATTCAATGTGACCCATCAATTTAATTGTAATTCTTTTTCTTTTCTTTTTGGGTTTTTTTTTTTTTTTTTTTTTTTTTTTTTTTTTTGTTAAAGCATAAAAAGGGGGAAACTTCTGTAAACAGGGGCTGCCGCTGAAGAACTTCCTCTTTAATAGAACAGCAAGACTGTAGTAAACGGCACATTCAGCAGTCTTGTCAAACTCAGGAAAGGTTACCTCAGGGAGGTGATGTGTCTGATGCTGTTCTTTGTCTACATTAATGACATCAGTAAAGTACAGCAGTACCAAGGTTCGTCTCGAACATCCTCCATGCGGATGACTTTGCAGTGTGGAGCGCAGCAGAACATACTGAAATAGCATCCTGCAGAATCCAGGATGCTGCCAATAGAGTCAGCAGCTAGACTGAAAGATGGCCACTCAAACTGAGCTAGACCATCTCTTTCAATAAGATGGAAGAGGCCACCTTGAAAACTGGAGACCTTCCAGTACCAAAGACAGACTGGCAACAAATAAATTACTGGATTCATGTGGAGGCCTCACATCGAAGCCATGGAAGCTAGAGCTGCGGGAAAAAAGTCTTTGATGAAGAAACTGGTGGGGACAACATTGGCGAAAATTACAGCATCCAAGCGCAAACACCGGGTCAGTCAGACCGGTAGTGGGGTACCAAGATACTTCGACAACATGAAACACTCCCTGCAAAACCAAAAATGTCAAGCTTGACAAGATGCAGAACATGGGTCATTCTCATGATGCAGTGACATTCTTAGAGCTATGGAGTATTTTCTTAACATTGTTTTGGCTGTTAGAAACCATAAAACTTTATAACACATATTCATATTTACACCTTTCTAGACGAAAATAAATGAGGAAAAAAACAAAAACATACTAGACCCGCCTTACGCTAGGTAAAATATCTCCTAAAAGACCAGCTAGTTTCACTCATTCAGTCTATCATTTTTGCCTTTTTTTTTTCTCCACTAAACAAACAGCAAACAAATTGATTGGTCACATTTTGATCAGAATACAGTCCACTGTTCCACATATTTTACGGACATTAAAGGGATCGGAGACACAACGCCTCCCTGAGATACATCTTCCCTGAGTTTGACAAGACTGCTGAGTGTGCCGTCGACTTCAATCATGCAATTCTATTGAAGAGGAAGTCTTTCTGATATCAGTACATCATGCCTCCAACTCCAGACGGTAGAAGCTTTAGCAGCAGCCCCTGTTTACAGACCCCCCCCCCCCCCCCTTCTTATGTTCTTAATCCAAAATAGTTACAATTAAATTGATGGGTCACGTCTTAATTAATGAAATGATCAAAGATTTTCTACTCATTATGCATTCTTTGTTAAGAAAACTGGAAACAAAAATATTCAAACAGAAGAGTATGACGTGAGCATTTAAAAAAAAATGATTTTTCGTTCCTTTGCGTACAGGTAAAATAGGGGTAGGGCAGTAGATTCAGCCACTGTTGACCCTAAATGCATCACAGCATCATAAAATCAGGTTGGGAGTAACTGTGGTACTCTATCCTAACCAATAAAACATAAAAAGACCTATCAGTTGTATACAAAATTTCTGAGGGCAACGGAAACTTTTTTTTTTTTCTTTTTCGATTTCGCGGAAATGGCCATTTACTGGGCGCACAAATACCTTAACTGTGAGCCACAGATTCAATATTTTTTCATTCTGTTTTTGCAGAGGACGCAGAAGGTACGCCTTAAACATAATATTGCCCGATTTGGGCTCCTGCAAAAAAAATCTGATTTATTTAGAGGAAAATGTTTCTCAAGCTCACCGTTTAGGATCCGCGAAGAGAGTGAATGGGGGTACCCTTGCACCATCGGCTATATCTCTGGTGTGTTCCTAAGGATTTTAAGGGAACATGGCTTAACAGGACATACTAAGGTACACTTTGAAACCCATCTTATTGAGTATTAGGGGGGGGGGAGGGGGTTGCACGGTAGCCAAGACTGGCTTATGGAGTATAGGTACGTATTTCCCCCAGCCCAAAAAGATCTACTTTAATGGAGTCTGGTTTAAACACTGCTCAGTTATCAATATGATCTTTTTGGGTAATTCTCTTCGACTTTAGAGTCTTGGCTTGACTTCGCGAACGAAGATTTTATAGGAGTTGCCCACGACGTCTGCAGGCTTGTTCGTGGCTGCGGAGGCCAATCCGAGACAGGCAGGTTCGACCGCAGTGGCTGCAGGGGAAGGTATAGACAGGGTTCTGAGCTGCGGCATCTCTGTTTTTTCTCCTGAGCCGCTTGTCCTTAAGGCTAGCTCTGTGAGAGTCCTCAAAGGAGACAGCTGCCTTGTAAATGGTGGAGCGCCAGGTGTCACGGTCCGCAGCAAGCGAAGACCACTGGTGGTGGTCGATTCGGCAGGCACTAAGTGACTTCTTGAGACAGTCTTTGTATCTCTTCTTTGGTGCCCCTCTGTCACGGTGTCCAGTAGCAAGCTCGCCGAACAGGGTGATCTTTGGTAGGCGATGATCCTCCATCCTGGAGACATGCCCCGCCCAGCGGAGCTGTGTCCGCAGCAGCAAAGCCTCGATGCTCACAGTTTCAGCCTGTTCAAGGACCTCGACGTTGGTGACATAGTCACTCCAGTGAATGCCCAGGATGGTACGCAGGCAGCGCTGGTGGAAGCGTTCGAGGAGTCGTAGTTGGCTGCGGTAGAGGGCCCAGGACTCGGAACCATACAGCAGGGTGGTGAGGACCACAGCTCTGTACACGCTGATCTTGGTGCCTGTTTTCAGCTGTTGATTGTGCCACACCCGCTTGAAAAGTCGCCCGAAAGCGCTGTTCGCTTTTGCCAGCCTGCTGTCAAGCTCCTTGTCCAGCTTGGCGTCCGACGTGATAATGCAGCCAAGGTAAGTAAACTGGTGCACTGACTTTAGTTCAGACTCGCCAATGGTGATGTGAGGAGGGCGATACACTGTCTTGGGTGCCGGCTGATGGAGGACCTCTGTCTTTTTCAGACTGACCTCGAGTCCAAAGAGCTGGGCAGCATCTGCGAAGCAAGACGTGATGCGCTGCAGGGCTCTCTCTGTGTGTGCAACGAGGGCAGCATCATCAGCAAAAAGCAGCTCACGAATCAGTTGGTCTAGGGTTTTCGTGTGGGCCTGCAGTCGTCTGAGGTTGAACAGGCTGCCATCGAGACGATACCTGATGTACACTGCATCGTCATCATCGAGGTCCACTGTAGCCTGCTTCAACATCATGCTAAAAAAGATGGTGAAGAGGGTCGGTGCCAACACGCAGCCCTGCTTTACGCCGTTGAGAATAGGGAATGGTTCTGAGAGGTCATTGTTGAGTCTGACCTGGCCTTGCTGGTCCTCGTGTAGCTGGACAATCATGTTGAGGAACTTTGGGGGACAGCCAAGTCGCTCCAGGATCTGCCACATGCCTTGCCTGCTCACAGTGTCGAACGCTTTTGTTAGGTCGACAAATGTTACGTACAGCCCTTTGTTCTGCTCGCGGCACTTCTCCTGTAGCTGTCTCAGCACAAAGACCATATCGGTGGTGCTCCTGTTTGCTCTGAAGCCACACTGGCCCTCTGGGAGTTGGTCTTCAGCGATGGCTGGTACCAGCCGATTCAGGAGCAGCCTTGCAAGGATTTTCCCAGCAATGGACAGCAGGGTAATTCCCCGATAGTTGGAACAGTCAGACTTCTCGCCTTTGTTCTTGTACAGGGTGATAACGACTGCATCACGGAGATCTTTTGGTAGTGTTCCTTCCTCCCAGCAGCAGAGAAAGAGGTCATGGAGCTTGTTGTGCAGTGCTGTGCCTCCATGTTTCCAGATCTCTGGCGGTATTCCATCAATGCCTGCTGCTTTGCCACTCTTGAGCTGGTGAATGGCTGTGAGGGTCTCTTCAGCGGTGGGCGGTTCGTCCAATTCAACCTTTACTGGGAGGTGTGGGATTTGTAGGACGACTGCTTCTTGAACAGTGCGCTCAGCGCTGAAGAGGCTCTTAAAGTATTCCGACCAGCGGTTCAAAATGGAGGTATTATCTGTGAGGAGTGCCTGGCCATTCGCGCTTCGCAGGGGACTTTGTACCAGATGCCTGGGGCCATACACTGCTTTCAGTGCTTCGTAGAAGCCCCTGTAGTCACCATTGTCAGCACAAAGCTGGGTCCTCTGTGCAAGTCTGGTCCACCACTCATTCTGGAGATCTCTGAGCTTGCGCTGGAGACTGCTGCAGATGAGGCGGAAGGCAGACTTCTTCACAGGGCAGGAAGGCTGGGCTAGGTGGGCCTGATGGGCGGCTCTTTTTTTTGCTAGGTGTTCCTGGATCTCTACATCGTTTTCGTCAAACCAGTCTTTGTTCTTCTTTCTGGTGAAACCCAAGACTTCTGCAGAGGATTTTGCAATAGCAGTTTTCAGTTGTTCCCAAAGTGTTTCAGGGGAGGAGTCTACTGGGTCCGCTGTGTCTTTGAGCCTGCGCTGTAAATCTGTCTGAAAGGCAGCTTTCACATCGTCACGCTGAAGGCTGGCAACATCAAGCTTTTTCTTGGGGGGCTCCCATTTCTTGGGTTTTGGCTTGAAGTGGAGCCTGAGTTTGCAGCGGACAAGGCGGTGGTCAGTGTGGCACTCTGCGCTGGGCATCACTCTGGTGAGGAGGACGTCACTGCGGTCCCTCTGACGCACTAGGACATAGTCGATAAGGTGCCAGTGTTTGGAGCGAGGATGCATCCAGGTGGTCTTTCGACTGTCCTTTTGCTGAAAAGTAGTGTTGGTGATGACCAGTTGCTGCTCCGCACAGAACTCCAACAGTAGGCGGCCATTGTCATTGCAGTTCCCCACGCCATGCTTGCCAAGGACTCCTTTCCAGGCTTCAGAGTCCTGGCCCACTCTGGCGTTGAAGTCGCCAAGGATGATGACTTTGTCGTCTGCAGGGGTACTCTGTAGGAGGCTGCGCAGGTCAGTGTAAAACTTGTCCTTTTCAGCAGGCTCTGCCAGGAGGGTTGGGGAGTACACACTGAGAAGGGTGACGTGGTGCTGGTGTCTCAGTGGGAGGCGCATGGACATGATGCGGTCTGAGTGGCCCGTTGGTAGGTTTTCCAGCTTAGTCGCAATGGATGTCTTGACCATGAAACCCACGCCTGAAAGCCGTCTTTCTGATGCAGGCCTGCCTGACCAGTAGAGGGTGTACCCAGCACCAAGTTCTTGGAGGCTGCCTTCGTCCGGAAGGCGTACTTCGCTGAGCGCGGCGATGTCGATGTTTAACCTCCGCAATTCATGGGCAATGAGGGCGGAGCGACGTTCAGGGCGTCCGCTGTCTGCGTTGTCGAGCATGGTTCGGACGTTCCAGCATGCTACGTTGAGTTCGGTCGTGGTCGTCATGAGAGTGGATCCGTTATTCTTTCTTGTTTTTTGACCGCAGGAGAAGATGCCCGTTGACCGCGGCTAGCCAACTGGGGTTGCGAGGGGACGAGCTTTGGTTAGGCCACCTTTTCTAGGCCCCTCTCCGTGTGGAGCAAGCAGTGCTGTCCCTAGAGAAGGCTGCTTGGTCGTTCAGGGTGTGCCGAGTGATGTTGTCATCCCCAGGTCAACATCAGGCGACCAATATCCTGAACCGCCTGCATGCAGGTTTGAGACTGCGGCTTCCAGTGACATCTTTCACCTGCCGTTTCGCCCCTCGCCCGTCGCTACAGGACTTGGAATGGTCAGTGTCATGGTCCGTGGACGTTTCCTAAAGCCTGCGCGGTGGAGCTTTTTGGTGGAGTGCAGTGTGCGCAGTACTGGCCCCACCCTTTAAACCCTTGGTTCATCTGCCATGGCCTAGCAAGCTGGGACGATGGCATCGAGGTCCTCGGGTCGTAGGTTTTATATCAGACTGTCCTTGTCCTAGTCTCTGGCTCAAAAGCCTTCCCCGGAGACACGGGGGCTTTGATGTCAGGGGTTTCCTCCCTTAGCCTTTCCGCAGCCAAGCCAAGCGGCCAGGCCTGCAAGGCAGCAGGCGACTCGTGGAGGGCGGGGTCGTCTATGTCCCGTGCAGATGTGAACATCTGCCCACTGCCCACAGACTTTAGAGTAAACACGGCAGAAAACTGCGATGCACTGCAGTGCATAGAAGCCTCTTTCACGGCACTCAACTAAAGGGTTCACCGTTAAACTCTGTGCATGCTCCGGAATGCACTCCGACCCAGCCCCATTTCAAAAATTAGTTCGACTTATCCGACTTTTGAGAGGGCAAACACCTTCGACTTATCCAAAGTTCTCCGCTTAAACTAATGCCTTTCGCGCCGAATGGCGCCAAGGGTAGGGCAGCAACCGTGGCCGTACACTTCAGCATATCTTTGGCCATGCACGTGTGTAAATATGTATCTCAGTTTTTTCTTGTACAAAAGTTTTATTAATATACCGTTCATTTGTGCTCTGAACTAAACATTTGACGTGAACGATCGTGTCGTGGGCTGGTCTGTGATTTTGGACCTTACGGCCGTAGGCCCGGCTTTAAGTGAGGTGACTGTAGCCATTTTAGCTGCAGCCACCTACAAGATTCTCTATAAAATGACAGGTGACAAACCGGGGTCATATTTTAGCAGACCACAAACAGCTGACAGGATAACGATCGCTTATGCTGAGGTTGCCGACAGACACATTACTAATGCTGAAGTGGTCACTATTGTATCCTTTTTAGGACACCGCTAGTACCCCGTGTACACTGTCCGATGTTAAACTGTACCCGAGGTGCACTGTTGTTAAACTGTACAGGGTGTACGCTGTCCGCGAGTCAAAAATTACGGACTGGAATGCGGATCAACCGGTTTTTGTGAAACGTTCATTTTCTCATAAATGTGCGTTGTATTTTTTTTTTAATAATAAAAAGAAAAAAAAAAAGAAAATAAAAACTGCGTCGAGATACTTCTTTGAAAGACAATATCCTAAAGTTTCATGCTTGTCCGTCCACAAACACGGGCTCTAGTCGCTGTCACACACACTCACACACACACACACACACACACACACAGCGCTTTTTGGTGCTAGATCTGCGTTCAACAGCAATGCCAGCGTAGACGTGACGTAATTTTATCTTGTTACTGCACCGTTACAGTGTGACGCCCGCCCGCCCATGTTAGCGCGTACTAGGTGTTGAACGCCCAGGGGCGGATATGTGTGTGTGGGGGGGGGGTTGTGGACCCCCCTCCTCCCCCAATTAAAAAAAAAATGCTATAACAATGAAGTCCATTTTTGGGGCGTCCCCCCGCCCCCTCCCCCCGTTGTTTAATATTTCGGCGACCGGTGAGTCTCGACACACACACGCCCCCCCCCCCCCTCAGTCCCCCGCCCCTTCGTTGTTTGATATTTTGGCGACCGGTGAGAGCCTTGACAACCACGCTTCCACCCCCACCCCACCCACCCACCCACCCACCCAAGGTCTGGCATCGGAGGCCTTTTGCGTCAGGTTGAGGGTCCATAACAAAAGTTGGAACCCCCCCCCCCCCCCGAGGCCGCTAACTGGTCCGCCCTTGAACGCGCTGAGGCCAGCCCCATTTCAAAGTCTACCGTATCTGGTAGCCTTGCTTGAATTTTAAATGCAGCTGTATAGACCTTAGCTGCGAGCATTCGCCCTTTTAAGAAGTTAACCCATTGTGCCGTCCCAGGTACGAAATACCCACATTTTGAGTTGTCCTCCGAGGACTGCATTACAATTCAGGAGACAGATCGACCATGTTAGTTCAAGGGCTGTGCCAGAATAGCTTGGCGCCTATAGGGGCCAAGCTATTCTCGCACCGCTGACCACCCTTGAACTATAATGCTCGAGCCATATCTTGCCGAAGTGTGTCGGGATTGAATGAATTGAACTGCGTACATACAATGTCCGTCACCAACAACTGCTGGACTAAAATGCAGTAACATAGCCGTCCGTGCCACAAAAGCAGGGAATTTTGACTTTTCAGTCTCAGTTTGACTGTTCGGTGCAGAAATGGCTGTTTGTAGCCCTTCAAACACACACTTGGTTTTAAGGACGCAGACAAGAGAGACTATATTTGCACACACCACACCACACACACACACACACACACACACACACACACACACACACACACAAAACCAAAAAACAACAACTAACCTATACTTTCTTTAAACGGCAATAGTAACGAGTGTTTGGAGAGCTTGGGCGATGTAGGTACTGTGTCTAGTGAAAGGGCTGAGACCCTATGGCACTTAAAGAAATCCTTCCTAAAGCGTGAACATGGATTTGAAATCACAGTGCTATCACATTAAGACATTTTTCGTTTAGAAAAAAAAAATCGTTGCTCAAAACAGGCTCGTTCATGAAGGACACACCAGCCAGCACACGACATCTTCTATCAGATAAACGAGACAGGTTCAAAATCTTTTCGGTGGGACGCTATTTTCTGGAAACAAACACAGCGCGACGCTCGTCATGGTTCTAGACGTTTGCTTCATCTCCTAGCAGGTCCAGTGAGAACATGCATAGCATCTTTCTGCATATTTTTTACCCCCCTCACTGCAGAGGAAAGCAAGATACAGCTGCAAGAGGCATTATTCTTTAAAGGTGGATTCAAAGTGGCGTTAGCAAGAGGCATAGATCCTCATGAGCCCCCGCAACAGCGGGGGCTCATGGGGATCTATGCCGCTCTTGCTAACGCCACATTGTTTCCACGTTCCTTGGATGGCTCGGTTGGTTGGTTAGTTCGGGGCTTAACGTCTACGGCACCGGAGTGATATTGCGACATGGACAGCTATTGCCTATGGAGTACTACCTGAACACTGATTAATTCAGGACCACTCCAACTGTGCCGCTTTGACTTGCCTGGACCTTTCAAATGACATGTCAAACCATCGTGTCCCAGATACAAAATACCGGCATTTTGGAGTTGTCCTCCGAGGACCGTGCATTACAATTAACAAGACAGATCGATCATGATAGTTTAAGGGTGGTGCCAGAATAGATTGCGCCAAGCTATCCTGGCACCACCCTTGAACTATCATGGTCAATCTATATCTTGCTGTGGTGTGTCGGGACTGAACGAGTTAAGTACAGCGACCCCGTCTTTATGCCATGGCGGCCGGTGCGGATTCTTTAGCGTAAAATTCACAAATATTTCACCGAGAAAAACTATGCGCTCATTGGCAGTGAAATAGTTAAGCAAGATTTAAACAGATTTTACTGACGTGGTACGGAGTGAACATCTTGTAGCAGGTATTAAGAACTAGCAAAACAACTCATTTAATCTTGTAAACGTACGTGTCCTTATAAACTGAACAGCTTACAAACTGACCTGCGCAGCCATCGTCCACCGCATGCTACTGGTCGTTTCCCTGTGCCGCCGCTTCCGCCCTTTGTCCCAGCGCGGCATGCTCTGTCTTTTTTCCGTTGTCGATGTATTACGTTGAACGCAAGTGTTGTCTCAGTCTGGCGAAGCTGTGTGTTTGAGAAAACATTAGGCCCATACTCCCAGATTTCCGCCGTTCGGGGGAAGAGGCATGCAAGAGAATTGATCTTTCAACATGAAGCCCTCATTTTTCTGTCTACGAATGTTTTCTCCTGGAAGCCGTTTGAAAAAAATATTAAGCCCAAACTACCAGGTGTCCTCCGTTGTAGGAGCAGGTATGTAAGGAGTGTCAGTTTCAATTAGTTAGGCTGCACACTCGGACACAGATTTGTATAAGCCTGTGTTTGTACGAATGCTGTCTCCTCGAGGGTGTGTTTGAGATTATTAACGACTAGGGAGGGACAGACGAGAATGGAAGATAGAATAGAAGTAGAACCCCCAAATGTCCCGACTAAAGAGAGATAGACGAGAATGAAGGTTGGGAGTAGAAGAGAAGGAAGATAGATAAAGGACCCTAGCGTCTTGCCTCAAGACAGGTTACAGCTCAACACAAGCAACACAACACATTTACTTTACACGTACACTCGATCTTTATTACTATTACACTAACTATTCCCCCCTTTCGGCCTTCCTTCCCACACTTCCCACCGACACTTCCCCTCCCTGCCCCCTACTCTCCTCCCCCTCCCGAAAAAAAAAAAAGAAAGAAAAGAAAAACAAAAGGAAAAAAACTAAGCCAAGTTTAATACTACTTCCACAGCATCAGCATTGCATCGAGTGGCGGAAACAAACACTCCCCCACGCTACGCAGCACTGTTGCTCCACAATACAACAAAAAAGTCAGGTTACAGCCCTCCGAACTGACGGCTGAAAAACGTTATTTACAATATACTGTTCATATACAAGAATCTTGTAACTACACCAAGGCAGAGTGAGTGACAGAAAGCTGAATAAGAATGGGACCACCGTGGTAAGTCGACGAACGCCTGTGGATCCCTCCCGTCCGGCTTCCTTAACGTCGTACAGCTTCGCGGGTCTTCTCTCTCCCTCTCTCCGTTTCCCTGCGGCGCGAGGTCTCGTTGCAATGGCGACACGGCGGCTCCGGCAGTACAGATGACCGCGCCCCTTCCACGCCGACACTCGGTCCAGCGAGGCGTGGTTGGTCCTAGTGCCCGTCGGCCCTCCAACCGGTCCCGACCCCGAACGTCAAAATGCAAAACAAAAGCAGAAGCCTAAATGGCCCCGTAAGCAACATAAACCAGAGGGTCCTAAAAAACAGCTAACCACCATACCCACCCTGCTTGGTTTACAAAAACACTACCGCTAACCATTCAAGCACTTGACCTTCACTCCTATGACACGTGCTTTCCAAATCATTCCAAAATTTACACATGAACCGAAACAACGAAAGTTCTCAAACATTATAAAAAAGCCTTCCCAACATTCTCAGCACTTTCCCAACAGCCAATACGACATTTCACTAACCAACACATTCCACTAACCAATGCAACATTTCGCTAACCAGTTAAAAATAACTAATAATTACAGAACTGAACAATAACGCCAAAACAATACTTCCCTTTAACACCCATCGAGTTCTACCCTCCTTTTCCCCCCACGATACCCCTAGACCTAGCACATAGTACAAAACACCTATAACAACCATAACATGACAAAACATCCGCACGCGGGATTTTTTAACGCACTTACCTCCTCTGCGACCTGTCACAACGCCGTCACCCGTAGGCCAAAAACAACCCCCAGTCTCTGGCCACCAACGACCACGGGACTGGATCGGCGCCGTGTCACCGACTCTCACAAACGGTCAGTCACTGACTCCAACAGTCAGCTGGGCAAGACAACCTGGTCTAACCGAGTACAGCTGCGAACTAAACTACTATTATTCCCTTGCTACCGACAAGGTAAACTCTGCAGTGAACACACTACCGTATTCACTAGCGCGCCCCGCACGTGCAAAACAAGGAACACTAACCCGTCTCTACCCACGTGAAAACAACTCACTATTCCTACACTGACCGGTGCTTCGGTAACTTTCGACTACCACTGTCAAAACAGTCACTAACCGTGACAATTAGGCCTACACTCTCAGGGTCTCCTCTGTTTTGGGAGCAGGTATGTAGATGATCTATAAAAGAACTGGTTTGTTTCAGATATGACATGTTTCTATGTCCACGAATGCTGTCCTCTCGAAGCTGTTTTGAGTAAAAATGTCATGCCTAAACTCCTAGTTGGGAGCAAGTGTGTAAGGAAATGGAGACCTGATTCATTTGCTAGTTAGCCCATGTCCTCCCCATGCATTAAAGCATGAGATGGATCGACCATAACGATTCAAGGGTAGTGTCAGATTACCTTGGCGCCATCAGGCGCCAAGCTAATCCGTGGAAATTTCCCTCGAATTAGCATGATGGTCGATAGGTGACGCCTCCAAATCAGTTCAGGAAATGTGGCCTTGGGGTTAAATGGGTGACAAAGCACAGACTCTCATGAGCCCCTGTGATTCTACGAATGACGCCTCCTCAACGGTTTTGTCCGGTGAACAAAATCAAGCTGCACCTAAACACCCAATCTCGGCCTTCGTTTCTCGGGGGAAGGTATGTATAAGAAAACGGGTCTGCTTCCATTAGGCACAGACGTAGATTTCCATGTTTCCATGAGCCATGTCACGGTTTATCTCTCCACGACCCAGTCCAAAACAAAACAAAACAAATGCTGATTGCGGTGTGTAGACAAAACACATGACTGGCAGACGACTGAGAGTGTCGACTCAACGTGTAGATTTCGTCCATGAGCACATTCAGTGCTTTGTATAACCGTGCGTGTTACTTAGGAAATTCTACTTGTTACTAGATCACGCATAATTGCGAAAAATGCCAGCAGGTTTGTTTATTAACTTCTTTTCTCAGGTTGCCGCTATCGGTAGCTGACATCTCGTCAATTTTGACTAGTCAGTCCCGGCAGCGACTCAGTCGCACGTTTGGCGTCTGTTCGACTTCGTAAGTGTTTGTGTATTACTATAGGATGCAAATTTCGAGCGTTCGTACACACTAAGAAGTATTTCATTACTACTACTTATAAGAAGCTTGTTAATGTTGCCGTATGAAAATATTTCGCCGCGTTTCCGTTTTGAAAAATGCACGTATCATTAAGATCGAATCTTGGCCGCGCGCAAGGGATTTTGGGAAGGTGAGTATATTATTAAACAAATTTATGAATATTAATTTGCTTGTTATACAATATATCAATACATGTGTCAAAGAAGGAAAAACTTTATGGACGGAGTGGGTATACTTTCCTTCCTTGCAGACCTAACAACTCAATCTTGATGCTTGACTCTGTCCGCAATGCAAAAACGCTAAATATGCGCATACTGTCACATTAGCAAGGTCCTTATGCTCACTAGTAATAAAATACTTCTTAGTGTGTACGGGCGGATTCCACCAGGTTTACTCCTGAAGCCTTTTCCATGTCAGGATATGACCACAAGGCAGCGGCGGTTTTGATTCAGAGTTTTCCTTCTCCTAGATGTTCTCCCATCCAAGGCTTACGAGCCCCATCTACCCTAGACTGTGGTGGGTGGGGACGGATGCCAAGATCATCACCCTCTACAAGGACAAGGGCGAGAGAAGCGACTGTAACAACTACAGAGGCATCTCCCTTTTCAGCATTGTCGGCTAAGTCTTTGCCCGGGTCATCTTGATCCGCTTGCAGAAGCTGGCAGAACGTGTCTATTCCGAGTGACAGTATGGCTTCCGAGCTGAGCGGTCAACGGTAGACATAGTCGTCTCCCTCCGTCAACTCCAGGAGAAGTGCAGGGAACAACACATGCCTCTGTATGTCGCTTTTATTGACCTCACCAAAGCCTTCGACCTGGTCAGTACTAGAGATGGCCTGTTTAAGATCCTCTCAAAGATTGGATGCCCGGCCAAACTGCAGAGTATGATAGAATCCTTCCACACCAACATGAAGGGGACAGTGCAGTTTAACAGCAGCACATCTGAACCTTTTGACGTATGCAGCGGAGTCAAACAAGGTTGTGTCCTGGCCCCTACTCTCTTTGGGATCCTCTTCGCTGTCCTGTTCAAGCATGCCTTTGGTAATGAAACGGAAGGAATCTACCTGCAAACCAGATCAGATGGCAGGCTTTCCAACCTTGCCCACCTCAAAGCCAAGACGAGGATACGCGAAGCCCTCATCAGGGACATGCTGTTCGCTGACGATGCGGCAGTTTCGACCCATAACCAGCAGGAACTGCAGTCACTGATGGACCGATTCTACCAGGCTTGCAAGGACTTGGACTGACTATCAGTCTAAAGAAGACTAACGTCTTGAGACAGGACACAGAGACACCGACATGCATTACCATTGACAACTACGAGCTCGACGTCGTCCACCAGTTCACGTATCTTGGGTCCACCATCACCGATAACCTCTCTCTGGACACCGAGATCGACAAAAGGATCGGCCGGAAGGCTGCTGCAACCCTTGCACGCCTCGCAACTCGAATGTGGGCTAATCCCAAGCTGACTGTCAAAACAAAGATGGCTGTGTACAACGCCTGTGTCATCAGCACACTACTGTATGGCAGTGAGACATAGACCGCATATGCCAGACAGGAGAGAAGACTCCACACCTTCCACCTGAGAAGCATCCGCCGTATCCTGGGCATGTCTTCGCAAGATCATAGTGACCAACACCGAAGTCCTGTCCCGCGCTGGCCTTTCCAGTATGTACACCCTGCTCAGACAACGCAGACTGCGCTGGCTTGGCCACATTCATCGCATGGAGGATGGCAGCATCCACAAAGGACATCCTCTACGGAGAACTAGCAGCTGGGAGAAGAAACACTGGTCGCCCCAAGCTACGATTTGTAGATGTTTGCAAGAGGGACATGAGAGCACTGGACATTGACAATGGGTCTTGGGAACGCCTTGCGGATGCCCGTGCAAAGTGGAGACTGAAGTACCCTCCATCAACACATCAAGTCAGGAGAAGACAAGATGTCGAAAGCAGCAGCAGATAAGCGGGCATGCAGAAAGGAGTGCAACATCTCCATCAGACCAGCTACCACGTACACTTGTGACCTTTGCAGCAGGGACTGCCACTCCCCCATTGGCCTCTGCAGTAACAAAAGATGCTCAGTGCTTCAAATCCAGCCGAAGGCAATCGGATCAGAACTAGGATGATTTATGTATGGTCGATTCAGACCGACAGAGGCACATACAAAAAGTGTGTACGTACGCTCGAAATTTCTTTCCCATACACACACATATACGAAGAATAGACAGCAGCGAACACACATGTCCGCGAGTGATTATAGTGACAACGTAGAAACGGGCTAAATAAACAAATCTGCTGGCATTTTCCCGTCAGTATCCGTGTTCTGATTAAAGTAGACGTAACACAAAGCACGATTATAGAAAGCACTGATGTCTACACAGTCAAACGTGACGAAATCTCCGCGCTGAGACAGTCAACAGTCCAATACGTGGCACAGAACAGGTCACCATTTGGACACAGACAAACACATCGGAAGTATCACAGCCAGGTTAATAAACATAGTTAATGTCTGTGGTCGCATCTAAATCGGAGGCGTGCGAGAGGGAATTTCGCGATGAAACATGTTCAGCAGTGTCAGGTTTGCTGGGTTCTGTATGTTTGAAGCATACATCAGTTTGGTGATGGACGGTAAAGTTCCCTTCAGCCTATGTGCATGTCAACTTTACTTCATGTCACTTCCTTTGCAACATTTCAGAAAAGTCTGACGTGAACTCCAGACTATGCGGGCACTAGATTGTGACGTTAAAGAGTTTTGTGGTGACGTGCTTTTCCTGAGGGGGTAAGTTTCTACATGTTTTAGCGCAAATCTACTATGGGATGAAGCATAAACCACAAAGTCCCTTTTATATGAGAGCTGTCCTCGCTGTCAATGGTCTCTACTTTTTGTCTTTGACTTGATTCTGATGTTGAATTATCTCCTATTGAAAAAGTCTCGCAGGACATAGGCGTCATTGATTTGTCAAACGTCATTTGTCATGACGTAAGTTGTAGTTTTTACGTAATTTTATATTTTATGGAATATGAGTTTCACTTTCGCTTCATAGGCTTGAGAAAATGGTAACAAAACTAGAACTTCACGGTACAATTTCAGTCTTGCTATAATTTGTGTGAAAGCAGGTTGACTTTACCCATCTACATGATATACTAAGTATACGGGTCACCTGCATGCTCTTTTGAAGCGCGTCGATGTGTGTGTGCGTGTTAGTGCGTGTGTGTGTAACGACGGTGTTTTTGTGTCGTACTTAATTAAATTGTTACATATATAAACGTTTATGGAATGAGTGTGTGCGTGGGCTTTCTGCCAATCTGTATAAAGGTGGGTGTTCTATCTCTGTTTACTAGACTCTTTCATCCACCACACACGCGCTTACAAACAAGGACAAAGGCCACACAGTTATATCTCTTTGCCCTCTGTTTAACTATTAACATGCACTCATAACATACATTAAACCACACAATTCACATCATATAAACCAATCTACACCAATAACAATTCACATCATATAACCCAATCTGCACAAATAACTAACAAGTGGCATGTAGGTTATTCACAACTTCAGCGCTCACACATTCACTCGCTACCGTAGAGGTCGTTGTCTCTCGAGAGACGTCACTCGACTCCTCTTTATACTAGTGTCGACACAGTCAATATCACATTGACGACTTGACGGAGATTCCCGAACTGAATAACTATTCAATGCCTACTCACAGATTTAGAACATTCCTAGGCGTGAAATTAACGGTGCTAGGCGACAATAGCTACACTGACGGAACACTGCATGTGGTCCTGTAGCTCGAATCTGTGGCTTACTTCGCTACCGTTGCTGCTCGTAGCACCAGTGATGGTAGGACGAAGGAGAGATGAAGGCTTGATGTCCGCACCTGGTCACGTACGTGATGCTCTCAGGACAGCTTCATCGGCCCTACACCAGGGGTGTCCGCTCCGTACCGGCCCCGCTGTACACAACATTTATACACTCATAAATGTTCGCTCTTATACCCAAAAGTCTAAATGTGTCTTCGACACATTACTATTCTTCAGAGCGCTCTAGATCATTTCCTCTGAAAAATGTCTTCTTTATGCCACCATACCACAGTCACTATTGTCATAATTCTTATGACAATTCCTATAGCCACTTTTACACAGTGCACACAATTCCTATAGCCACTTTAATACTTTACACACATTTTACGTACCTACACCCAATGGATTATGAGCCAAATATTACAATCACAGCTCACCTCCAATTCGTAACATATTACTGCACATTTCATCATTAGGTATACCTAAATATATACTGACTTCTATTCCTATTTCAGTCCCACATCTTCGCATATGAATGAATACAACATGACATCCTAGTTATAAACTATATCACATAATTACATGACTAAACAAGTATTGACATGAGCCATCGCATTTCCTTCAACCATGGCTCTTCTGCACTCTAATAATAATTCATAAACAATACTTTCTTTTTCATCTGAATAGCGTTATAGATCATTATAAATACCAGTAGTAAAAGAATAAATACCTGTATTCAATATACAGCTATCGAATTCTCTAGCCAGAATTCTTCCTCAGAGCCCTAGCGAAAACGACCGCTCGGCTCGACTGGTGTAGCATCTCTAACTAGCAATTATTCCCGAACCCACGCCGTCACACGTGAACATCGCTCACCTACATTACCGCACGTGAACATGGCTTATCTGTACATTACCGCTCGTGAACAATGCTTATATTCGGTCCAACTGCTAATGACGTCACACCATCCTCCGACCGAAACCTGCCCCATAGGCGTTCGTTACAGTGTGCGCGCGCGCTCCAAACATCTCCAAGAGGCATAGATCCTCATGCGCCTGGAGGGCGCATGAGGATCTATTCCTCTTGGAGACTGATGCGCGCGTTTGTGTGAGAGAGAGCCGCGCGCGAGAGAGAGAATGACATATTTAGAATATTATGTCAGTGTCTGCGTGGTTTACTGAGTTGCCTCTTTTACTGACGTCACCGCCACTGTCTGACTTTCTCTAGAAGTAAAGGTTTTTTAGTGTTTTAATTCTTTTCTGAAAAGAATTAATTTTTACTAAAGAAGTTGAAAAGATACAAAGCTGGCTAACGAACTCATCCAATGTCTTTCTCCAAACTAGCTATATGCAAAAGTTTAAGTGAATATGACAAAAATTACGGACTCTAATCTGGGCCCCCGCCCGGGTCTGCCTTGGATGGGGTTAACTACTTTTAGTTTCCAGGGTCACACTGGTCAGCCCCACAGGGTGGGTTTTCCACCCTATTCTGGGGCGTGTGTTTATGTCTACCCTTGGTCCATTCACCTGTATTTTCCTTTTTAAACTCTCCATACTGTCTGCGCTGCCTTTTGCTCTTGATATTGGATGTGTGTTGCTAAATTTTCTTGGGATTATTTAGCGTATTAGACCGGCTGGCGACATACATTCAATATTCTGTTTAGTTCTTTTTCACAAGCAGTGCAGACGCGTCCTGAGAAAGTCTTGTTGCTGTCGGGACGTTAACGCAATGTATAACCAACCAACCAACTACAACCGACTTCCTATAAACGGTTGTTTATGTCTGCAATGAGACATTCAATTACAATATGCTCAAAGGCTCTCTTAGCCACCCACTTAAGAAAGTATTTCGCGGCCAAGTTTTCAGCTTGTGTGTACAGAAATATCGGAGATTCTCTTGTTTACATACATACGCACATACGGCGCTTCCCGCCAAATGTACGTTCAGCAGCGAGGCCGGTTAGCGTAACTTACTAGACATGACGTAATTTTTATCCTCCGCGGTTACTTCAATTGTTAGAGGTTTAGCCTGCCCGCCTTTGAAATCATGGACATGCGTTTAAATTCACCCTTGCGCGACCCGTCCTAAAAAGTCCCTTCTAAAAATAGAAGGGACTTCTAACAAAAACTGAACGGGAAAATATCCAGGGAAAGTCTACAGAGCCTAAATGAACCTGGGTATCTACCCAGTGCCGGTAAATGTGTGCTGTCGCGCTATTCCATTGAGATATTTATTTAAGTAAATTCAAGCCTTTGTCGGTTTATGCTGGTGGAATCATGCTGTGAAGATTCAGGCTGTTTATTTAGTTCTAAACATAAATGGAACATCAGAGGAACACATTTGCACTGGGTAGATGTACGCGTGGCCGGTGGATTTGCGCTGAGTACATTTCGGTTAGTAGTGTCAAGCTGGGAAGTTTTATGTCCAACTATAGCGAAATTGACCAATTCAGCACGGCCAATGGCGGTAATCAGTAGGACTCTGGTAAAGTTTTGTTTTGGACTGGGTACATACATTATATTGAGCAACATTTTGCTTGATTATATACTGCCGATAAACAGACAGATGTAGTGTTTACTTGACCCGAATCAAATGTCCTCGTCTTAAGACTCGGTCATTTTGATTCCGGTCTCGTAATCACATCTACCTGTTATCGGCACTATATCAAGCATGATGTTTATATATATATATATATATATATATATATATATATATATATATATATATATATATATATATATATATATATATATATATATATATATATATGATATATGTTCTAGGCAGGCGTACAGCAACATGACGTCATTTCTGATTATTTCAAAAAGCATCAGGCCACGTCTCCCCAAAAGGGACTTTGTTATAGCATTTTAAAGAATTTTGGTCTTGGAAAGGGCGGGGGGGGGGGGGGGGAGGTATGGAACCCCTGGACCCTCCCCCCCCCCCCCCCACATACACACACCGATCCGCCCCTGACATTGCTTCATTCAGTACTGAATACTCCAAGGGCTTCAGTTGTGGGCGGATGTTTTGAACAGAACAGATCGACAGATTCTCATTCACACTAGCAATTTTTCTGGTGGTTTGTGTGTGTGTGATATTTTTGAGCTATTTTATGCCCATTTGTTATTTTTAAATCTTATTTGTTCATGCAGTTGCATGCTCTAACTGCCGAGTGTTTCCTTCGCTTAGGAGCAGAGGCAGTAAGGAGTGACCCATGTCTGCTTCAGAACAAGAGGCATAGCAAAGTCATGGGCTCTTGCAAAAAGTGGCTCATGAGAATCATTTATGCTTCTTGATGAAGAAAGGGATTGACTGAAGGACATGTGTGTGTGTGTGTGGAGACCAAAGGGAATGACGAAAGAGCCCGTGCCCCCGTGTGTGTGTGTGTGTGTGTGTGTGTGTGTGTGTGTGTGTGTGTGTGTGTGTGTGTGTGTGTGTGTGTGTGTCTGCACTCGGCAGAGTGCAAATGACATTTCAACAAAAGTTTACTGCCGAGAAAAGGTGAACTAACCCGACTGCAAGAGACATAGGTCCACATGAGCCCCCGCAGTCGCGGGGGCTCATGAGGATCTATGTCTCTTGCTGGGACCAATGTATATCCCTATTCCGCCCTTGGAGGGCTGTGGCTTTGGCCAGTCGTTGAAAAAAACAAAGATTTCGAAAACAAAAAGGTACCGTACAGTGGCAGAGAAAGTGTTAACTGTCTGTAGTGCTATATTTATCAACGCATGAACCTTCTGTGGGCAATAAGCATATCCACTTCTGTGGGCAGTATTTCAGCTATCTTAACCCATTCAGCCCTGACGCACTACAGCAGGACTGAGATGGGTCGACCATGAGAAGTCAAGGGTATCGGCGCCAAGCTAATCTGGCACTACCCTTGAATTATCATGGTCCATCTCCTGCAACTGGTGCATAGTTATTACTTCCGAGATGACGCTTCCCAAATTTGGGAAATACGGCCGTCGGGCTGAATGAGTTAATGATTTTTCTTGTTCTTTCTACCACTGATCACTGAAGATGCCGATGGATTCTCCTGAGCCCCTGCAAGACTTGCAGGGGCTCATGAGAATCTATGCCTGTTGCAACTGAAGGGGGGAGCGACAGGACTGCCGCAGTCTGAGCCTGAGATGTGTTGTGTTTGCTGGACCAAGCGCTGCTAAAACAAAGCCTGTGTTGACTGGCAAACACACAACTGACCAGCCTCGCATGTGACGGCCCTCAGCGGTATCACAGCTTGTGCTGCCGAGCAGCAAAATGCTGGGGCGGACTCCCCGTCCCCCCAAAAAGAAATACTGAAAAAATTTGTTTAACTCATTCAGCCCGACGCACGTATTTCACAAATTTTGGAGACGTCATCTAATGACTATGTACCTGTTGCAGGAGATAGATCGACCGTGATAATTCAAGGGTAATGCCAACAGGCGCCAAGCTAATCTGGCACTACCTTTGAATTATCATGGTCGATCCATCTCCTGCTGTAGTGCGTAAGGGCTGAATGGGTTAAAATGTTATAACAAAGTCCCTTACAGTTTGTGGTGTTTGGACCCCCCACCCCCCCCCACCCCCATTTGATTCTTGGGCGAGTTTAGACGTACACACACACGCTATCCCCGCCCCCCCGATCCGCCCCTAAAATGCAATCCAATACAGCAGTGTGTGACGTTCGTGTCGCGAGCCCAGTGTAGCAAGGGTTTCGTTTGCAACGCGGGACTCGTCCCAAAAACGAACGAGAGCAAAATAACGGCGGATTCAGTAACCAGCTTGTACCATCAGCATAGACAGCGGCACCGAAACTAAGCATCTCCAAGAGGCATAGATCCTCATGAGCCCCCAGGGGCTCATGAGGATTTATTCCTCTTGGAGATGTTTAGCGTGTTGTCTATGCTTATGGTACAAGCTGCCGGATTATCCGCCATGGTTTAACTTTCGTTCGATTTTGGGAGGCGTCAAACGTATGGAATATATATATAGTTTAGTTCAGTGATCGACGTCGTAACTGTGCGGACGCGAAAATATTGCTGCACCAGACCCTTGGTTTATCTCTATCGCAGACCTTAGGGTCTGTGCAACGAGAAGTCTCGTAACCAAATTGCATCACAGGCCAGAAAGCTAGAGGGTTCCCTCGTGCTGGTCACGTTTTAACACGAATACGAAACACGCCACTACAGACAAACCACTAAACGGCTACAGCGACCGTTACGTGGGTATTAATATTTAGCTATGCCAAACTCCCTGCATAACGTTTATTCTACGACACACACAAATAAAATAAATATAAAGTCACAGCGTGGATGGTGAGGATGAGGTAATTAAAAGCAGCCACACACGCAACCTAAAACCCTCTCCTAGATGGCAAGGGATAATCTGCTTGAGCAAAACTTGCCTCGTGTTTTGTTTTATTTTTCAATTAACTTTGAACAGAGATCGAGATGTTTACATGATTAAAATAATGTGTCAGCATTTCTGTGTGGGGTTCCATTTGGGTGTATTTTAGCAGGTTTAAATGGATAACGTTCAAAATTTCCTGAGGCCAGCGGATAAACCATTAGTGTCATGACCAACGGAACATTAAAATAGATTAGGACCAAGATTAGTTTGTGATCGTTTCTTCTTAAAATTGCCATGAAATCATCTACATTTAAAAGTTATTTGCACACACACAGAACATGAGGTAAACTTTGCTCCAACAGACAATAACAGAGCATATGAAGTCCTCTCCTCCTGCTGGGTTTCACTTGGGAGTGTCCAGCCCAGGAATGCAACCACAAGGAACAACTGAGTGCAGTCGAGAGAATATTAAGTGTTTGTGATTTCCAAAAACACAAACCAGACCACTCATAGATGTAGGTCACATTGGTCGTCTCCCTCGATTCTCTGCCGCCAGCATATAAATCAAGGAAGACAACCAGTATGACATGTAGGTATATAGTGTTCCCATTAACTGGATATTTTCAGTGTGTTATGTCAGCTTTAAAAGGCTAAGGAAAGCGGCAGCCGGCAGACGATGCTGATTAGCTTAGCAAAGAGAAATACCGATTGCGGAAGTAGAGATACCAAGGGAAAATTGTTGAGAATAATAGAATTTTCAGTAAACTGATTTTGATGGCAGGTGATATTTTGGCCAGGTGCTGCCGAAAAAATACTGGTTGTCAAAAACCTTCGTGCGCACACTTGGTATCAGGAAAAAAGGCCAAATATTCAGCCACAATCAAACAACTGGCGAGTTTCATTGCCACCATATAAGAATATAAACTGAAACAAACAAATAAACTTGTAACCAAAATGACAGTAAAACATGAAGAATCCTTAAAACTACAACATACAAATTAAAGATGGGAAAGAAACTCATGAACCTTTATGTCCAATGTTTATTTCACACATTTGTTACAGCAGGGTATTTGTGTGACAACTCAGTCAGAAGGGTAATTGAATGAAAGTATGCTGGCCTGTCATTTTGGACTTTATGACCGAGCCAAAAGGTTCAAAACCAGCATACAGATAATAAAATCACCATTGGCTTTTTCAGGGTGGTTTTTTTTTTTGTTTTTGTTTTTTTTGCTAAACACACACACACACACACACACACACTCTGACACACACACAGCTACACAGAATGTGTCTTTTTGAAAATGATAATGAATTCACAGAACATAATCAAATGACTGTGCCGGTCTGTGATTTGGGACCTTATGGCCCTAGGTCATATAGTCCAAAATCTCCAGACCAGAATATGAACACCAGCTCTACAACAGATCAGCAAAATGAACATCGAGTGGTTGATGAAAACAAAGCAATCCTGAACAATTGCTGGCAGTCTGTGATTTCAACCTTGCTGCACTACACCATTAGGTACAAAATCACAGACCAGTAAATGAATGATGGCTCTACAAAAGAAGATTGCTGTTCACTGGCTGATATAAAAACATGAAGCATATTTCTGAAAATGACTGTGGCAATGGAGCAGTACAGAAAATGGTGATTAGAAGACTAGAAAGAAGTCTCATCTGGCATCAAACACGACCACTGGAAACTGGTTAAGGAAAGGCGTCTTTCAAGGTCAGATCTGTTAGTTTCATCCCAACAATCAACAAAACGCATCAACAGCTAACAAACCATCACAAGAAACCATCTATCAAACTTAACCCTTATCATTCAGAATAGAAACTGTACGGGCCTGTGGAGGTTGCTACAGAAGACCAGATTTCATTTTGAGAGCCAAACTCCAAGTGTGACAGCGTTCGAGAAGAAGATCATTCAGAATACACCAGTGTGTGAAATAGGTTTGACTAAAATAGTTCAAGGATAGTGCCAGCTATTCTGGCACTACCCTTGAACTAAAGCCTTATCTGTAAGTACTATAATGTAGCTTGCATATGGTAGCGTACAAATTTGAAGCTTTAAATAGCTTCAGTATGATATGGGTTAAGGGGCATTGTTTTTTTTAAAGTCCACGACTGCATAAAAAAAAAATCAGCCTACCCACAAAGCAAGTAACCGTGGAAAACCTATCAAACTTAAAAAGAGGGGGGGGGGGGGGGGGGGGATATAGAAACAATGAAATCACCACCCTGCGTCACAAGCAGTAGAACAGGGAAGACCAAATGTTCCAGGACCACAGTAGCCATTCAGACTACCATCCAATTTAGAAATGGAAGCTCAGCTTTTGTTGCTAGCCTCAGCAATTTTATCTGTGCTAGTATTGTGAAATCTGCATTCGCCATTTGGGCTCCCAGAAACATGACTGCCTCACCCATCAAGAAACCCCCTACTCGCATTTGGCAATGGACAAGTTTTTTGGGCCATCCCTTGTAGAATAGCTTATTTTAACCCCCTTGTGCATGCATCCAACCACACCGTTAACAGTATTTGGTTGCTGTTTGCACAAGGAGGATAATTTTTTTAAAAAACTGTATTGTGCCAGAAGTGAAAAGTACCACACGAGTGCTTTCTGTTCCCTTTTCCACTTTTGGTCACCCTGGTAGATATTCTTTTCAAATTCAAAGCTCTGATGCAGTCTGAGCGCGCGCAATTTGCTGAGTCTCACAGATGTGATTGTCATCACTGGTCATCTTGTGTCTAGTTGTCTAAAGTATTGGTAGAACTAGAACATCAGCTAAACATTATTTTACATGCTAATTTGCAGTTACTTCCCATAATGAAGGAAAAGCAGGTGGTGAGAAATTGCTTTATCCGCCTTGTGCATGCAGCAACCTGCATTGTAAACAGTACCAGTGGTTGTATGTGTAAGGGGGTTAAACGACATTGGATTAACACCCCTGACTGCCAGTGGACGCGGATTTCATGTCTGAAACCACTGCACACTGACCAACATTTGCGTGAAGAATACACATCAGATGGGACCAAATGTAGGCACAAGGAATATGGAACTAACAAGAGATATAAATCCTCATACGCCCCCGCGACATGAGGATTTATGTCTCTTGCAGATGGGTAGCGTTCATCATGACCCAGCGATTAAGGGGCTAAGAGAGATCAGATTCTTGTCAATACTTGCAGTATCACAACTGCACCAAAAGGATACTTCTTTTGGTGCGTTTCTTGTACATGATACGGTAGCCACACTCCCGACAGCGAATAGGATCTCGAGCCTTGATCTCATTCTCTGAATGACAATCTGCAATAAACAAAATCAAATATTCTGGATTGTTTGAAATTCATTATTAACGATTCACCAAACTGAATAAATAATTGATCGCCACTTTCAGAAATCACATCACTTCTTCCGAAAAGACATTGACCACACCTAAAAAATGCTAATTAAACCCTTTGACTGTTACTGACACAGTTCATGGGAAAATATGCACAGTTACATGTCTTGTTCATCAAGTGGTGTCATCATGCTGTAGCAGTCAACCATTTGTCCCTGAGATCAACATCTGTCCCTGCCCTGGAGAATGCAATACAGACAATTATTGTTCATACTTACTTACTTACGCCTGTCACCCCTACCCGGGTATAGGCCGTCGACGAGAGACCTCCAGCAACTCCTGTCCTGTGCTTCTCCTTCGATTCTACTCCAGGTGTTTCCCAGTCTCTTGATGTCTGCTTGGAGGTCTCGACGCCAGGAGTTTCTCTCGGCCTACCTCTTTTCCTCTTTCCCTGGGGGTTCCATGACAATGCCTGCCTAGTGATACTGGAAGCTGGCTTTCTCAGACTGTGACCGATCCATCCCCATCTTCTTCGCCCAATTTCATTCTCTGCTGTTATCTGCTCTGTTCTCTCCCAGAGTCTGATGTTGCTGATCTTCTCTGGCCAGTGGATTTTCAAAATTCTTCTAAGGCAACTGTTCATGAAGGTCTGTACTCTGTTGACTGTGGTTTTTGTCAATCTCCATGTCTCTGCTCCATATAGGAGAACTGCTTTTACATTGGAGTTGAAAATCCGGACTTTGGTGAGTTGTGACAGCTCTCTGGAACTCCACACTTTTTTCAACTGGAGAAAGGCTGCTCTGGCTTTACCGATTCGTGCTCTGACATCTGCATCAGTGCCGCCTTTTTTGTCTATGATGCTCCCGAGATAGGTAAAGGACTCCACATCCTCCAACGGGGTGCCAGCAAGCAAGACTGGTTCTTCCCTGGTTGCGTTCAGCCTCATTGTCTTTGTTTTCTGTTTGTGAATGGTGAGGCCCACTTGGGACGAGATGTCAGCAAGCCTCGTGGTCTTTTCCTGCATTTGTTGATGAGTGTGGGACAGTAATGCCAAGTCGTCTGCAAAATCGAGGTCGTCAAGCTGTGTCCATAGTGTCCACTGTATTCCACTTCGTCCGTGCTCTGTGGTCATCTTCATGACCCAGTCTAAATTATTGTTCATAGTGCAAATCAAGTGCTTTGTCTTTGTCGCTGGCTTGAGATTTGCCGTTATAGGGAAGGGGCCAAGAGATATGTTTACATGTTTGTCCAGCTGCGTGTTTGCTACCCAGGGATCCTTACCCAGTATATTAATTCCACTGTACTGTACCATATTATTTACCTCCACATATATACACCATGGTCTGCTGAGTCTTTGTAGAGGTGGCTGGTGGCTGGTTGTCTTTGGGAGTGTCCATGTTTACCTGCGACTAACACAGACAGTGAAAAGATAAGTACCACACTTAAAAGTTATACAGTAAACAGAAGAAAAAAGATCGAGCAAGAAACCAAAATACCACATGCGTGAAATTGTATAGCTTTCTAGTTTCTTAGCAGATTTTCATGACATAATAACAAAAACAGAGTCATACTTTTTCCATTGACATAGACACAAACACTGGGCAAGAATAAAGTTTCTAGACGTGTACATATACCTGAAAATCACCGCAAACACGCAGAAATTATTCTTTTTGCGTCTCAGCCGGAACACGAGTATGACCCCGGAACGAGTCGAGTCAACGGCGAGCAGCGTGACCTCACACGAGAAACGTCATCACAACAATCAACCGATTGGTCCTTGCGCTTCTTGGCGAGTGATTTGAACTTCGCAAAACGTGTGGAAAAGATTTTTGAGAGATCAGCCACTTCGTCGAACCAAAGTGAAAAAATCTTGTTGTCAGTCGTCTGGGGTTCCCGATAATCCACCCCGAGCAGCGATGAGAGATTTGTGAAGTCTGGGAGAGAAAACGACAAAGGTAAACTCCACCTCTTTCACCACCCCCTTCCCGCTCCCCATTGTTGAAAGTTGCACAGGTGCAGCTGATGCATGTTTCTCAATCTCATTCATGAAACCTTTAGTTTTGATTGCAATCTTTTGTGTACGATGATGCAAGCCTGTTTTATTGTTTCAACCGCGCGATGCATTATTTGCTGATGCTTTTTGAGTGGGCTGATCGGTCCCAGTTTTGTCCAGATCTATTCGAACCCGGTATTACCCGCCCACCTTTAGGTCGGAGGGTTTGACAGCTGGGCGCGTGACTTTAAATGTTTGTTTTAGATGCTGCAAGTTGTAATGTATACATGGAAGTTTATTTTAGAATGGGTAAAGTGTATGTATGCCTTACAGGAGTATACTCTAAGTCAATAAATTTATAAAACTAATATGATCAACAACTCTTGATCTGAAAGCAGAACAGCAACCTTCGCTTGATCTGGAAATCGTGACTAACATGGTCAGCTTAATGTAGAAAATGTATCATGATCAAATTGATGACTAAATTTGTTTTCACATACTATAGTTTAACGTATGCAACATGTAAAGCTTTAAATAGCCATTTTACCCCTGTCACCCATTCATGCAAACAGACCGCTAGCAGGACAAAACGATGGGTGTATATTGGGATATTGCCAGCCTTTCCCATCACTTTTTCAAGCAACATAAATTCAGCATTTTTTGTATTTTACATTTATGCAACTGGTTTATTGTGTACCGAGGCCCACTTACTCTTTCAAATTGAACAGTCTCATAATTTGTGGCCTCTTTACCACCAATGTAATCTTTAAACCCTCCAACACTACTGCACACACTGACATTATCGTGTTATTACCTTGCAGACACTCATGGCGGTCAACCAGGAGGATTTTGACGGAATTGGGCAGGGAATTCTGGCGAAAGAGATGGTTCATCAATGTGCCTGCCATGATGAGGACGAGGCCAACAGCAATGTCTCACTTATTGACTCAGACATCAGTGTGGAGTGTGACTTTCAGATTCCACCACAGCCGGTGTGCACAAGCACACCAAATTTGCCTAGAGTGTGTTCTCAACTATACAACAGTGTTGTGTCTTTCCTGAAAATTGATGATAGTGGGTATGTCTCATCACCATCTGGTTCTGCAGAGCCAATGCAGTCTTCACCATCAGTCACTTCAGAGATCAGCTCTATGGGGCATCTAGTGGCTGAAAGCAGAATAACCAGCACTCCCATTTTGTCTGCAACAATCAGTCGTTCTGGACGAAACCTTGTTTTCTGTCCTGAGGGTTACCACAGAGAAAATTTTACACCTATTACAGACAGTCCTGCTTGCTCCAAAACAGCAGACTCTAAAATTATGTGTTTGCAAGCAAATGTGCCTGATCATAAAGGAAAGCAGTTCAGTCGACGGCGATCATCTGGCAATGAAGACAAACTTTATGAAATATGCTCCATTTGGGAGGATGACGAATCTCGCGATTCAACAGATAAAGCATACTTTTCCAGTTCGCGGCATTCAGACTTTGATGGCTCTAGTCAGCCCTCTGACCTTGTGGACAGTTTCAATCATGCCTTGAGGCATTTCTCCCCTAATGTGCCGAGTAAGCTTATTGGGCGGAGGATAGGGGTGGAGAAGGTGGACATTGTGAAGGACTTGGCCTCTTATGGCCTTGATGTGATATCCCTCCTGTTGCCATATTTTCAACCTGTCGACGTTGTCAGGTAGTGTTTTCAGCCAAGTGCGTTTACTTTAGGTTTAAGCCCTGCACTGCCAGTGGAAACCTCATGAGCCCCCACATCTGGGGGGGGGGGAGGGGGGGTGTTCATGAGGTTCTTTGCCTCTTGCATAGGGTGGTGATCATGTTTTTCCAGCAGTGAAGGGGTTAAATTTCACTCCAGAGCGCGAAAATAAGACACCACCATAACTAAGTGGTATTTTTGGAGTCTGTTGTAAAGTGTTGTACAGTACGCACGTCACCGAAGGTGGATGGATCATCCATTATGGCTTCAAACACTCCCTCCAGTATTTTTCTCTAGTTAGTCAATAATGCATTTATTTCTTGCGCAGGATGTGCCTGGTAAGTCCCTCTTGGCGGCGGTTGTGTATACAGCATCATGCAGCGAGTCGGCTTCGACAGCAGTATCTGACAGCACCCACAGCTCCAGAGGACATGGGAAAGGTAATCTGCAGGCCCCTGGGGGACTTGGGTGTGATTAACTACTTTTTAGTTCCCAGGGTCACCCTGGTCAACCCCCACAGGGTGGGTTTTCCCCTCTATTCTGGGGCATGTGTTTCTGTCTACCCTTGGTCCATTCACCTGTGGGGGAGCTGGGGAGCTCAGTTGGTAGGGCGTTGGACTCTGGTCCGAAAGGTCGTGAGTTCGAACCCAGCTGGGGTCAAAATTTGTACAGACCTCTTTTTGGTGCCCTGTCTTTGAAATCACTTTCGTGGTGGACAAAAGACGTTAAGCCCTAAACATTGAATGTTTTCCATTCACATGTATTTTCCTTTTTTAAACTCTCCCTACTGTCTGCGCTCTCTGTAGCTCTTGATATTGGATGTGTGTTGCTAAATGGTCTTAGTTTTATTTAGCGTATTACTATTAGAGTAGACCGGCTGGCAACATACCTTCAATATTCTGTTTAGTTTTTATTTTCACGAGCAGTGCAGGCATGTCCTTGTTGCTGTCAGGACTTTAGGCAATGTACAACCAACCAACCATAATCTGCAGGGCATTTTTTTAACCCCTTGTGCATACACCTACTAGTACTACCCATTTATATACTGACTTCCATTAAAAACGCGAAAAGTGTCTGTAAATGTACCCCCGCAAAACAAGAAAATTTTATTTGTTGCTTACTTCAGATGTTCAGCCTACTGTCTGAGCTACCTTCACACAAAAAGTGGATGAGTTATCGCCCATGGCTACCTTGGAGGACACAGGGGTTCATTAGTGATACTCATTAAATTAACTCATTTTCTTAATAAAATCTTATTTGATTTAATGTGAATTACTTTCAAACCATTTTTTTATGCTCCAGTGATTGACAGAGATAAAGAACACACCCATATCCATTTGATCAGGTAAATATGGCCGCTAACCTAAAAATAAAAAACGTTTTGATTTTCATGTTTGTAGGTCATGTTGATTATTTAGATGCCTTTGACAAACGAAAAATAGGTCAAGACCAAACAGGCCGGATTTTCATGCACAATGACTCTAGTGACACTGCACATTGGTTGGCTTTCAGCTGTGTCCTCTGCAGATGCTCCCCATGTCACTTTCAATATCCTGTGATGGTGGTGTCACTGATGACGTCATAAGTCATTGATGTGCGATTTTTTTTAGACTAAACATTCTATTTGCACACAACATAACACACTCTTCATAACATTTTCTAATAAATGAGATCAAAATATCCCAGATTATAGCATATTTATAAAGAAAAGCGCTATGGTGAAAAATTCACGTTTTTAATGTAGTCGGTATATATAATAATGAATGGTTCTTGTATAGTGCAAAATCTTTTTGTGGAAAAAACTCATTGTGCTAACACACGCATTCATTCAGACATGACATAGACGATATGAAACATTACAAATACTACGACTGAGGAAAAGCAAGCTGCATGAACAAAGTGGATAGTTTTGTTAACACTTTGGACTCTATTAACCCATTGGAAGAATTTGGCCAAACTAGGAGTTGTCATCTGATGACTACAGAACTGTTCAGGAGATAATCAACCGTAATACTCAGATAGTTAAAGGCCGGTGCCAGAATAGCTTGGCACTTGTGGGCACCAAACTATTCTGGCACCATCCTTGAATTATCGGTTGATCAGTCTTGTGCCGCTCTGTTCAGTTTTCTATAAATTTTTGGGTTGCTCAAAGCGGTTTTTAACAAAAAGACAATTCTGTTCTCAGCTCTCTGGTGGTAAACGGCATTCCTTCTGTCAGGATTTAGCCTTTTGAGGAAAAAATGTCTTCTATTTGAAATATTATATGGCTACCATTGATCCTTAGACCATGAATTTACGTTTCTGTTGCAGGAAAATCAGGTCAGTCCAGGCAAAAAACGGAGTCAAAAGCGAGCATTGACAACCTCATCAGGTCAACTTGCTGAGATTCAACCTCTAGAATTTGCTGGTGCCAGAGCGTCAGTTGCCCCGACCTCTGTCGTCTACTCTTCATTGTATGACCAGGTATGTTGACATTTGCTGGGCATTCACTGTGTGCATGTAGAATAGTACAATGCAACAAAAGCCTTTGTTGCTGCCCACAATGTTGACATTATTTATGACTGCCTTTTCAGAATATGAAAAACACTAATTTTACCCCTTGGCTGACAGTAGAATAATCAACAACAGCAGATGTGGGGGCCTATGAGGGTCTTTGCCTCTTGCTAGCCTCACTCATACCGTTGTGCATCACGCAAGGGGGTTTCATACTCAGGGGCAACATTTTGAGCATGCTGGCAGACAAGAAATTAAACATTTGGCTTTCAGTTGCGGTTTTTGTCGCATTTCCTGCAGGAATTTATCATGACAAAATCTGTTACCGACAGCCAAAGCTCTAACTCATTCGAGACGTGCCGCCTCCAGATACGTGGCTTATGCCACGTATCCAGAGGCGGCACATCTTGAATGAGTTAATGGTGTAATACATCTGATTTATTTTTAACCCCTTTGTGCATGCACCCACGGTATTGAAAGCAGTACTGTGGCTATGTGCACAAAGCAGTTAATTGAACTTTATTTTTCACAGACACGCAAAAGTCTCCGATGGGAAGAGCAGCTTCGCCACTGCCCAAAGTGCCACTCCATCTCCAGAGTCTTCCCCAGTCAAGAGCGTGGCTTGTGCTTGAACCAGCAGTGCCAGGCTGACTTTTGCACACAATGCTTTGCTTCCTACCATGACCCGAATATGTGCGCCCCGATTCTAGTGAAAAAGTCAAAAACAGACTCGGTGGGAAGCAAGAAAAGCAGAAAGAACTTGAAAAGACTGTGACAACTAGTCCTATGGCTTACACGTTACACTGATCTGTAGTGCTTATCTGCAGCTAACTATTTGTCTTTCCAAGCACAGTGAGAGAGCTGGCCCACTGTTATGCAGTGGTACTCAACATCATGATGGTTGTGCGTCCAAGCACTGTGAGAGAGCTGGCCCATAGATCTAAAGTGCGTATCACATCTGCAGTAATATGGCAGTCATTCTAAGCAATGGGAAAGAGCTGGCCCAATCTTCTGGGCACAAAGATGCCATTCCAAGCAGAGAGAGGCCTGCCCTACTGATCTGCAGCGAGGTGATTGTCATTCCAAGCACTGGCTGGTCACAAAACATTTCCTTCGAGTGTGAGAACGAGAAGCCATGGTGCTGTTTGGCCATGCACTGTCAGAAAAATCACCTAAGACTACAGGAGGGAATAGTCAATTTGGCAACGCACAACATAATCTCAGGTCTCGGTGTCAGCGCCTTGCATTGAATCTGCTGCATCACAAGCAGGCCAACAATAACCCTCTTGTGCATGCAGCCACTGGTACTATAAATAGTTCCAATGGCTGCATGTACAAGAGGGTTAACTTGTTCGAGACGTGCCGCATCCAGATACGCGGCTTTATGCTGCCTATCCGGATGCGCCATATCGAATGGCTTAACTCATTCAGCCCTGGCACACCACAGCAAGATATGGATCGAGCGTGATAGTTCAAGGGTGGTGCCAGAATAGCTTGGCACCCATAGGCACCAAGCTATTCTGGCACCACCTTTAAACTATCATGCTTGATCTGTCTCTAGAATTGTATTTGTAATACAGTCCTTCAGAGGGCAACTTCAAAATTGGGGGGATTTTCGTCCACGGGCTGAATGTGTTAATACTGAGAATGTAGGCCCTGTTCTCTGGGGCCAGTCGCATGAGTGGGCTGAAATCCAGTGCTCATGTAGAGGGGGACCTTGCTTAGCAGTGTGCACAGGATTTAAGTCCACTCATGCAATGGAACCCTGATTCCAAGGGGTGCTGTATGTGTGGCAGTGTGCACAAGGTCATCTCCATAGCCTCCTTCAGTTGTAGGCGGTGACTCGACCAGCAGCCAAACAAGCATGTACGGAGAAACACCCTGCTGCGCTGTCAAGGTAAAAGATGGCAAGTCCATTTGTTTCTTCAAAAACATTACCGATGACATGACTGAATGGAATGGAAGTGTCTACTACTTACTCATTCTAGCCTAAGAGCCAGTTGTGTAAAAACACAACCCGGGAGGCACTCGGGGAACCCCGAGGGGACCAAGAGTTGTCTCCCTATACCCACCACCCGGAAGCCGGGTACCCATAATCCCTCAGTCTAGTCTACTTAGGCGCACGATTCGGTCGTCTTGCGCTCTGCTCTAGCCTACGGACTTGGTTTTCGACCGGTTCTCGGGTTCGGACTTGCTGTTGGAATGAAGAGAGGGAGATAGGATCGTTCGTCGGCCCTGCCTGTGCTGCTGCGTGGCTTCTCGTCCCCACTGCTTAGCGCCTACGCTTCGACCGCTGGTGAGCTGTCCGGTGAGCTTCGCCGGTCGGGCCAGGCGGGTTTTGGACGTCTCCCCCCGTTCCCCTTCGGCAGTGAGGTAAGGTAGCGGGGTTGACCCTCGGCTGGTTCCCGGGCTGGGCACTGGTTTGTGCAGGTACGAAGTTTTTCGTCTTCTTCCCACTGTAATTGCGCGCCCACTCACCTTCGGTGAATCGTAGCTAAGTTCCTACGCATTTGTACCTTGGGTGTGGAGACTTCTTTTACTCCATGGCCTGATTAGCTGAGTGGCACAGCTTGGGTCACGCCTTGTCATCGCGTAGTTTGTTCGGTACCAGCGCCTGTTCTGGCTCCGTTTCTGTTCTCGCTTGCGGGATGTTTGTATAGACACGGGTGATGAATTTACGCGCACGCTCGCATACGCTGGCATACGCGGTGGACAAGTGCTCACGTACCTTAGAGAGTGGATATACGTGCCGGCGGGCAGGTTGGGGGTTTACGCTCCTTGGCTGGGCGGGCCCCTCGTGACTTGTCCTCATAACGTGGTGATTTACTGCCCCAGATGTTTTTCTTGTCTTGGTTGTCATTGCGTATTGAATTGTACAGCAGGCGGCCGGTGTTGTTTTTTTTTTCCACACACGGTCACCCTTGGTAATGATGTTGGGGCCTGACTCCTTTTATGACAGGGGTTGGTACATATGTTGTTGCTCACCTTAGCACTTGACGGCGGTGAAGCTACCTCGTTACTGCACTGCTCGATTGCAGACGTGCAGTTTGGTACCTCGCTTCCATCATGACGTATTCGTCTTTTGTGTACATATGTTGTTCCCTCGCCTTAGCGCTTGGCGGCAGTGGGCCTACTTGCTTACTGCACGGCTAGTGGTAGGCGTACAGTTGGGTACCTCGCTTCTGTCATGACATGTTTGACTTTTGCTACATATGTTGGTTGCTCACCTTAGTGCTTGATGGCCGTGAGTCGACCTTCTTACTGCACGGCTGGCGTGCAGGCTTGTCAGTCTGTTACCCCGCTTTGGTGCTTGTGTGTTTTGTTGTTACGAAGGCTACCTTTTCGTGGCTTAGTCCCACAGGACTCGCCCGACGGCCTTCGGGTGTGTTATCTGTTGCAGGGATGTGCTACCCATTCACACAGATGACAGTGGCTAGTTCAGCCCCCAGGGGTCTTTCGCCACTGCACCGGTTGCCCCGCTGACCATGCTTGCGTTGCAAGCGAGCGGCACCGGTTTAGGCGCCCCCTGGACACCGCGGGGTTTCAGCACGACAACGGACTGACATGGAGAAGCCACACCGGATGTCACGACTAGGGCGCGAACGTGGTCGTGGAGGCCGCTGCCAGGGGGAGCGCACATGAACAGCCTCTGGCAAGGCCCGCTCGGTATGACAATTACGCACACGTCCGACTTCTTGGGACGTTGCAGTACACTTCCACCTGGAGAGGACAAGCGGCTTCTCGGCTGTAAGCACCAGCCCGGCTGCTACTGGTAGGTGTGTTCTTCATGTCAAGGCAGCGCCCATTTGGGCCTAGGCCTGTCTTCTGACACGGTGCCTCCTACCACATTGGAAGGATTGTGTCACCTGGCCTCAACAGCGCAGATGGCAGCATTGAAGCGTCTGCAGGCGGGAGCGACTTATGCTGTTGGTGCTTGAAGGACCCCGTTCCGCCCCGATGATGAGGGGCATGCTGACGTCCTTCACGCAAGGCAGATGTGCCGGTGGCCGTCGGACAACCACTAGGTCGGGTCTCCTATGTGCAGGAGGTGGATACGCCATCCAACGTATCCTTGGCACTGGTCGATTGAGACCAGGACGTCCCTGTGGGATGCTACACACGGATTCAGTGGACTAGTGCACGAGGTGGGCCTGGATCGATGAGGCCGCTTCCAGGAGGGAGCACGCCTGGACGAAGCCTTCCAAGAAGCCATGTCCACTATCGGTCCCACTTGTCTCCAAGAAAGCCCGCGGGATCCCGCTGGGGATCCCCCTTACCGGCAAGAACGCCCGCCTCCCTCGGAGCCCGGCTCAGAGACATTCACGTGCACGTCCAGGGACTCTAGTAAGGTGGCTCGTCTCCAAGGAAGCGGAGGCTACTATCGACACAGTTCCAGGCCACCTCAGGTTTGGTGTGTTGCATTGGCCTACTGGTGACCTGCAAACGATGCGGAGGCTTCCAGTGGCTATCGGATATCCATACAGTCTGTCTCCTGTGCGCTGGGTGTGCTTCCAACCACACTGGTGAGGTCTGTGCTACCTGGCCGGAGCTGCGATGGTCTAATCTCTGGAACTTTTAGGAGGGAGCCTCCTACCCTCGCGGGTACTTGAGGATTGCCGAGACGCCTTCCGCTGTGCCCCTGACACCGGACGTGCGAGACCAACTGGATCCGGCACAGAAAACGCCACGGAGTACTCGAGGGATTAGTGCACAAAGTGGGAGTTCGACCGTCAAGACCGCCTCCGTTAGAGAGCGTGCCCGGACACAGCTGGTGGAAATAACCCGCCTCTCCCAAGAGCCTGGTTTGCTGGGACGCTCGTGGCGTCCATCCTCCACCGTCGTTCCCCACTCGTCTCTGAGGAAGCCGCCGGGATTCCGCTGGGGGTCCCCTGGCCGGCAAGAAACCCGCCTCTCCCAAGAGCCTGGTTCACAGAGACATACACGCACTCGTCCGGAGCCTCCTGGTTGTGAAGAGCGTAGACACAGGGATTCTACTCAACGTTATCGCTCTCCCTCGCAAGATCTCTGACAGTCTACCTTTCCGCTGCGGCAGCCGCCGTGAGGAGACTGTCCTTGCTCGGCTCCACATCGGGCACACGTATGTTATGCTCTCTTGCTTACTTAAACAGGATGAGCGTCCATGATGGTTTGCCTGTGATGAGCAGTTTTCTGTTCGACACTTTTGCTGTTTTGTGCTGACCTAATTGACACCAGATATAAACACTTTACAGCAGACTCCTTGAAGGTTTTGTTCCGGGATGTTCCCCCGGACAAAATCTTCAATTTCTTGCGGGCATGCTATATTTTTAACAAGATTTGGGCATTCATAGACTATGTGAATCCTTTTTCTTTGCCCTTTTTGAGAGTCTGTAGACATTTCTTTTAAAGACATGTGCGACATTTTGGCCTGAGATTTTTAATCTATATTTACATCTTGTCTTAAGACCTTGCTTTTAGTCTGGCTGACCAGATTTTTACCCATCCCGCCGTGAGATGGCCTTAGTCGCCTGCTCGGCGTTAAACCCAAATAACTAACTAACTCCCTCGCACGATCATAGGAGGACCTTCCCGCTCGGGTGCTGGGAGATTACCGAGACGCCTTTCGCTGTGCCCCCGGCACGGCATGTGCGAGGCCAACTTGATCCGACACAGAAGACGCACTGAGTTTTCAACGGTTAGTGCTCAGAAACCCGCCTCTCCCAAGAGCCTGGTTCATTCCCCACTCGTCTCTGGCCGCAGGGGTCCCCTTGCCAGCAAGCAACCCGCCTCTCCCAAGAGCCTGGTTCACAGAGACTTACACGCACTCGTACGGAGCCTCCTGTTGGCGAAGATCGTAGGCGCCGGGATTCTACTCACCGTTACCGCTCTGCTTCGCAAGATCGAAGGAGGACCTTCTCCTCTCAGCGTTCCACGGATCAGATCTCCCTCGACTCAGACGGGTGTCGCCTTCGGCTCTCGGGAGACCCTCGCCGCGTCGCTCCGTCTTCGCTCTCCCCTTCGGAGGGAGTCTTCGACCTCTGTGGTTCGCCGTCAGCGGGATTCCTTCCCTCGGAGCCCTCCTCGGTCGCCGGTTCCAGACAGCGGGGCTTCGACACCCTGAGTTGACGGCTGGCGAACCCTCGGACTGGTTGCTCGGACGTCTCAGCCGTTCGCCTCTCCCTCTTCTTCGGCTTCCAGTGCGGCGGTTCCGGCAGACCTGTTCTGCGCGGATGGACACTCGGCCGGCGCTGGACGGGACATCCAAGCTCATCGCCGCCGCCATTCTGCGGAAGTTTGCCCGGCATCGCCAGCTGACTCACTGGGGGGTCTCATCCATCGTGGACACCGGGGAGCCAAGGCACAGCCCCTGCTCCCTGACGTCTAGCCATCTCGACAAATTTCTTTGGGCACCCGGGGGGTGCCGGACTTCGGACAGGTGGTACCGCTTGGCTGTGCTCGTGGCAGAGGACCTAGCCACTACACGGAGTCGGATCTACGCACCTTAGTCGTCTCTAAGCCCGGCTGCTCAAGCTACGCTTCCTACTTCCGTGATTCTTCTCGCGGTCCAACCCTCCGACCTTCGGACTTCGCGGACAAGAGCGTGCTTCGCTTGGATCCGACGCGGACTACTAGGCCTTCTTCTTCTGCTCGTGGGAGGACGGATAGGTCACAGGAGCTTCTCCTCTCCGGCAACGCGACAGCGGAGGTGTACTTCCAGGATCAGGGCAGCCGGCGGTCCTCTGACCAGTGCGTACCCCCTACCCTGGTGCTTGGGGAAAGAACTTCAACTCCCTCCGTGCGTGACGCTACCTGGACCGACGGTAGATCTGGACCAGTCTTCCCCGGTGGGACCAGTGGCTACACACGGAATGCACCAGGACACCTTCGGAGGATCGGCGCATGAGACTAGGATGATCCTGTGGAGGGTCTCCACAACGTTTTCAGTGGACTAGGGCACAGGGTGGGGCTTTGACCGAGGCCGCTACCCGGACGGAGCGAGCCCGGACACAGCTTTTGAGAAGCAGAGAACTCGCCTCACAGAGCCCAGTTCAGAGAGGCGCGCTTGGCGACGTCCCACGTCCAATCTCGGTACCCACTCGTCTCCAAGTAAGCCGCCGGGATCCTTCTGGGGGTCCACTTGCCGGCAGATAACCCGCCTCTCCTCGGAGCCCGGTTCGGAGAGACTTACACGCGCTCGTCCGGAGCCTCCTGTCGACTCCCCTCGTGAGGAGTCATCGCATGCTACGTCTTGCCCTTGCAGCCATACGGCGCCTGAGGGATGTTGCCAGGGTGGATTGGTTAACGAGCTTCAGGAGCTACGACTCGCCCAGTCTGCCTACAGTTCGAGGGAACAATTACGTACAGCTCCTCTCGGACCATACCTTACCTGGACCGCCGCGCCTTGGTCCACGGGTTCACCTTGCGCCCGCTTACGGGGCGCTATTCCACCAGGAGACCACGTAGCAAATCCCTGTACAAGCCTCACGTGTGCCTACGACATAGCCGTTCGCAACGGACGTGCTCGCCTCTTGCCGGTTCCGGCACCACTGACGCTACATGCCGGACGTTCTTCCTGGCTCAGCTCAGTCATACGTTCTGAATTACAGGACCCTCTCTCAGGGAGGTTAGAGGCTACAGTTACGTTATCTAGGCACTTGCATGGCCACGAACATCACATTCGGCAGGGACTGTACTGTCTTACACTTCGTGGCTACTGGAGGCTGGCGGGCAGGATGACTTCGCCCGCCTCGATCGCAGAGTTCTGCCAGGCCAGCGAGACTCCTCGCTCGGCTGGGGGCGTTTTGCGGGGGGCACAACTCCCTCCGGGCGCCTCAGCGCCGTAGGTATTCACCTACCTAGGGTCGTCGGGAGTTTGCGTTCGGGAGGACGGCCCTTGGGCCCGAAGGTGTGCTGGAGCGCGGCACCCACCTCCTCTTCGCAATTCTTCCATTCAGTCATGTCATCGGTAATGTTTTTGAAGAAACAAATTCATTTTTCTTTAAAAGGTATTTTTTCGAAAAATATTTACCGATGACATGACTCAAACGACCCTCCCACCTGCCCCGCTTGCCGCTGGTGTGCTAAGTATCCTGACTGAGGGATTATGGGTACCCGGCTTCCGGGTGGTGGGTATAGGGAGACAACTCTTGGTCCCCTCGGGGTTCCCCGAGTGCCTCCCGGGTTGTGTTTTTACACAACTGGCTCTTAGGCTAGAATGAGTAAGTAGTAGACACTTCCATTCCATTCAGTCATGTCATCGGTAAGTATTTTTCGAAAAAATACCTTTTAAAGAAAAATGAATTTTTGTGAAAAGCAACATTTTCATTGTAATACAATGAAATCTTGCTTTTCACAAAAAAGGACAGTCTGCTACTGTCTTTGCCTTCACTGGACACTGCTTGCATACTCGGAAACAAGTGAGAGGATGGGGACTCGACAGAGTCAAGACAACAAGCTAACCTACTCTCTTTGTTGTTTGCCTTCTCGTCGGTTGCCCTATCAGTGGGCATGTACTAATAATAATAATAATAATAAGCGCATTAAATAGGCGCTTTATCCCAATTGAAAATCGGCTCAAAGCGCCGCCGCGAACTGAACCCAACAAGCACGCTCACGTGAATCACGCGCATTCACCCACACACAGTACGTAAACACAGAACATTCACGTGGTGCTAAGGGCAAGCTCAAGCGAGCTACTGTAGTTTTTGGAAATTCAAGATCGTTTGTATTTGAAATTTGATTAAGTGGGCTGAAGCTGATACCAAAGTGGAGGGGGAGGAAGAGCCGGAGTACCCGGAGAAAGAACCCCCGACGGTCCGCCCGAATTAACGGTGACACTTACTAGAGGAGAAAAATCCGACGCCGGAACCCGTAATCGAACCTCGCACCTTTAGCATTGGTGGCAGGCGCCTTAACCACTGCGCCACGGACTGTACTAGTGTGAGAACAACCTGGCCCGTTTACGTGTGCCTAACAAAGCAACATTGCCAGAGTTCATATTCATCTTTCCCTGTTGGTGGTCCTGATGACACCACAAATCAGAGTTGGCTGTGGTTGTAAAAACTCAGCTAAAGGCCAAGTTACTAAGGATATGACTGCAAATGGCAACAGCCTTCTGAACTTGCATGCAAGTTCCTCTGTGATGACTTTACATATCAACTCCCACACAATGAAAACCTTATTAAATGAAAAGAAGTATTTTGGTAAATGTATCTTGACTGTTGGAACACTGTCATCCATGAGGCTTTTAACTTTGCTCAAATGTGTTCTCTCAGAGGCAGCAACTGCAGCATGAATGATATACGGGTCGTAAACTTTTGTGAACTTGTGTTTACTAGTCATGGTCAAACTTTTGAAAAAAACATTAAGAAACACTGTTTATCTCCATGTACATACAGGTCCTAAATCTGGAGGTCAAGCTCCTTCCATCTGCAATAAACATAGATTCATAGGAGCACCTGCAACTGCAGGGGCTCATGTCAGTGATGTCATGTCACATGTCAAGATGAGCACCGATTGCTCCTCTAACCCATACTGAGACAAAATTTGTACACTGCTATATAATATATGCAATTGCAAGCTACATTATAGTACTTACAGATAAGGATATAGACCAATGGCTTTAGTTCAAGGGTGGTGCCTGAATAGCTTGGCGCCTAGAGGCACCAAGCTATTCTGGCACTACCCTTGAACTATTTTAGACAAACTTGTTTCACACATTCGTGTATTTTGAATGATAAGGGCTAATGTGTAGCGGATCAAAGGAGCTAACCAGTGTGAATCTTATGTTTTGCTGTCATTTCCATTTCCATAGTATTTTCCCCATGCATGAAATGGTGGCTCAGCCACATTTTCCAAGCCAAACTAGCATGAAAAACGCTGTTTATTCTGTTTGTCACTCTTTCTTTGGCTATGCCTTTCATTTTGATATGTGTATTCGTTGATATTTGATAATTTCATCTGTTCAAGTTCAACTCTGTTTTACAATTCCTGTTGTGTTCAAGAATATTCCGCTTGCCAGCTCATGTAAGGGGGTATACTGTTCATGGAATGATCTACAGAGTACAATAATGTTGTGCCAAATGAATATACCCCAAAGGACACTAAACTGTCTGAAAAGGGAGTCCTACTTTCTTTCTCTCGTCTGTCCTCTTTCTTCTCTATCTTCTCGGTCTCTTCTTCTCTGTCTGTCCCCGTCTCTCCATTTCTTTGTCCAAGTCTTTATGTCCTGTTTTGTATCAGGGAACATGAAACTTGCGCAAAGTGATTGAATATTGAGTGCAATCGAGTTGTCTTCTCTAGATCTGCTGCTATGCCGCTAGACTTTGAAAGAACGGCTGAAATCTGAAGTTAAATTATGATAAAGCAGAACCTGTTTGAGCGGACACCCTTTTGAGAGTTCACCTATCGTGACAATGCCATCATTTAGGTCTTTTAACCATTTGTGTTTTGTTGGCAGCGGTTTTAGTCTAAAACTGCTACAGATGCACAAAGGGTTAATGACAGGTGATACATATCGCTCTTGAAGACTTCTCTTGAGAGAGCACCTGTCTTGCAACAAAAGGTCAAAACATGTTCTGCTGCAACAGAAAGTTGAATATCAAGTGGGTTTTCTAGAGATCTGCACTGCAGGAAACCGCTGAAGACTAATCCCTTGGATGGCGATAGTGGTTTTTGTCGCGATGAACTGTGACAAACCACTACCAACATCCAAAGGGTTAATATCAAATTATAATATAATATAAGGCATTATCCAGATGTTCATCTTCTCGCCAAGATGTAGAGGTCTCCTAGTCCTAGATTTGTTTGACAGAAGCGCAAGACTTGTAAAGAGTAGTACACATTTTTATCAACATGATGATACATTACTATTTGGCGAACAAAATAAAAGGCTGTAAGTGTAACTGCACTTTTCATGTTGAAACATCGGACATGATCAGTATATTGTAATTGTGTACATTTTACGGAAGATAATCTGACATAAATCACTGGAGTTTTAGAGGTAAGTTTTATCATTAAAAAGTGTACTTGGTATTTAGCGAAAAAGTATCTACAATAAGTACAAATGTATATTTTAGTCTCAGCAAAATATTATTCCATTTGCAGTTTGCTGACAGTATTTATATATATATACAATTTGCCCGTGTCAGTTGAAAATATGCGGCATGGAATTACTGATTGAAAGTTTTGAACAGTGTTCTGTATTGGTGCTCCTTTGCATTTCACCAAATGTGTTCAACATTTTTAATGTTTGAAAATTTAATTATAAAATTCATTTTACACATTGTGTTTTCCTTTCCATGTCTGTGTGTATATATGTAAGAAAGTGTGTGTGTGTGTGTTTAAAATTAAAATGCTGAGCACACACCTCATCCGATCGCACACATTGCTAGAAAAAATTCACCCTGCTATTGTTGAAATAATAATGTTGCAATGTACAGATACAAGTTAATTCAATTAACTCCAAGACCACATTTCCCAATTTTTGGAGTATCACCTAAAGACTTGCAGTAGGTGGATCGACCACGATCTTTTGAGGGTATTGCCAGATTAGCTTGGCACCTGAAGTCGCCACGCTAATCAGGAACTACCCTTGAATTAACAAGACCAATCTGTCTCCTGTCACAACTAAATGGGTTAACTTACACATACACACTGTTTACTGTGTTGACTAGTAGTGAGGTCCAAAATCGCAGACCAGCACAATAATGGAAGACTGCCACAAGGTCCAAAATTACAGACCAGCACACAGGTCACCGCAGACTGAAACTGATGCTAAGACATTCCAGTCCACTGTAGTGATGTGTATTTAACATGCCCTTCTTGGTCCTGTGAAGCAAGCAAGACAGTCTTTCGCACGTTGGAGCCGAGACGCCCCATAGACACAATGTCCAGAGCAGACATCTGCTTTTCAAAGTCCATGCAGATCACAATGTAGAAGGAGTGAAATCTTGATGGATCACCTGTCCAAAGTTTAAAAAAGATTTATAACAAATAATGTTTCTGGCATGTTGATTTAGCCATGTCAGTTTCAGCCATATTTATATATATTTGAAAATATTCTGAACAGCTTTAACCCCACAGCCACTTTTCCAAACTTTTGGAGGTGTTGTCTAACGACTACATACCAGTTGTAGGAGATGGATTGATCATGATAATTCAAGAGTAGTGTCAGATGAGCTTCCTTCATAAACAGTTGCCTTAGAAGAATTTTGAAAATCCACTGGCCAGAGAAGATCAGCAATGTCAGACTCTGGGAGAGAACAGAGCAGATAACAGCAGAGAATGAAATTGGGCGAAGAAGATGGGGATGGATCGGTCACAGTCTGAGAAAGCCAGCTTCCAGTATCACTAGGCAGGCATTGTCATGGAACCCACAGGGAAAGAGGAAAAGAGGTAGGCCGAGAAACTCCTGGCGTCGAGACCTCCAAGCAGACATCAAGAGACTGGGAACCACCTGGAGTAGAATCGAAGGAGAAGCACAGGACAGGAGTTGCTGGAGGTCTCTCGTTGACGGCCTATACCCGGGTAGGGGTGACAGGCGTAAGTAAAGTAAGTAAGTCAGATGAGCTTGGCGCCTTCAGCCGCCAAACTCATCTGGCACTACCCTTGAATTATGATCAATCCATCTCCTGCTGCAGGTTCCCAGGGCTAAATGGGTTAAATATATGAAAGGTGTTAAACAGGCACTTGCAAACAATGACTGAAACTGAGCCACTACAGGCACATAATTAAAAACTAAGTTTGTCATGCGCTTTAGTTGTTAGGCTAGATGTCTACGCTACTGTTACGATTGTGGTTGTGTTGTCCTGTGAGAGCATGCAGAAAACAATCCGATTTTTATTTCAGCTATCATGGTTACGATTCACGTACCTTTTCAGTAAGATTTTCTTTCGTTCGCGCGTAGAGAGGAATTTGCTTTGTTATGATACGCTAAGTTTAACCGGAAGCTTCTAGAAAGTCGCACGGAGAATAGCGGTCGATTTTTGTTTTGCGTAGTTTCGCTGAGAATAAACCAGAAATTTCAAGAAGGGTCGCGCTGTCTAGTGACCGCGTATGTGTCATCAGAGGTGTAGGTAACATTTCGTTACATTGTTTTATAGATGCTCAAATAGTCATAGATGTTTACTGTGCGCGTGAAGTTGGCAGCCAGTCAGTGTGTCTTTTGAAAGATTGTGAAACTTCTGGAAAGGTCCCAGCTAGGTCGTGAACTGCCTTCCATACTTTTGTGTGACATCATTACACACTAGGATTTGGGGCTGAAATTAGTAGCCGAATTTTTGTAGCCTATTGTAATTATTCTAGAAAATTCTTTCTTTATTAATATTTATGAGTTTCAGTTACATGTTTCGTTCTGATTGGTTGCGTTGTATGATTTTCTTGGATTATTCTAGAAATTGGTTGCACTATAAAAGATTGATGTTGGGAAGCACATATATATACATTGTCTTGCATTGTCAGTTGTAGAGACACACAGTTTATTGTAGGTACGTGGCCCGTATAGGGTGTACATTGTGAGAGACGCAGTGTAACGGTGGTGTACGTTGTATGAGAGTCGCCAGTGTGGACATTTGCAGAAGAGACATTGTATCAGTGTTGGTGCATTTGGAAATGCATTGTGTGGAGATCGCATCACTGAATTAAAATATTGTTGGAACTGTTACTCCAGTACTGTCTACATCCTTAAGCCACGTGTGACGGGTTGCAGCTGAATGAAGTTTATTTAAAAGAACCTTACGTGCGTGCGTCTGGTGTGTTTATCATACTACGACTACGATTCAACCACGTAACAGCTACGTTACCTAAATAAAACAATTTGCAAGAGTTAACCCACATAAACCCCACAGCTGCATTTCCAAAATTTTGGATCTGTCATCTGAGATGGATTGACCATGATAATACAAGGGTAGTACCAGATTAGCTTGGCACCATCAGGCACCAAACTAATCCGGCACTACCCTTGAATTATCACGGTCGATCCATCTCCTGATGTAGAATGTTGGGGCCAAATGGGTTAACAGAATTTTAATTACGCTCTGGTAGTAGCCCGACTCTATAATGGAAGAAGGCTTGGATGTAACGGAGGAATATGGGTTTTAGTTAGGAGTAGAATAGAGCTAAAGTGGACTAGGGGTTAAGAGGGGGTAAATGGATCATGGAAGCTGACATTCAAAAGACCAAGTCAGTAATGCTGGCACCCTGTGAAGACAAAAGATAGCAAGTCCATTTTTCGTGAAAAGCGAGATTTTCCCTCACAAACCAGATAGGTGAGGCTAGCGCTGGCAGAATTGTATGCAAACCAAGGGGAATCACAGTGCTGGACAGACAACAGTTAGATCCCCTGCCCAGGCAGGGGATCTAACTGTTGTCTGTCCAGCGCTGTGATTCACCTTGGTTTGCATACAATATGAGATTTTCCCTGTATGACGATGAAAATCTTGCATTTCACAAAACAAAACAAAAACAGACTTATTGGCTGCTGCCTTCACAAGGCTGAAAGAACAATAAGAACATCAAAACAGCCTAACTTTATAAAGTAAAACAAATATATAATTTATGTACCTGGATAGGCTAGAAAGTCTCCTCCAAACTTCTGACCTGATGTCAAGAAGTAATCTTTTTCCCACAGATCTTTGAACACAGAATAACGCAGCTTCTCGCCTGAGGTTCTGGGAAAATGCCAGTCCCCCGCAGCATTCTCAGTCTCCCTGGTCCATGGATTTTCTGTAAATTAAAGCAAATAGGTCAATGTAAATGTCGACCACTTGACCTCCCCCTCCCACCCCCACCCCCCCCCCCCCCTGCCCCACCCCCATTAAAAAGTCTCAAGCAAATTAATATTTAAGACATACTATGGACGACAGATCATATGCAGACACCGAATGTCTCAGTGTTGAAAAAAGTGTGGAGTTCCAGAGAGCTGTCACAAAACACCAAAGTCCGGATTTTCAACTCCAACGTAAAAGCAGTTCTGCTATATGGAGCAGAGACTTGGAGATTGACAAAAACCACTGTCAACAGAGTACAGATCTTCATAAACAATTGCCTTAGAAGAATTTTGAAAATCCACTGGCCAGAGAAGATCAGCAACATCAGACTCTGGGAGAGAACAGAGCAGAGAATGAAATTGGGCGAAGAAGATGGGGATGGATTGGTCACAGTCTGAGAAAGCCAGCTTCCAGTATCACTAGGCAGGCATTGTCATGAAATCCCCAGGGAAAGAGGAAAAGAGGTAGTCCGAGAAACTCCTGGCGTCGAGACCTCCAAGCAGACATCAAGAGAATGGGAAACACCTGGAGTAGAATCGAAGGAGAAGCACAGGACAGGAGTCGCTGGAGGTCTCTCGTCGACGGCCTATACCCGGGTAGGGGTGACAGGCGTAAGTAAGTAAGAATGTCTCAGTGCATAATTTTTACTTTTCCCATTGCCTGAGGTTAAAAGATGTGAATATACTAGAATGTCTTACCTGTAAACAGCTGCACAAGCATGTGCTTTTCAGCAGTGACACCAACTGGAAGCTTATCCACAGAGACTTCTTCAACAGTCAAGGCATCATCCTCCACTGTCACTGACTCCTCTTTCCCAGCATCCGCTTGGAGTCTCTGTCGCTTGGCTTTCTTTCCCTCGATGATCTGCGGTAGCTGCCTCAGCATCTCTTTCCGTCTGTCTTCTCGATACAGCTCTTGCTGAAAAACACACACTTATATATACATATATATGTTTAGAGCTTGAGATATATATATATATATATATATATATATATATATATATATATATATATATATATATATATATATATATATATATATATATATCAAGCTCTAAACATATATATATATACCTGGGTCATGGAAGCCACAAAGCCAGGCCGTGTTATTGGCATTCACATTAAAAATTTAATGTGGTGCTATACTTACATAGGCTTATGAAGAAGAAAAAAAAACATAAAGGAAGCAAAAAAAGCTCTGGCCAACTGCAGCTTTAACCCACGACATCCTAAGTGATAATTAAAAAAAAAGAAAGCTTACTGTTCCATGAAGGCTACATTGCAGATCTCAAGATAAATCAACAATTTTAGTTTAAGGGTGGTGCCAGAATAGCTTGGCGCATCAGGCACCAAGCTATTCTAGCACTACTTTTGAATTATGATAGTCAAATTAATTTCAAGCAGTAGTGTATCAGGATGAAAATGTTAATTGGACCATGCACAGCCGAGTGCAGTCAAAAAAGGCTGGAGCCAGAAGACCTTGCTCATTGGGTATCTACTTAAAAAAGGCTGGAGCCAGAAGACCTTGCTCATTTGGTACTTAAAAAAGGCTGGAGCCAGAAGACCTTGCTCATTGGGTATCTACATAGGAGCCAAACACCCAACACCATTAGATCCGATTTCAAGATCTAATGATTTGCATAATACATGTACTCAGGTTGACCTGTACTGAGTTATCAATGATTTGTGGTGTTGAATCTTTACTCTTGTTTTGCTTAGAAAAACAGTTTCATTTTTTTTCACCCATTTAACTACACAGCCGCAGTTCCAAAATGTTTGGAGATGTCACATAATGACTATGCACCAGTTGCAGGAGATAGATTGACCATGATAATTCAAGGATAGTGCCAGATCAGCTTGGCACCTGATGGCGCCAAGCTAATCTGGCACTACCCTTGAATTATCATGGTCAATCTATCTCCTGCCATAGTGTGTCGGGGCAAAATGGGTGAAAGATCTTTCCACTGCAACATTAGATGTCACAAAATTACAAGCTGTAAGGAAAATGGCTTGCACTCACCTGAGCAGCAAAGTTAATACTTCTGGCTTCTTCCAATGCCTTAGATCGTTCAGCAACAGTCTCAGAACTAACTGTTTTTTCCTTCAGGAGCCTGGCCAAACCTGAGACAGTATAAAAAGAAATCATTCCAATTTCTGAACGTATTGCTCAACTCTCACAAAATCTATATTAAACTTTTGCCTATCGTTAGCACCTTTTGTCAAGGAATCACTTTGACAAAAATGCTACTGAAAGCCAGATGAACGATATGGGTGGTAAGAACTGGACATTTTGTGGCTTGATAAATGTGTGTGTGATCTACTAAAAGCTTTATTTAAGAAGCAGCAGTACAGCTGAACTAGCCAGAAAAAAAGGTCTACTTTGTTGATCAGCTAAAACTTTATTGCCATATATATGTGTGGTAAAAATGCCTTGTAGGCGTTTTTTTTTTTTGTTGTATTTTATTATTTTCCTCTTTTTGTGTAGTCAGTGTGCTCACTGAGGCTCAGGTAGTTCAGCGGCTATTTTTGTTGTCTCCTGCAAGCTTGGAATTTAGTGTGTACATTTGCCGCCAGTAGTAAGAGGCAAGGCTGTGTAGCTCAGCAGAATGTTTAGACAAAGGCCAGATGTACTCAGTGACCGCACCTCGCCTAGTGTCGTTTTCTCCCTTCTTTCCAGACCTTTGCTAGGGTGCCAGACAGCTGGTTACTGCGGAGTATTTTCCCCTGACAAAAGAATTGTTGGATTTTGTGTGTTAACTACGTAGTCTTGTAAAAGTACGATTTTTCATTTGCAAGAGCTTTTTACAACAATATAGTGTTTGAAGTGCTCTAAGTGTTGGTAATGGTTTCAGAACTGACAAAAGCGTCTTCAGCTAGGAACGTAATGTTCTATCGGATGGAAGAGTTTTACTTTTACTTACGCCTGTCACCCCTCCCGTCGACGAGAGACCTCCAGCGATTAGAGTACGAAATAGCTCAGGCAGTTAAACGTCTGAACAGGAGAGCGAAGGGAATCGCCGGGTCGTGGGTTCAAATCCCGTCCCGGCCCTGTAGCTGGACTCACAATCCAGGGGGAAAAACAGATTTGTTCAATAGCATGTCCGTTGAAAGGTCCTGGTAAATCAAAGTGGCACAGTTGGAGTGCGCCTGAGTTGATCAGTGTTCAGGTCGTACTCCATAGGCAATAGATTTCCCTGTCCCCCATAACCCGCCCGTCAGGGCCGTCCATGATCACCTCGGTGCTGTGGACGTTAAACTCGAACTAACCAACCAAAACCAACCTCCAGCTACTCTTGTCCTGTGCTTCTCCTTCGATTTTACTCCAGGTGGTTCCCAGTCTCTTGATGTCTGCTTGGAGGTCTCGACACCAGGTGTTTCTTGGCCTGCCTCTTTTCCTCTTTCCCTGGGGGTTCCATGACAGTGCCTGTCTAGTGGTACTGGAAACTGGCTTTCTCAGACTGTGACCAATCCATCCCCATCTTCTTCGCCCAATTTTATTATCTGCTGTTATCTGCTCTGTTCTCTCCCAGAGTCTGATGTAGCTGATCTTCTCTGGCCAGTGGATTTTCAAGATTCTTCTAAGGCAACTGTTAATGAAGATCTGTACTCTGTTGACTTAGGTTTTTGTCAACCTCTAAGTCTCTACTCCATATAGGAGAACTGCTTTTACTTTTGAGTTGAAAATCCGGACTATGGTGTGTTGTGACAGCTCTCTGGAACTCCACACTTTTTTCAGCTGGAGAAAGGCTGATCTGGCTTTACCAATTCGTGCTCTGATATCTGCATCAGTGCCACCTTTCTTGTCGATGATGCTCCCGAGATAGGTGAAGGACTCCACCTCATCCAGCGGGGTGCCAGCAAGCAAAACTGGTTCTTCCCTGGTTGCGTTCAGCCTCATTGTCTTTGTTTTCTGTTTGTGGATGGTGAGGCCCACCTGGGACGAGATGCCAGCAAGCCTCGTGGTCTTGTCCTGCATTTGTTGCTGAGTGTGGGACAGTAACACCAAGTCGTCTGCAAAATCGAGGTCATCAAGCTGTGTCCACAGTGTCCACTGTATTCCACTTCGTCTGTGCTCTGTAGTCCTCTTCATGACCCAGTCTATGGCCAGTAGGAAGAGGAACGGAGACAGCAAACACCCCTGCCTGACGCCGGTTCTGACTTGGAGCTCCCTGGTGAACTGCTCTTCGTGGATCACGCGACATGTCATGCCATCGTAGCTGCTCTTGATCAGGCAGACGAGCTTTGTGGGTACACCATAATGTCGTAGGAGTTTCCACAAAGTCTCTCGGTCCACGCTGTTAAATGCTTTCTCGTAATCCACAAAGTTGATGTACAGCGGGGAGCTCCACTCCAGAGACTGCTCCACGATGATGCGGAGAGTGGCAATCTGGTCTGTACATGATCGGTTTTTCCTGAATCCTGCTTGCTGGTCTCTCAGCTGGGGGTCGACGGAGCTCTTCATTCTCTCCAGGATGATCCTGTTGAAGACCTTTCCTGGTACTGACAGCAACGTGATTCCTCTGTAGTTGGAACACTTGCTGAGGTCGCCTTTTTTGGGAAGCTTGATTAGGTACCCCTCCTTCCAGTCAGCCGGCATCACCTCCTCTTCCCAGATCTTTCCAAACAGTGGGTACAGCATCTCTACTGTTGTTTCTAGGTCTGCTTTCAGAGCCTCCGCTGGGATGCCATCTGGCCCTGCTGCTTTGCTGTTTTTCAAAAATGCCACTGCTCTTCTGATCTCTTCCCGGCTGGGTTTGTCACAGCGGGTAGGTCAGTCTCTGCTGGCTGGATGTCTGGGGGGTCGGGTGGGGTGGGTCTGTTCAGTAACTCTTCAAAATATTCGGCCCATCTGTCAAGTTGGTCTGCTCTGTCTGCAATAGCCTTGCCTTCTTGCTTGGCAGTCACCTTTTTGGTCTGGATTGATTGCCTTCTTTGTCTTTTACTGGTCTTTCTGTATGGCCATACTTGCCTGACAATCTTCTGGTAATGTCGTAGAGCTGTTTCAGGTTGCCGCTGCCTGCTGCCTTTTCTGCCTCTGCTGCTAGGCCATCTGTGTAGGCTCTCTTGTCTGCCCTGATACTCCGCTTCACCTCGCGGTTGGCTTCCGAGTATTCCTCATGTGCCCTTGCTTTGGCCGCTCTCGTGCGACTGTTGTTGACAATTGTTTCTTCTGCTTCCTCACTTCTATCTTCTTCAAGGTCTGTGCCGACAGCCAGTCCTTGTGATGGTGTTTCTTGAACCCCACAGTGTCTTTGCAGGTTGAGTTCAGTGCCTCTCTAACTGCCTTCCACTGCTGCCCTGTGGTGACTGCCTCCTCTTCATTTACTACTCCTGCAGCGCTTGAAACCGGTTGGACAGCACCAGTTTGAACTCTTCTCTCACTCCCGTCTCTCTCAGAAGGCCTACATTATAGTGCTGTCTTCTTGTTGTCCCTGTGCTGCTTTTCTTTAACTTGAGCTTTATTCTTAAGGTAAGCAGATGATGGTCTGAGGCGACATCTGCTCCCCTCCTCACTCGAACATCTTGAAGGGATCTTCTACATTTCTTGCTAATGCAGATTATGGTCTATTTGGTTCTCTGTAGTATGGTCAGGTGAGACCCACGTTGCTTTGTGTATTCTTCTGTGTGGGAAGATGCTGCCTCCAATGACAAGTCTGTTTAGAGCACAAAAGTCTACGAACCTCTCCCCGTTCTCACTCAGGTCCCATAGTCCTTGTCTCCCCATCACCTCTTCGTATCCGGTGTTGTCCTCCCCTATTTTGGCATTAAAATCACCCATGACGATGGTGATGTCTCGCTCCGCACATTTGTCCACAGCACTCTGATGTGGAGTCGGTCGTAGAACTCTTGTTTCTCTTCCTCGTCACTGTCATTAGTGGGCGCATAACACTGGATGACGTTCAACTTGATCTTTCTCCTAGTTCTAAAGGCTGCCGTGATAATTCTTGGCCCAAGAGGTTCCCAGCCAATCAGCGCTCTCTGTGCCACTGGTGACAGCATGAATGCTACACCTTCTGTAATGGGGGGCATTCTCCTCTTCATGACCTGAATACAGAATCATCTCCCCACTTAACAGCCTTTTCTGGCCAGACTGCGTCCATCTGGCTTCACTGATACCTAGCAGGGAAAGGTTGTACTTTTGCATTTCCGCTGCTATCTGGGTGGACTTCCCGCACTGGTACATGGTCCTGACATTCCATGTGCCCATGATTGTGTCCCTGGATAGAGAGAGGCAGCTCGGTCCTGTGGCTTCCGAAGACTTCCGGCTTTCACCACACGACGTCATAAATCTTCTGGTAGAAGAACCTTCCTCCTCCAGGAAAGGAATTGCTGTTTGTCTTTTCCTCAGCGTTTTGGTAGCTATTTCTTTATTTGCAGGGTGGGGAAGCTACCCCCACGCCCAACCCCCTTACTAGGAGAACCAGGGGTTTTCTGTCGGGGTCTCCTTCCCTTAGACCATGTTGGTTCACGGCACCTTATTTCATTTCAGGGGCAGTGGGCAGATGTTCACTTCTGCACGGGACATAGACGACCCCGCCCTCCACGAGTCCCCTGCTGCCTTGCAGGACTGGCCGCTTGGCTGCGGAAAGGCTAAGGGAGGAAAACCCTGACATCAAAGCCCCCGTGTCTCCAGGGAAGGTTTTTGAGCCAGAGACTAGGACAAGGACAGTCTGATATAAAACCTACGACCCGAGGACCTCGATGCCACCGTCCTAGCGTGCTAGGCCATGGCAGACGAACCAAGGGTTTAAAGGGTGGGGCCAGTACTGCGCACACTGCACTCCACCAAAAAGCTCCACCGCGCAGGCTTTAGGAAACGCCCACGGACCATGACAACGACCTTTCCAAGTCCTGTAGCGATGGGCAAGGGGCGAAACGGCAGGTGAAAGATGTCACTGGAAGCCGCAGTCTCAAACCTGCATGCAGGCGGTTCAGGATATTGGTCGCCTGATGTTGACCTGGGGATGACAACGTCACTCGGCACACCCTGAACGACCAAGCAGCCTTCTCTAGGGACAGCACTGCTTGCTCCACACGGAGAGGGGCCTAGAAAAGGTGGCCTAACCGAAGCTCATCCCCTCGTAACCCCAGTTGGCTAGCCGCGGTCAACGGGCATCTTCTCCTGCGGTCAGAAAACAAGAAAAAAACAATGGATCCACTTTCATGACGACCACGACCGGACTCAACGTAGCATGCTGGAACATCCGAACCATGCTCGACACAGCAGACAGCGGACGCCCTGAACGTCGCTCCGCCCTTATTGCCCATGAATTGCGGAGGTTAAACATCGACATCGCCGCGCTCAGCGAAGTACGCCTCCCGGAGGAAGGCAGCCTCCAAGAACTTGGCGCTGGCTACACCCTCTACTGGTCAGGCAGGCCTGCATCAGAAAGACGGCTCTCAGGCGTGGGCTTCATGGTCAAGACCCCCATTGCGACTAAGTTGGAAAACCTACCAATGGGTCACTCCGACCGCATCATGTCCATGCGCCTCCCACTGAGACACCAGCAATACGTCACCCTTCTCAGTGTGTACTCCCCAACCCTCCTGGCAGAGCCTGCAGAAAAAGACAAGTTCTACTCTGACCTGCGCAGCCTCCTGCAGAGCACCCCCGCAGACGACAAAGTCATCATCCTTGGCGACTTCAACGCCAGAGTGGGCCAAGACTCTGAAGCCTGGAAAGGAGTCCTCGGCAAGCATGGCGTTGGGAACTGCAATGACAATGGCCGCCTGCTGTTGGAGTTCTGTGCAGAACAGCAACTTGTCATCACCGACACTACTTTCCAGCAAAAGGACAGTCGAAAGACCACCTGGATGCATCCTCGCTCCAAGCACTGGCACCTTATCGACTATGTCCTTGTGCGTCAGAGGGACCGCAGTGACGTCCTCCTCACCAGAGTGATGCCCAGTGCAGAGTGCCACACTGACCACCGCCTTGTCCGCTGCAAACTCAGGCTCCACCTCAAGCTGAAACCCAAGAAAAGAGGCCCCCTCAAGATAAAGCTTGATGTCGCCAGCCTTCAGCGTGATGACAAGAAAGCTGCCCTTCAGACAGATTTAGAGCGCATGCTCAAAGACACAGTTGATCCAGCAGACTCCTCCCCTGAAACACTCTGGAAGCAACTGAAAACTGCTATTGTAAAATCTTCTGTGGAAGTCTTGGGCTTTGTTAGAAAGAGGAACAAAGACTGGTTTGACGAAAACGACGTGGAGATCCAGGAACTTCTAGCAAACAAAAGAGCCGCCCACCAGGCCCACCTAGCCCAGCCTTCCTGCCCTGTGAAGAAATCTGCCTTTCGCCTCATCTGCAGCAGTCTCCAGCTCAAGCTTAGAGAGCTCCAGAACGAGTGGTGGTCGAGACTGGCACAGAGGACCCAGCTTTGCGCTGACAACGGTGACTACAGGGGCTTCTATGAAGCACTGAAAGCAGTGTATGGCCCTAGGCACCTGGTACAAAGTCCCCTGCGAAGCGCCGATGGACAGGCACTCCTCACAGATAATACCTCCATCTTGAACCGCTGGTCAGAATACTTTCAGGACCTCTTCGGCGCTGAGCGCACTGTTCAAGAAACAGTCATCCTCCAAATCCCACAGCTCCCACTAAAGGTTGAATTGGACGAACCGCCTACCGCCGAAGAGACCCTCACAGCCATCCACCAGCTCAAGAGTGGCAAAGCAGCAGGCATTGACGGAATCCCGCCAGAGATCTGGAAACATGGAGGCCCAGCACTGCACAACAAGCTCCATGACCTCTTTCTCTGCTGCTGGGAGAAAGGAACACTACCAAAGGATCTCCGTGATGCAGTCATCATCACCCTATACAAGAACAAAGGAGAGAAATCTGCCTGCTCTAATTATCGTGGAATTACCCTGCTGTCCATTGCCGGGAAAATTCTCGCAAGGCTGCTCCTGAATCGGCTGGTGCCTGCCATCGCTGAAGACCACCTCCCAGAGGGCCAGTGTGGCTTCAGAGCCAACAGGAGTACCACCGACATGGTCTTTGTGCTGAGACAGCTTCAAGAGAAGTGCCGCGAGCAGAACAAAGGGCTGTACGTAACGTTTGTCGACCTAACAAAAGCGTTCGACACTGTGAGCAGGCAAGGCATGTGGCAGATCCTGGAGCGACTTGGCTGTCCCCCAAAGTTCCTAAGCATGATTGTCCAGCTCCACGAGGACCAGCAAGGCCAGGTTAGATTCAACAGTAACCTCTCAGAACCATTCCCCATTATCAACGGCGTGAAACAGGGCTGCGTGCTGGCACCAACCCTCTTCACCATCTTCTTTAGCATGATGTTGAAGCAGGCCACAGTAGACCTCGACGATGACGATGCAGTGTACATCAGGTATCGTCTCGATGGCAGCCTGTTCAACCTCAGACGACTGCAGGCCCACACCAAAACCCTAGACCAACTGATTCGTGAGCTGCTCTTTGCTGATGACGCTGCCCTTGTTGCACACACAGAGAGAGCCTTGCAGCGCATCACATCCTGCTTTGCAGATGCTGCCCAGCTCTTTGGACTCGAGGTCAGTCTGAAAAAGACAGAGGTACTTCATCAGCCGGCACCCAAGGTAGAGCATCGCCCTCCCCACATCACCATCGGCGAGTCTGAACTGAAGTCAGTACACCAGTTTACCTACCTTGGCTGCATCATCACGTCAGATGCCAAGCTGGACAAGGAGCTTGACAGTAGGCTGGCAAAAGCGAACAGCGCTTTTGGGCGACTTTTCAAGCGGGTGTGGCACAATCAACAGCTGAAAACGGGCACCAAGATCAGTGTGTACAGAGCTGTCGTCCTCACCACCCTGCTGTACGGTTCCGAGTCCTGGGCCCTCTACCGCAACCAACTACGACTCCTCGAACGCTTTCACCAGCGCTGCCTGCGTACCATCCTGGGCATTCACTGGAGTGACTATGTCACCAACGTCGAGGTCCTTGAACAGGCAGAAACTATGAGCATCGAGGCTTTGTTGCTGCGGACACAGCTTCGCTGGGCGGGGCACGTCTCCAGGATGGAGGATCATCGCCTACCCAAGATCACTCTGTTCGGCGAGCTTGCTACTGGACACCGTGACAGAGGGGCACCAAAGAAGAGATACAAAGACGGTCTCAAGAAGTCACTTAGTGCCTGCCAAATCGACCACCGCCAGTGGTCTTCGCTTGCTGCGGACCGTGACACCTGGCGCTCCACCATCTACAAGGCAGCCGTCTCCTTTGAGGACTCTCGCAGAGCTAACCTTAAGGACAAACGGCTCAGGAGAAAAAACCGAGTTGCCGTAACTCAGAACCCTGACCAGACCTTCCCCTGCAGCCACTGCGGTCGAACCTGCCTGTCCCGGATTGGCCTCCGCAGCCACGAAAATGCCTGCAGACGACGTGGGCAAGCCCTATAGAATCTTCGTTCGCGAAGTCAAGCCAAGATTTCATTTGGTGCAAACCTCTCGCGAGGGACCCCCTATCCACCACCCACGCGACGCGCCTCAACGCCATATGGTCCCAGCATGAGGGGATGGAAGAGTGCTTCACCATTTTGTAAAATGTAATGATTTTGGTCGGCCGAGCCACTTTTTGCTACTCGTCAGTTTTGGTTAGCAAAACTCCGCTGCGCTCGGCACCTTCGGGTTGGAGCGCAGTGTGTTCCTGGTCCGCGGAGATAGGTGGATTTGAGCGGTTGTTATCCACGACTGCTTCTACAGTTGCTGTTTTGACTTTGCCGATTTTCCAGAGTTCTCTCTACAAACCAGCATTTTGGACTCTGTCATTTTTCTGAGCCCTCCCTTGAACGGGAATCCCGGACTCTGTCGTTTTTTTGGGAGTCCTGGGACTTTGCAATTTTTCTGGCAGCTCTACTTTGTAACAGGCTCCTCGGACTTTGCCGTTTTTCCGAGGTTTCCCTTTACAAAGGGTGCTTCGGACTCTGCCACCAGATAGTAGTTATCCGTTATAACGGGCGCTTCGGACTCTGCCGTTTTTCCGAGGCTTACCTTTATCAGAGGACCTTTTGGACTCTGCCATTTTTTTTTTTTTAGATAGTTATCCGTTATAACGGGCGCTTCAGACTCTGCCGTTTTTCTCAGGTTTTCCTTTACAAGGGGCGCTTCGGACTCTGTCATTTTTTTGTAGTCTTCCTTTATAACGGGCGCTTCGGACTCTGTCGTTTTTCCGAGGCTTCCCATTATCAAAGGACCTTTTGGACTCTGCCATTTTTCTTAGATAGTTATCCTTTAGAAGGGCGGCTCGGACTCTACTGTTTTTCCGAGGCTTCCCTTTACAAGAACATTTTGGACTCTGTTATTTTTGGGGCTTTTCTTTTGTAACGGGCGCCTTGGATCTGTCGTTTTCCAAGGCTTCCCTTTCACAAAGGGCACTTTGGACTTAGTCATTTTTTGTACAGGTCGTCTTTACCAAAGGCCTCTCTGACTTAGTTATTTATAGACTTTCCTTTATAGAGGGCACTTTGGACTTTGTAATTTTTGCCGAGGCTACCTTTTGTCTAATGGCCTCTACAACTTAGTTATTTTACTAGATTTTCCTTTACAAAGGGTACTTGTTCGGACTTTGTCATTCTTTTTAGAGACACGTCTTAGATATTATAGTACTGTGCTGCGCTACGGTAGTAACGTCTGATGACATTGTGACCAGCAGAGAATATATTTTTCTCAAACGGCTTCATGCTGGGGCATTTGTTGTCACTTTATCATTATTAGCCTGTACTGCAATATAGTCTATACGAAATGCGATCTTCGTTTCACATGTTTTATTGTAGTTAGTACCGAGTGCGAGTGACTGTGCTTGTGTGTGTGAACTTGGCATCCTGACACGAAGCAAACATTTACATACACATTCACCGGTCACACAAACATTGCACACGGTCAGCGACGCTACAGAATTTGGTGTCGAAGACTGGGGTGAGGCGACACTATATATGCAAAAATACATTGGGAAATTGTCTTGGTGCTGCGCAACATAAAAAAACCAACATAAAACATATATAAAATATAATAAAACTGCTCGCATGCACACACACACACACACACACACACACACACACACACACACACACACACACAAACACACACACATTCACATACACACACATAGATTAATAACTATTGTGGTCTAAACGTAGAGGCAACAAACAAGATTTCGCAGTGACACAAATCACAGAAGACATTCACAACATAAAACATATCACTTGCATCACAGATGAAATATTATGCATAAAAGCTGGACAATACTGTCACATGCATTATAAGTAGACAATGGGACGTATGGATGATGTTAGGTGTTTGTTTGCATCATTAAAAGTTTGGACAGCGTTTGCGTAAAAACTGTTTTTAAAACGACTCGTGCATGTTCTGATCGCTCTGTAGCAGCACCCTGATTGCATTTATATTTATTTGTATTTGTAGTCATGCATCTGTACAAGATTTGTGCAACCGCTGATGCATGAAAGATTCTGGAGGTGAAAATACAAAAGAAACAAATCATATGAATGAAACCACTGAACTTATTCTATGAAATTATTCTATTTTGCGTATGTTTATTCTAACTTATTGAGTTATCTGTCCCCAAAATACCATAAATTCCATAGGTCAGCCTAATTCAGGCACTACACATGAGCTGGAATAGTTTTGCAAAGAACGTCCCAAAAAAAGAAAAGAAACATGCTTAGAAATTACCATTAAAACACAGTACAGAGAACAGTACAGAGAAAGAGACATGCTTAGAAATGACAATTACAACACACTGTGTTGTAATTGTCATGTGTAAGCATGTTTATTTCTTTGTTGGGATGTTCTCTGCGTTTTACATGTTTGACAGTCACCTTTCTGGTTTGGATTTGTAACAGTTTGATCCAACCCCTGTTAA